>OY811976.1:9169498-9256998 GCA_963681505.1 Eunapius fragilis | reverse complement strand
GATCCCGGTCCGCGCGGTTTGAGCTTCCCGGCCTTTGTAACATATGAAATCAAGAAGCTGTTAATATTAATGGAAAGCGCTTACAGCTGGAATCTCTGGATTTCTGTCCCTAACTCGGCTTTGTGTCGCCAACATATTTTAATTTTGAAAAACCAGGTTGCCATGGCGACAGCCCTAATTTGGTATTTACATGTACATGTAGTAGTAAAGGACCAGTAAATTGTTCTAGGGTCTAGGGTCAAAGTTTTTTATAACGCCCAAAAAAGAAAAGGTTTATAATTTTAGCCTCCCAATATACAGTGCATGCACACGTGTAGTACTTGAAATATAAGGCGATTCTTTACCAAGACATAGATCCATTCCAGCCATTGCCCAGCAAAAAAGATTGTACAAAACCGTGCACGATTGATAGCACGATTTTCATACCGTGCTATATCGTTATACATGTACCGATTAACGTGTTATCGTACCAGCTGTATCGTACATGAAATCTAACGAAAATCAGAATGTTATTTAGATCGTCTGATATCGTTATACGATTCCCACATACGATATATATATATATTTTTACATAAACGATTTTTTTTTTCATATAACTTTAAGAACTTGTGCGATTGCGGCAGTTTATGTCGTAACGGTTTGCCACCCCCCCCCCCCCCCCTCCCCCTCCTCCCTCCCCAAAAGAAATATTCATAGCTGCGGCGACATTTAACATAGCAGCCGGTGATGCTTCGCCAAAGATCCTTCACAGCAGCTTCTGTGAGTAAATCTGGGTATGAGATACATTTATGTGTTATTAGCCACACCCAACATTTCTAGGAGCGAAATTGAATACAAAGGTGAACATATTATAATAGAGGGAAAATCGTTGCTAATATAGCGTTGGAAACACACACCAATAGGTGCGTTTATGGTCGTTAGGAGAAAAGTTCGGTTACTATAGTGCGAGATGTACAATATACCAGGGATATTAAATACATGGATTGAAAACGAGACTGATATGCGGTTGAATTACGGTATTCAAAATTTCTATCCGTGTTGCGCTTGAGGGCTAGGCCTATTCTTAGAGTCGTGAAATCGCAGAAACGAAAAGCTACTCTTGGTAAGTTGGTTTATTTAATTAAGAGGCAGGTTTTACTAATGGGATCAGTCAAGCTTTACTTTTGAAAGCAATGTATAAGCCTGTTAAGGTAGGAAATCCTATGTTTCAAAAACAAATAGTAATACCATGGTTGGATAGGTGACAATGTGGCGATTTCAAATGTGCTTTTGTTTTTGTCAAAATGTTAACCGAGGAAAAGTTATGGGGCATCAAAAATTTCGACGCCATATTCCAAATAGTTAGAGCATTAGCGTTTCGCAAATAAATTAAGACCGCCATTTGTTCCGTATATCTAATTATCTGCATTTTTATTATAGGTTATAGGTTAACTGTTAAGGTTGGGCTATATAATTGGCAGGTAAATTATTTTTAAGGTGTGTCCGTATTCTTAGCCGGACTCTGTTGTGAATTTTCATAATGCGTGGTAAATGTGTCTGCGCGCGCGATCGATTGTGTATGCGTTTCAATGTGCGCGCGTGTTGTTTATATGTGCGTGTGTTATGTATGTGCGCTATTTGTGTCTGCGCGTAAGAAGTTACGTTGCTGACGGACAAAAGCTACTGCTTGGCATGTCCGAGTTCATTAGATAGTAACCACGATTTTCTACCTCGTGCACTGTAAGGGCTAAGCCCATCTGTAGGCGCTTTCTGGACTATATAATCATGGATTGTATATAGTAAGGGGGCGTCTCCAAGGAAAAGATAACGTCATTTTGTCACCATACAATATGTAATAATTATTTTAATAAAAGATACAACTGGTTATAATTTAACATGTATACACACACATAGCAAATGCATAAAACGAGCCGCTTGTGACATGACAATGTGCATCTTCCAGGGGGTCTCCTGTGTAATAAGATAATCATTATGGACTGTCTGAGATACTCTACGGGTATAGGTGTGTGTCCTGGGGTGAGCGTCCAGGGTACTGTAGGGGTACAGGTGTGTGTCCTGGGGGAGAGATGTGAGCCGTCCGGGGTGGAACAGGTGTGTGTCCTGGGGGGAGAGATGTGAGCCGTCAAGAGACGTGAGCCATCCGGGGTACTGTAGGGGAACAAGGTGTGTGTCGTGGGGGAAGAGACGTGAGCCGTCAAGAGACGTGAGCCATCCGGGGTACTGTAGGGGAACAAGGTGTGTGTCGTGGGGGAAGAGACGTGAGCCGTCAAGAGACGTGAGCCATCCGGGGTACTGTAGGGGAACAAGGTGTGTGTCGTGGGGGAAGAGACGTGAGCCGTCAAGAGACGTGAGCCATCCGGGGTACTGTAGGGGAACAAGGTGTGTGTCGTGGGGACTGAGGGTTGTCTGGTCAGTCAGTACTTCTAGAAATGTATGTCTGCAATGACTTGATGCCTGCATGGGGACAGTATACATTTATAGCCTGACAAATATTTCTATGCACACTCAATAGACCCATTGCTAGTAGTAGGGGTGCATGGATCATGTGTAATGTACATACAAGGCACCCCCCCCCCCCCCCCGCCCACTCACCCCACAACAAGCCTTATCCACACTATTGCTTTCGACACTCAAAATGGTGGATCAGACAAATAACATCACTTCGCTCCGCCCATTGCACAACCTCTGTACATGCTGCTGGGCCTGCTCTTGTTTTACACTTGTCTCCTTGTGTTAACTCGGAAATGATACATATACCCGGCAGTGTGTAGACCATGGGACCATGTGAGAGTGTGTGGACTACCTTGTTCATACTGTCCAATCATCCTAGGTGGCAAGCTCTTTGCCTCTGGTGTCCGATGTCAACGAAGCAGCTGCTGTTATCATGGCAACTACTGGCGCTGAAGCCATCCCCTGCTTCACCACTACAGCCTTGTCTGCCTCCACTATGTTTGCTGATCCAGAGAGGGACTCCCGGGGCTGCTGTCTCCATATAGATAACAAGGTCGTCACAGAACGCAGCGCCACCAACTCATCTGCCACCCCATTGGTGGCCTCGCTCCAGGCTTGTGTGCTGTAGACTGGGGAGAGGGACTGCCGGAGGTCGTGAGATTGGGTCCGCTCTGGGCCTTGATGGTGGAGGTCCTCGGGTCTCCCTCTCCATGTCCTAGGACTTCTGGATGGGGACTGCTGGTGGGGGTCATGGGTAAGGATGCCATTGGCTGCTATCTGAGGAGTGAGGTTCCAAGCAGATGCCTGGAGGAAGGGACAGAAGGGACATGGAGATCGGAGGGGGATGGAAGGTGAAAGAGGGAGTGAGTGAAATGGAGAAAGGGAACAGGAGAGAGAGAGAGAGGAGGTGATTCCTCCCTGCCATGCATTGTACACATGACCTCAGCTATAGATGCATCAGGAGGAGAGATGTTTAACAACCCGTTTACGACAGATGCAGGGTAATCTGGGGAATAATTCCCTCCTAGTCCTAGTGTTTCCTATATAAAGCCAATAACCACCCCCTCCTCCCACGTTATGTATCCCTCTTCACACTACGTTTGTCACAAAGAAAATAACACTACAATAACCCCCAAGGCTGATCAAAGGGATAATGAACAGGTAATCCAAGACACAGGTATTTGTATGCATCAACGGAAGGGGACAGTAGCCATCTTGGATGTACGTACGTTGGGCTATTACATTTAATAATCGTACACCCCTACGAAAGACACGTTATAAAATACATATACCCTGGTCAGCTCATGTGAGCACACAACCCTCTGGACAGTACGTTGTACGCCCCCACCCCCCCCCACACACACACCCCAGGACACGACTAACTTCATATGGAGGCCCCCTGGACAATTTTCTTGACCTGGCGGATCCAGCATATTTTAGGTTCATTATAACCGGGCAATTATGTGCCTGCAATTGCCCGGAATAACATACGTTGTATGAAGGCTGTATGATCGTGATGGGTAACCCAGTGATGGTCGGTCATCATCTTCGGTTCGTCTGTGCGGTTAGTCTCGTACCCAGGCCTTTTGTGGGAGCTAACCGCGAGCTTCGTCTTTCTAACCAACTAGACATACTTGGACACAATCAAATCCCGCCTCTCTATAAGAATTTACAAATAGTTTAATAAATCCAAATGCAAAAGGATTAACTTAGCACAAGTCAATGGTAAATGTGGTTCCATTGATTTTACAGTTATACATATACATGTCCATACAACATCACTCAGAGAAATGTCCATCAAATTCTTTCAATTGAGCACACAATGAAGATTTTATTTCCAAGACTGTGAAGTGTCCAAAAAAATTATCCGTCTCCCCATATGCTTAAAATGAAAACTGGTAAAGTGGTGTCATTATATCCATATGCATATGCAATGCGTATTAGGAAGTATATATCACGAACTTCATCACTATAGTATAGTAGAAAATAAACATTTTATACATTCCCTCTCATGCTATTTTAAATGCTGATCACGTTGTGATTTATGTTGCTACGCCATGCCAGGCAATGTAATATAACAAAGAGTGATTTGTGTAGTTTTTTAAAGTAGCCGTAGAATTCATACTAAAGTATCCTCTAGTTAACCATACTCCATCCCTGCATGTGACTGCATTTCCAGTCTTCATTGTGTATTAAGTAAACAAGTTTACAATAGGTACAAGTTTCTGAATGGTTTTGTAATATGTATTTTTGCTGACACATGCTGCACAACCCTAATCCATACTGGACACGGGAGTATTTTGCATATGTACATCCAGCAAACAAAAAAGCAGTTTGTAGCATACAGCTAACAGTTTTTTGCTTAGACCAGATATGTTCACTTGAACTAGCAAAAGTAGTAATTCTGTGTTCACAACCATTTTTTATGCACATACACCAATGTTATCACTGCACTCAAAACCAAGGACATGCCAGCTCACGCTCGACACATGCAATACCGATACTCATAGGTGCGTGCGTCTTGGTTTCGGAAGGTCCTATGATGTTGAACTAACCGATATCGTAGAACCTATTCAGACACACAGTGATGTTGTCTAAGCTTTCATGAAATGAATAAGTAAGCCGTCTACCTGTAACCACTGTGCGCTGTCGTGGGAACGATGTTGGTCAAGTCATATCCACGTATTTTAGGGAGCGTCTCCAAACTATTTTGGAAAAGATAACGTCATTGTGAAGTTTCATTCCCCCCTCCCCCCCCCCCCCCCCCCCCCCCCCCCCACCCCATAACGTCATTGATATCGGAGTCCGACGCCATTTTTTTGGTCAAAATGTCACGAGCCTGACTCAATGTCAAAATGACGCTAACTTTTCCATAATAGTTAGGAGACGCCCCCTTTCTTATAAATAGAAATTTCTGGTCTCGTCATCACTGTAACGATGACCTAATCAACCCATGGAGGGGCTGGATACGAGTCTAAGTGCTATGAATAAATTACATTGTGTAAACAATTTCTGGGTAGATTTTTAATAGGAATATAGCGTATGTTTTGAACGGAATGCAATATCGGAATTCTGTCTAGTACAAAAGATGGATCCAAATGCTAAGATCTCCCTGAATTTTTAAAACAGAAATTTGCGACATACAAAGTTAGCCATATTTTTTTGTTGTGATTTTCTATCTTTCAGGTATGCTTTAAAGATATGTACCTGCTGATATTATAAATTATGCAAAAGTTAATTGTGTATATATATATACGACATCATTTAAATCCATAATAATAAGTTGCAAAGATGATACGGAGTCAAGACATAGCAACTGCATTTCGAACTTTCATTATTATTTTTCATCCAAAAAAGTTTGGAAAAAAAATCAAACAAATTCAAATTTGACATCACAACGCATACCTCTCCAGTGTAGAAAAAAATTGAGCGTTTTTGAAACTTCCGGACTTCCTACCTTAAAGCGTTCGGGTCGCTTAAGCTTCGAGTAACAAAAGCTCTTGAAAAACTTCCCGTTCAACAGATCTGAAAACTTTGAACAACACCCTGAAACCCGTCCACTGGGACCACTAGTTATTTGTATAACAGAGAGTCTGGAATTCACTTACTGAGGTGGGCGGTTCTAGACCTATACCTTAACGTGCCCCGCCCATATCGAACTGACCCTCGTTGGAACCCCACCACCTCCTCGTTCTACGTTTTGGGATGACAGCTCCGTCTAACCCCGATAACTGATGAACGTATATTGACCACCGTTTGTAGAGCACTCTTACCCTTCTCTCCACACCATCTTAAATTACAAAACTTTATTAACCATGCATGGTTGCATGAACACGTGTGTGTGTGTATGTGTGTGTGTGTGTGTGGCATCAAATATTTTACTATCCACAGAGATGTTGGGCTCCATCCCATGGTGGGTCCTCTACCCTGGAGGGGGACTGCTCCTTCTGGTGGCCACACCCCTCATCTTGGCCTCACTGTATATAGCCTATGTCCATCGGAAGTACTCCCACCTTCCATCCCCTCCAATGGACAGGTGGGCTGTTGTATACATCTTGCCTGATATGCATTTTCTGTAACGTGGGCATTATAAATTGCTGAGTCACCCCCCCCCCCCCCCCCCCCCCGAACTTAGCTTCTTTCTGGGGCACATAGCTAACATAGTTGCTATGCGACGGCAAGTGAAGAATGAAGAGGAACCATTAGCCACAATTGTTTCCAAATGGTCAGTGATCAGGTGTTATATCCCCATGAACCATACCCACCCTACAGGGCTGCTGGTTATGGAAACCTGTTTGTTCTCTTCTTCACCATTCGTCCTTTTGTGGTTTCAACCAACCCCGAAGATGCACAGGTAAAATTTAACCCCCTACAGGTACCCCGACCCATGTCCATTGTACAGCTGCACCAATCATATCACAGTATTCATCTGCTCATCAGCCCTCATATTTAATTGAACAGTTACATTTACCCTTGATAGAGGACATTTACCCCTGATAGAGGACATTTACCCTTGAAAGAGGACATTTACCCTTGATAGGGGACATTTACCCTTACATTTACGGACATTTACCCTTGATAGAGGACAAGAGGACATTTACCCTTGATAGGGGACATTTACCCTTGATAGAGGACATTTACCCTTGATAGAGGACATTTACCCCTGATACAGGACATTTACCCTTGATAGAAGACATTTACCCTTGATAGAGGACATTTACCCTTGATAGAGGACATTTACCCCTGATAGAGGACATTTACCCCTGATAGAGGACATTTACCCTTGATAGAGGACAAGAGGACATTTACCCTTGATAGGGGACATTTACCCTTGATAGAGGACATTTACCCTTGATAGGGGACATTTAACCTTGATTGAGGACATTTACCCTGATAGAAGACATTTACCCTTGATAGGGGACATTTACCCTTGATAGAGGACATTTACCCTTGATAGAGGACATTTACCCCTGATAGAGGACATTTACCCCTGATAGAGGACATTTACCCTTGACAGAGGACATTTAACCTTGATAGAGGACATTTACCCTGATAGAGGACATTTACCCTTGATAGGGGACATTTACCCTTGATACAGGACATTTACCCTTGATAGAGGACATTTACTCCTGATAGAGGACACTTACCCTTGACAGAGGACATATAACCTTGATAGAGGACATTTACTCTGATAGAGGACATTTACCCTTACATTTACGGACATTTACCCTTGATAGAGGACAAGAGGACATTTACCCTTGATAGGGGACATTTACCCTTGATAGAGGACATTTACCCTTGATAGAGGACATTTACCCTTGATAGAGGACATTTACCCTTGATAGAGGACATTTACCCTTGATAGGGGACATTTACCCTTGATAGAGGACATTTACCCTTGATAGAGGACATTTACCCCTGATAGAGGACATTTACCCCTGATAGAGGACATTTACCCTTGACAGAGGACATTTAACCTTGATAGAGGACATTTACCCTGATAGAGGACATTTACCCTTGATAGGGGACATTTACCCTTGATACAGGACATTTACCCTTGATAGAGGACATTTACCCCTGATAGAGGACACTTACCCTTGACAGAGGACATATAACCTTGATAGAGGACATTTACCCTGATAGAGGACATTTACCCTTGATAGAGGACAAGAGGACATTTACCCTTGATAGAGGACATTTACCCCTGATAGAGGACATTTACCCTTGACAGAGGACATTTACCCTTGATAGAGGACATTTACCCTTGATAGAGGACATTTACCCCTGATAGAGGACATTTACCCCTGATAGAGGACATTTACCCTTGACAGAGGACATTTAACCTTGATAGAGGACATTTACCCTTGATACAGGACATTTACCCTTGATAGAGGACATTTACCCCTGATAGAGGACACTTACCCTTGACAGAGGACATATAACCTTGATAGAGGACATTTACCCTGATAGAGGACATTTACCCTTGATAGAGGACAAGAGGACATTTACCCTTGATAGAGGACATTTACCCCTGATAGAGGACATTTACCCTTGACAGAGGACATTTAACCTTGATAGAGGACATTTACCCTGATAGAGGACATTTACCCTTGATAGGGGACATTTACCCTTGATACAGGACATTTACCCTTGATAGAGGACATTTACCCCTGATAGAGGACACTTACCCTTGACAGAGGACATATAACCTTGATAGAGGACATTTACTCTGATAGAGGACATTTACCCTTACATTTACGGACATTTACCCTTGATAAAGGACAAGAGGACATTTACCCTTGATAGAGGACATTTACCCTTGATAGAGGACATTTACCCTTGATAGAGGACATTTACCCTTGATAGGGGACATTTTCTGGCAACTTAATTCTTTTCCCTCCCACTTTTTTCCTCAAGAGGGTTGCGTATGATGAAAGCATTGAAAAACAATATATTCTTACTGACCATATAGGCAAAGTCTTTGGCCAAAGGTTAAGTGACGAGATCATAGCCTCTCTGTACGTACATGTTACAGCTGACACTACAGGTTCCTGGGGCGTGGTCTGGTTACCATTCTTGACTACGAGACATGGAAGCCTCGAAGGAAACTGTACGACCCTTCCTTTAAACGGAGGTGCTCTATTTGGAATACAACATGATGATGTAATGAGTATGTCCCCTCATTAGCTCTCTGAAAGAGCTCCTTCCCAAGTTCAATGAGTGTGTTGATACCTTCATGGAGAAGTTGAGGCCCCTTGCTGATGGGAAGACAGAAGTGGACATGAAGGAGGCATTCCATGAGGCAGCTCTGGATGTCATTAGCAAGGTAGGAAGGCCTACTGACCTCTGAGGTGGTGGAGCCCTCTATGTATGTGTGTACTTAAGGGAAGAGACTCTGAAAGTATGTTACATAGAAAGAGACCTACTGCAAGGGGACACTTCGACCCTATAATCAAATTACTCAGGGGAACTCCCTTTAAAATGGGTCACATTACTACTGATAATGGCCCTCCCCTCCCTCTCCTTCCCTCCCTCTCCTTCCCTCCCTCTCCTCCCATCCCTCTCCTCCCCTCCTACTACTCGATCTCTTCTCTCTCGACCTCTACCACTCCTCTCTTCCACCCCCCTCCCCTCCCTCTTCAAAGGTTGCCTTCTCCTCAGACTTCAACCAGGAGTGGGACTGTAAGAAGCTTGGACTGAAGCACACCACCAACACTAGTCTGAGCTATCTTGCTTCTACCAGTTTGAAATCACTTAGGCGGTCTTTCTCTGCTCCAATATTAGCACTTTTTCCTGTAAGTTCTAGTTGGAACTATTCAAACCTGCCTGGATGGACACACACATATACACCTACACACCTGCATGCACACCTACACATCTGCACACAGCTGATGCATCCACGTGAGACAGAGATGTATCACGAGGCAATAGTGGCCATGAGGAGGATTGGCCAGGACTGTATTGAGAAGAGAATCAAGGCTGTGACCAGTGGGGGGGAGGTGCCCAATGACATCCTCACACAGATACTCCAAAGCAGCCGTGGGTGTGGTTATTTCACAGACCTCATCCCAATTAACACACACCCTCCACAGTAGCTGACAAGAGTGTTGATATGGAAACTTTAGTGGACGACTTTGTCACGTTTTATGTTGCTGGTATGGACAGTGGCATACCTGTCATGTGATCCAAGGCTTAAGTCATGTGATCCAAGGCTTAAGTCATGTGATCCAATCCTTAGGTCAGGAGTCAACAGCAAACACTCTTTCATTTGCAATAATTCTAATTCAACAACATCCTGAGGTACTCAATCGGTATGTATGTGAGTGCTGTTAGTGTGTGTTGTGTGAGCCTGTGTACATGTGTGTGTGCAAGGATTTTCATTCAACATTAACACCACACACATCCAGCCTTCTCTCTGAGGTGGAGGATGTCCTTGGAAACAGGAGGGAAGTCACAGGAGATGACCTGGACAAGATGAAGTACACAGAACAGGTGGGGGGACACACCCACCATCAATGTCATACCTCACACTGACCATATACCTCTCTTAGGTCATCCATGAGGTACTGAGAATGTACCCTGCAGTATCCTCTGCCAATAAGACCTGTCCTAAAGGAGGAATAACTCTTAGTGGTTTCTATATTCCTGAGGGTGCAATCTTAAGTGTAAGAGTACATGTGATGTGATGGGTGTGGTTGAACTGTCCTTGGCTGGTTTAAAAAATAATGTTTCACAGTTCTGGACCTCACTCATGTGCAGAAACCCTGAGTACTTCAATGATCCCGACACATTTGACCCATCCCGATTTGATGTGGGCAAGCCAAGGTAAAAATACTCCTGACAGAGGTGTCTGTGTGTGCTCATTGTAGGCTCCTCCTCCCCAGGCCAGGTCCATTTGTCTACTTTCCATTCAGTATTGGCCATCGCTCCTGTATTGGACGTCACTTTGCCATGGTGAGTTATGGGGGAGAGGCATTAGTTGACATGTATCTCTGTCCCCCCCAACAGATTGAGGCCAAAGTCATCCTTGCACGACTCCTGCAGACATTCAAGGTGACACTCCAACCTTCTTACAAGCTGGTGGTGGTAGAACCAGCTGCCCTGCAGCCAAAGGGAGGAGTACCATGTACTCTGGAGGAAATTGCCCACTGAACCAGTGTGTACAGCTGTTTGAATGTAGTTGTTTATTAGTGGGTGCGGTTTCTTTTTTGTATTCAAGAGTGTTTTTGACCTACTGATGATGCTGTGTTGCTACATAGGTCATAGGTAGAATTGATCTCTCTCTCTGTGTGTGTGTGTGTGTGTAAATTAAAAGCTAATAAAATCATACATGAACTTGGAATATATAAAACACAAAGTTATGTTTAGGAACTACATGTATATTTTTTAAAATCAGAATGAATACCTATTACATGTAAAACTTATGGCATGCTTTTACTTCTATGGCCAATAATTTTTGCTCTTCTCTTGAAAAGCAGTGCTTTTTTTTTTCACGAACTAAGCTTCTGTAGTTATTCCTTAGAATCCTTACACTTTTACTGTATAATAATAGTTCAGCACTATTTGCATGCATATACATGTAGGTCGGGATACGGTCACATACCGCATTCTCATACTGTCAGTTTTAATTTAAGTTCTCGTGAAGCTTCGTATATATATAGGACAGTCCACTCCTTTTTAATACTAGCTACCATGCATTGGTGATTGCACATAAAGCTAGCTCTTATAACTTACCGTATATCGGTGAATTTGTATATACCGTTAACATTAAAAAGGGTTAACGTACTGTGCAGAGGATGAAGGGCGTGGCCCGTTTTCAGGTCACGCCACGCCCAAATTAGCGTTTATAGTACCATATATGCCTACTCGTACTCTCACTCATAACTGTAATAATGTGACACGTGATCTCATCACGTGAGAACTTAGAGATACACAACCAATTCTTATCCCGCCCGTAACGTGAGCGGTACCCAACTTTGGCGTAACGTTAGCGTATACGGGACCGTAATAGCCCTGTTAAATGAATAACATATCATTATTCATTTACTTGCACTGTTACGGGCCCGTATACGCTAACGTCACGCCAAAGTTGGGTACCGCTCACGTCACGGCGTTTCAAGAATTGGTTGTGTATATAGTTTTGGAGGTAGCTATTGAAAATTCCAATCTGAATCAGTGTGCATCGTGTGATTGGCAGTGGTCTGTTGACATATAAGAATAGTACATGGTGTCAGAAGTGGGATTTTGAAATGGAACATATCAAACCTCCAAACGAGATGGACTTCTCAACAGTGGACGGCACCTCGGTAGCGGAGAAATGGCGGCGGTGGCGGCAGACGATGGAATTATTTATTGAGCTAAGTATGTCCGACAAGTCCGAAAAGGAAAAATGCAGTGCGTTTTTATATATTATCGGTCACGCGGGACGGGACATATTCAACGCTTTTGTCCTAACAGCCGAGGAGCGAGACAAGATAAACGTCCTTTTTGTGAAGTTTGAAAGCTACTGCAAACCAAAACGCAATGTAACAGTGGAGAGATACAAGTTTAATACTCGGATGCAGGCAGCCGAGGAAAGCATTGACCAGTTTGTTACTGCTATAAGACTAATTGAAAAGGACTGTGATTTCAAGCTACTCGAGGATGACCTTATCCGTGACAGGATCGTCTGCGGAACAAACTCAGATAGGGTGAAGGAACGTCTATTGCGGGAACACGACCTCACTCTGGACAAAGCCATTAACATCTGTCGCAGTACTGAGGAGTCCAAGAAACAGTTAGAGTCCATGAGTGAAGAGAAGGCAGACCCCAAGGTTCATGCAATCAAACCAGCGCCTGCAGGTTCAGAGGAAAAATCAAGCATACCACATGGAAAAATAGACAGGTGTCGGAACTGTGGACTCCAGCATGGCAGGGATAGTTGTCCAGCGCGGGGAAGGAAATGTCATAAATGCCACAGGATGAATCATTTTGCGAAACTATGTATAGATCCGGACAGGTATCAACCATAGGCAAAGATGAAGAAACAAGCGATGGCAAACAGCAATACATGGTTGGGACTATCAAGGAGAATGGTGTGGTAGTCAGCAATAACGAATGCTTCAGTACATTCCAAGTAAATGGAGTTTGTATCAAGTTCAAAATCGATACGGGATCACGAGTGAATGTACTGCCCTTGAACATCTTCAAACAGATGAGTAAAAGACCTCACCTTGACACTGCAAAGATTAGGCTCATAGGCTACACTGGGGATGCACTATCAGTAATAGGACGATGTGAGCTGATAGTACAGGGTCACCCGTTAGAGTTCTACATAGTGAGGACCAATCAGAGTCCAATTTTGGGGCTGAAAGCATCCCAGGATCTTCATGTCATTAAGGTGATAATGAACGTTGGCTGTCAAAGTATCCTCAGTCAATATAGCAAGGTGTTTGAGGGGTTAGGATGCTTAAACAAATCTTACCACATCAAAGTGGATCCGGAAGTGACACCAGTAATCTGTCCTCCAAGAAACCAACCAGTAGCAATTAGGGACAGGTTGAAACACGAACTGGACGACATGGAATCTTTAGGAGTCATCAAGAAAGTGGAGGAGCCCACAGACTGGGTGAATTCTCTGGTAGTGGTGGAAAAACCCAAAAGCAAGAAGCTTCGCATCTGCCTGGACCCAAGACCATTGAATAAAGCCATCCTGAGAGAACACTTTCAACTGCCGACTCTGGAGGACATTGCCACTCATCTGTCTGGGGCCAGAATATTCTCCAAGCTAGACGTAAATCATGGCTATTGGCAAATTCCTCTTGATGATGAAAGTCAACAATTGACAACATTTAACAGTCCTTTTGGCCGGTACTGCTTCACACGGATGCCTTTTGGCATCAAGTCGGCACAGGAAATCGTATGACACAGAACTTTGGTGATTTGGAGGGTGTCGAGACAGACATTGATGACATACTGGTATGGGGTAAAACAGAAGAAGAGCACCACAAAAGACTGAAAGCAGTACTCCAAAGGTGTCAGGATATACATCTCACTCTGAACATGGAGAAGTGTAAATTTGGTGCACCCCAAGTCACCTACTTAGGCCACATCATAAGTGCAGCGGGCATATCTCTGGACAAGGATCGAGTGAAAGCCATAAGTGAGATGCCACCTCCCACAGACAGGAAGGGTGTGGAACGAATACTAGGAACTCTCAACTACGTGGCAAAGTTTGTTCCAGACATGTCAAGGATTACCCAACCTATTCGTGAGCTTCTTAAACAGGACACACAATTTATCTGGGAATATGAACAGGAAGCAGCATTTGAGGCGATCAAGACACGACTATCAACTGCTCCTGTACTTGCTTTCTTTGATGTGCAAAAAAAAGGTCACAGTTAGCTGCGATGCGTCACAGTCAGGCCTTGGTGCAGTGCTGCTACAGGAAGGACGGCCTATTGCCTATGTATCTCGCGCACTCACAAGTACTGAGACAAGATATGCGCAAATAGAGAAAGAACTATTAGCAGTTGTCTTTGCACTGGAGCGATTTCACCAGTACACATATGGCAAAACAGTTGATGTGGAATCGGACCACAAACCTCTGGAAGCAATCACTCAGAAAGCACTATGTCATGCCCCACCAAGACTACAACGTATGCTACTTCGTCTCCAGAAATATGACTTCATTTTGCGATACAAACCAGGAAAGGATTTGAACATAGCAGACACACTTTCGAGGGCGTATATACCAGACTGTAGTTCAGATCGGATGGAAGAAGAGTTACCTGTGCTGTTAATCTGGTTATTAGTAACATTCCAGGTACTGACAAAAGAATGCAAGAAATAAGGGATGGAACAAAGAATGATAAATCCTTACGCATCCTGAAGAGAATGATCTTGCATCACACTTTTCCACCATTTCTGTGATTTCCTTGTTCATGCCGGGCCAAAACACAACTTCTCTGGCTCGTTGAGTGCACCTGGTGATGCCCATGTGACCCATGTGGATACGCTGCAGGATGTCCTGTTGCAGACATGATGGTATGATGAGCCTCTCTCCCTTTAGCAAAACTCCATCTGCTTCGGATAGTTCATCCCTAAAATTCCAGTACGGTCGCATCTCCTCTGGAATCTGTGACTGGCTGTCTGGCCAACCATTCATGTCAGAACTACCAGTATTCAAACCAGAAGGAACCAATGGTACAAGGACAGATCCCGGAAGGACCTTGGGACATGGTGGCTACAGACCTGTTCCAGTGGGATGGTGCTGATCATCTATTGATTGTGGATTATTACTCCAGGTTCATTGAGTTCTGCAGACTACCAAACACATCCAGCAGCATGGTGATAATCCACACAAAATCCATTTTTGTCAGACATGGGATATGTACGAAGCGCTAATGGTCCACAATTTTCAGCAATGGAATACAGCAAATTTGCCGAGGAATGGGGTTTTGCCCATATCACTTCTAGCCCTTACCACCACCCTCAATCTAATGAACTAGCTGAAAAGTCGGTGCAGATTATTAAGCGAATATTGAATAAGTCGAAAAGGGATGGACAAGACTCTTACCTGAGCCTGTTAGAGTTAAGGAACACAAGAGTGGGTGACATTGGCTCTCCTGCGCAACTGCTTATGGGCAGACGACTGCGCACCTCACTCCCAGTAAAGGCAACTCAACTGGAGCCCAGAACAATTAACCCTGATTGTGTGAAGTCACACCTACAACAGGAACAACAGAAACGGAAGCTCTACTATGATGAAGGATCCAAACCAATGATACCTCTGCAAAAAGGTGAAAATGCGTGATGCAGGTCCAAGGCGAGTGGAAACCTGTTAAGGTGTTGGACACAGGTAGCTATTGAAATCAGTGTGCATTGTGTGATTGCCAGTGGTCTGTTGGCATATAAGAATAGTACAATAACTCCCGTCGTGATATTCAACTCTTACCCTGACCACGCTTTGGATAGACCTTATTTGAAGAACGATGAATCTCATTGTAATGCGTTCAATTGGATTAACGGTATTCCTCCACTACTTCAATGTGCCATTCCTTCAATACACAAGTACTGGAGGAATACCGTTAATCCTATTCCAATTAAAAGTAAATAAATGCAATTCATCGTTCATCGATAAGGTCTATAAAAGTAGGCCTTCCTCTGTCGGTTTCAGTAGAGATTTATCAATGTGAGTTATTATTATCAAGGGCAAAAAAGTCTCACGACAAATCGTGAGAGTTGAGAGGTCTGCGGCATACTGGCTGTAATCGTAGGAAACCTTAACGGTGGGTGAATTGATTGTGTTTCGCATCATTGAATCGAATTGGGCTATTCCATTATTTAATTATACACCCCTACAGATGACAATAAATGGTGTCCAGGGGGGTTTAGGGAATATGTCTCGGGGGGGTGGTCATTTCAATGCCTGTCCCGGGGGGTTAGAAGGCATAATAGAAGCTTGTCCAGGGGGGAGGGGAACAACATAGAAGCTTGTCCAGGGGGGTGGAACAAAACAGAAGCTTGTCCAGGGCACATTTGCAAGTCTGTCCCGGGGAGGTGGAGATATAATATAAGCTTGTCCAGGGGTGCTTTTATATATTGTCCCGGGGGGGTACGTTTGCAATTATTGTCATCTGTAAGGGGTGTACGGTTAAACAATAGAATAGCCCATTGACCACTCGCCTCCGTGATTCCTCCTCATCCCACGATTGGGACGACAGCCATCTAACGCGATATAGCCGATGAGCATATATTGTCCAGCGTTCATAGACCCTCTCGAATATACAGCATGCATGTCCACACACCATCTTAACTATGCGTGGTTGAACACTTCAACAAGCGCGGATTGACCTGAAATATTTCACTACCCACAGAGATGTTGGGTTCCATCCCATGGTGGGTCCTCTACCCTGGAGGGGGACTGCTCCTTCTGGTGGCCACACCCCTCATCTTGGCCTCACTGTATATAGCTTATGTCCATCGGAAGTACTCTCACATTCCATCCCCTCCAATGGACAGGTGGGCTGTTGTATACATCTTGCCTGATATGCATTTTCTGTAACGTGGGCATTATAAATTGCTGAGTCATACCTTCTCCCCCCCCCCCCCCCCCCCTGAACTTAGCTTCTTTCTGGGGCACATAGCTAACATAGTTGCTATGCGACGGCAAGTGAAGAATGAAGAGGAACCATTAGCCACAATTGTTTCCAAATGGTCAGTGATCAGGTGTTATATCCCCATGAACCACACCCACCTCACAGGGTTGCTGGTTATGGAAACCTGTTTGTTCTCTTTTTCACCATTCGTCCTTTTGTGGTTTCAACCAACCCCGAAGACGCACAGGTAAAATTTAAACCTCTACAGGTACCCAGACCCATGTCCAGTGTACAGCTGCACCAATCATATCACAGTATTCATCTGCTCATCAGCCCTCATATTTAACTGTTACATTTACCCTTGATAGAGGACATTTACCCTTTATAGGGGACATTTACCCTTGATAGAGGACATTTACCCTTGATAGGGGACATTTACCCTTGATAGTGGACATTTACCCTTGATAGAGGACATTTACCCTTGATAGGGGACATTTACCCTTGATAGAGGACATTTACCCTTGATAGTGGACATTTACCCTTGATAGAGGACATTTACCCTTGATAGAGGACATTTACCCTTGATAGTGGACATTTACTCTTGATAGAGGACATTTACCTTTGATAGAGGACATTTACCCCTGATAGGGGACATTTACCCTTGATAGAGGACATTTACCCTTGATAGGGGACATTTACCCTTGATAGATGACATTTTCTGGCAACTTAATTCTCTTCCCTCCCACTTTTTTCCCTCTAGAGGGTTGCATATGATGAAAGTATTGAAAAATCATATAGGCTTAGTGATCGTTTAGGCAAAGTCTTTGGTCAAAGGTTAAGTGACGAGATCATAGCCTCTCTGTGCATACATGTTACAGCTGACATTACAGGTTCCTGGGGCGTGGTCTGGTTACCATTCTTGACTACGAGACATGGAAACCTCGAAGGAAACTGTACGACCCTTCCTTTAAACGGAGGTGCTCTATTTGGAATACAACATGATGATGTAATGAGTATGTCCCCTCATTAGCTCTCTGAAAGAGCTCCTTCCCAAGTTCAATGAGTGTGTTGATACCTTCATGGAGAAGTTGAGGCCCCTTGCTGATGGGAAGACAGAAGTGGACATGAAGGAGGCATTCCATGAGGCAGCTCTGGATGTCATTAGCAAGGTAGGAAGGCCTACTGACTTCTAAGGTGGTGGAGCCCTCTGTGTATGTGTGTAAGGGAAGAGACTCTGAAAGTATGTTACATAGAAAGAGACCTACTGTAAGGGGAATCTTTTCAACACCTCAAAACTTTTGACCCTCTAATGGAATTGCAAATTACTTGGGGGACTCCCTCTAAAATGAGTCCCATTACTACTGATAGTGGTCTGAAACATCCCTCCCTCCTCCCCTCCCCCCCTCCTCCCCTCCCCCCCTCCTCCCCTCCCCCCCTCCTCCCCTCCCCCCTCCTCCCCTCCCCCTCCTCCCCTCCCCCCTCCTCCCCTCCCCCCCTCCTCCCCTTCCCCCCTCCTCCCCTCCCTCTCTTAAGGTTGCCTTCTCCTCAGACTTCAACCAGGAGTGGGACTGTAAGAAGCTTGGACTGAAGCACACCACCAATACCAGTCTGAGCTATCTTGCTTCTATCAGTTTGAAATCAACACTGCGGTCTTTCTCTGCTCCAATATTAGCACTTTTTCCCGTAAGTTCTAGTTGGAACTATTCATAACTGCCTACATAAATACACGCTACACTCTATATTATAGTAACAGCTACTGTTCAAAATATACACTCATAAATATGTGCATGCACACACACACACCTGCACGCACACCTACACATCTGCACACAGCTGATGCATCCTCGTGAGACAGAGATGTATCACGAGGCAATAGTGGCCATGAGGAGGATTGGCCAGGACTGTATTGAGAAGAGGATCAAGGGTGTGACCAGTGGGGGGGAGGTGCCCAATGACATCCTCACACAGATACTCCAAAGCAGCTGTGGGTGTGGTTATTAAACAGAACCTCATTCTAATTAACACACACCCTCCACAGTGGCTGACAAGAGTGTTGATATGGAAACTTTAGTGGACGACTTTGTCACGTTTTATGTTGCTGGTATGGACAGTGGCATACCTGTCATGTGATCCAAGGCTTAAGTCATGTGATCCAATCCTCAGGTCAGGAGACAACAGCAAACACTCTTTCATTTGCAATAATTCTTATTCAACAACATCCTGAGGTACTCAATCGGTATGTGTGTGAGTGCTGTTAGTGTGTGTTGTATGACATGTGTACATGTGTGTGTTCATTCAACATTATAATTTAACACCACACACATCCAGCCTTCTCTCTGAGGTGGAGGATGTCCTTGGAAACAGGCGGGAAGTCACAGGAGATGACCTGGACAAGATGAAGTACACAGAACAGGTGGGGGGACACACCCACCATCAATGTCATACCTCACACTGACCATATACCTCTCTTAGGTCATCCAAGAGGTACTGAGGATGTACCCTGCAGCGTCCTTTGTCGCAAAGACCTGTCCCAAAGGAGGAATAACTCTTAGTGGTTTCTATATTCCTGAGGGTTCAGTCTTAACTGTAAGAGTACATGTGATGTGTTGGGTGTGGTTGAACTGTCCCGCTGGTTTAAGTTTTTAAAAATAATGCTTTAAAATATTTATTTATTTATCTTTAATGTTTCACAGTTCTGGACCTCAGTCATGTGTAGAAACTCTGAGTACTTTAGTGATCCCGACACATTTGACCCATCCCGATTTGATGTGGGCAAGCCAAGGTAAAAATACTTCTGACAGAGGTGTCTGTGTGTGCTCACTGTAGGCTCCTCCTCCCCAGGCCAGGTCCATTTGTCTACTTTCCGTTCAGTATTGGCCATCGCTCCTGTATTGGACGTCACTTTGCCATGGTGAGTTATGGGGGAGAGGCATTGGTTGACACGTATCTCTCTGTCACCACCAACAGATTGAGGCCAAAGTCATCCTCGCACGACTCCTGCAGACATTCAGGGTGACACTCCAACCTTCTTACAAGCTGGTGGTGGCACAACCAGCTACCCTACAGCCAAAGGGAGGTGTACCATGTACTCTGGAGGAAATTGCCCACTGAACCAGTGTGTACAGCTGTTTGAATGTAGTTATTGTTTATTAGTGGGTGTGGTTTCTTTTTTTGTATTCAAGAGTGTTTTTGACCTACTTGATGATGCTGTGTTGCTACATAGATCATAGGTAGAATAGATGTATGTGTGTGTGTGTGTGTGTGTGTGTGTGTGTGTGTTTTAAAAATCAGAATGAATACTTATTACATGTAAAACTTATGGCATGCTTTTACTTCTATGGCCAATAACTTTTGCTCTTCTCTTGAAAAGCAGTGTTTTTTATTCACGAACTAAGCTTCTGTAGTTATTTCATACACCTTTACTGCATAATAGTTCAGCACTATTTGCATGCATATACATGTAGGTTGGGATACGGTCACATACCGCATTCTCATACTTTCAGTTTAATTTAGGTTCTCGTGTATAGGACAGTCCACTCCATTTTTAAAAATACTAGCTACCATGCATTGCACAAATTGCTAGCTTACCGTATATCGGTGAATTTGTATATACCGTTATGTGCAGAGGATGAAGGGCGTGGCCCGTTTTCAGGTCAGGCCACGCCCAAATTAGCGTTTATAGTCGTTAGTAGGAGGACATAGTACCCATATAAGCCTACCTCTCATAACCTACCTCTCATAACTCCCGTCGTGATATTCAACTCTTACCCTGACCACGCTTTGGAAAAAAGTAGGCCTTCCTCTATCGGTTTCCGTAGAGATTTATCAACGTGAGTTATTATTATCAAGGGCAAAAAAGTCTCACGACAAATCGTGAGAGTTGAGAGGTCTGCGGCATACCGGCTGTAATCATAGGAAACCTTTAACGGTGAGTGAATTGATTGTGTTTCGCATCATTGAATCGAATAATTTGACCACTCGCCTCCGTGATGCCTCCTCATCCCACGCTTGGGACGACAGCCATCTAACGCGATAGCCGATGAGCATATATTGTCCAGCGTTCTTAGACCCTCTCGAATATACAGCATGCATGTCCACACACCATCTTTAATAACTATGCGTGGTTAAACACTTCAACAAGCGCGGATTGACCTCAAATATTTTACTACCCACAGAGATGTTGGGTTCCATCCCATGGTGGGTCCTTTACCCTGGAGGGGGACTGCTCCTTCTGGTGGCCACACCCCTCATCTTGGCCTCACTGTATATAGCCTATGTCCATCGGAAGTACTCTCACATTCCATCCCCCCCAATGGACAGGTAGGCTGTTGTATACATCTTGCCTGATATGCATTTTCTGTAACGTGGGCATTATTAATTGCTGAGTCATACCTTCTCCCCCCCCCCCCCCCCCCCCCCCCTTGAACTTAGCTTCTTTCTGGGGCACATAGCTAACATAGTTGCTATGAGGCAGCAGGGGGAAAACAAAGATGAACCATTAAACACAATGATTTCCAAATGGTTAGTGATGTGGTCATGATGTGCCCCTTGAACCACACCCACCTCACAGGGCTGCTGGTTATGGGAACCTGTTTGTTCTCTTCTTCACCATTCGTCCTTTTGTGGTTTCAACCAACCCCGAAGATGCACAGGTAAAATTTAAACCTCTACAGGTACCCAGACCCATGTCCAGTGTACAGCTACACCAACCATATCACAGTATTCATCTGCTCATCAGCCCTCATATTTAACTGTTACATTTACCCTTGATAGGGGACATTTACCCTTGATAGGGGACATTTACCCTTGATAGAGGACATTTACCCTTGATAGAGGACATTTACCCTTGATATAGGACATTTACCCTTGATAGGGGACATTTACACTTGATAGAGGACATTTACCCTTGATAGGGGACATTTACCCTTGATATAGGACATATACCCTTGATAGAGGACATTTACCCTTGATAGGGGACATTTACCCTTGATAGAGGACATTTACCCTTGATAGGGGACATTTACCCTTGATATAGGACATTTACCCCTGATAGGGGACATTTACCCTTGATATAGGACATTTACCCTTGATAGGGGACATTTACCCTTGATAGGGGACATTTTCTGGCAACTTAATTCTCTTCCCTCCCACTTCTTTTCCTCAAGAGGGTTGCGTATGATGAAAGCATTGAAAAATCATATACTCTTACTGACCGTTTAGGCAAAGTCTTTGGCCAAAGGTTAAGTGATGAGATCATAGCCTCTCTGTACGTACATGTTACAGCTGACATTACAGGTTCCTGGGGCGTGGTCTGGTTACCATTCTTGACTACGAGACATGGAAGCCTCGAAGGAAACTGTACGACCCTTCCTTTAAACGGAGGTGCTCTATTTGGAATACAACATGATGATGTAATGAGTATGTCCCCTCATTAGCTCTCTGAAAGAGCTCCTTCCCAAGTTCAATGAGTGTGTTGATACTTTCATGGAGAAGTTGAGGCCCCTTGCTGATGGGAAGACAGAAGTGGACATGAAGGAGGCATTCCATGAGGCAGCTCTGGATGTCATTAGCAAGGTAGGAAGGCCTACTGACCTCTGAGGTGGTGGAGCCCTCTGTGTATGTGTGTAAGGGAAGAGACGTTAGGTTGAAAAGACCTACTGCAAGGGGGGACGCTTTTCAAAACCTCAAAACTTTTGACCCTATAATCAAATTACTCAGGGGAACTTCCTTTAAAATGAGTCACATTACTACTGATAATGTCTACCTTCTCCACCCCCTCCCACCCTCTCCTCCACCCCTCCCTCCTTCTCCTCCACCCCTCCCTCCCTCTCCTCCACCCTCCCTCCCTCTCCTCCACCCCTCCCTCCCTCTCCTCCACCCCTCCCTCCCTCTCCTCCACCCCTCCCTCTCCTCCATCCCTCCCTCCCTCTCCTCCACCCCTCCCTCCCTCTCCTCCACCCCTCCCTCCCTCTCCTCCCACCCCTCCCTCCCTCTCCTCCACCCCTCCCTCCCTCTCCTCCACCCCTCCCTCCCTCTCCTCCACCCCTCCCTCCCTCTCCTCCACCCCTCCCTCCCTCTCCTCCACCCCTCCCTCCCTCTCCTCCACCCCTCCCTCCCTCTCCTCCACCCCTCCCTCCCTCTCCTCCATACCTCCCTCCCTCTCCTCCAACCCTCCCTCCCTCTCCTCCACCCCTCTCCTCCACCCCTCCCTCCCTCTCCTCCACCCCTCCCTCCCTCTCCTCCACCCCTCCCTCCCTCTCCTCCACCCTCCCTCCCTCTCCTCCACCCCTCCCTCCCTCTCCTCCACCCTCCCTCCCTCTCCTCCACCCTCCCTCCCTCTCCCACCCCTCCCTCCCTCTCCTCCACCCCTCCCTCCCTCTTCTCCACCCCTCCCTCCCTCTCCTCCACCCCTCCCTCCCTCTCCTCCACCCCTCCCTCCCTCTCCTCCACCCCTCCCTCTCTCTCCCTCACCACCTCCCTCCCTCTCGTAAGGTTGCCTTCTCCTCAGACTTCAACCAGGAGTGGGACTGTAAGAAGCTTGGACTGAAGCACACCACCAACACCAGTCTGAGCTATCTTGCTTCTACCAGTTTGAAAGCGACACTGCGGTCTTTCTCTGCTCCAATATTAGCACTTTTTCCGGTAATTTCTAGTTGGAACTATCCACAACTCCCCACATATATGCATATGCACACTATGCACACCTGCACCCACACACATACACACCTGCACACACACCTACACATCTGCACACAGCTGATGCATCCACGTGAGACAGAGATGTATCATGAGGCAATAGTGGCCATGAGGAAGATTGGCCAGGACTGTATTCAGAAGAGAATCAAGGCTGTGACCAGTGGGGGGGAGGTGCCCAATGATATCCTCACACAGATACTCCAAAGCAGCCGTGGGTGTGATTATTGCACAGACCTCATCCCAATTAACACACACCCTCCACAGTGGCTGACAAGAGTGTTGATATGGAAACTTTAGTGGACGACTTTGTCACGTTTTATGTTGCTGGTATGGACAGTGGCATACCTGTCATGTGATCCAAGGCTTAAGTCATGTGATCCAATCCTCAGGTCAGGAGACAACAGCAAACACTCTTTCATTTGCAATAATTCTTATTCAACAACATCCTGAGGTACTCAATCGGTATGTGTGTGAGTGCTGTTAGTGTGTGTTGTGTGAGCCTGTGTACACGTGTGTGTTCATTCAACATTAACACCACACACATCCAGCCTTCTCTCTGAGGTGGAGGATGTCCTTGGAAACAGGAGGGAAGTCACAGGAGATGACCTGGACAAGATGAAGTACACAGAACAGGTGGGGGGACACACCCACCATCAGTGTCATACCTCACACTGACCATATACCTCTCTTAGGTCATTCATGAGGTACTGAGAATGTACCCTGCAGTATCCTCTGCCAGTAAGACCTGTCCCAAAGGAGGAATAACTCTTAGTGGTTTCTATATTCCTGAGGGTGCAATCTTAAGTGTGAGAGTACATGTGATGTGATGGGTGTGGTTGAACTGTCCTCGGCTGGTTTTAAAAAAAAAAAATGTTTCACAGTTCTGGACCTCAGTCATGTGCAGAAACCCCGAGTACTTCGATGATCCCGACACATTTGACCCATCCCGATTTGATGTGGGCAAGCCAAGGTAAAAATACTCCTAACAGAGGTGTCTGTGTGTGCTCACTGTAGGCTCCTCCTCCCCAGACCAGGTCCATTTGTCTACTTTCCGTTCAGTATTGGCCATCGCTCCTGTATTGGACGTCACTTTGCCATGGTGAGTTATGGGGGAGAAGCATTGGTTGACATGTATCTCTCTGTCCCCCCCAACAGATTGAGGCCAAAGTCATCCTCGCACGACTCCTGCAGACATTCAAGGTGACACTCCAACCTTCTTACAAGCTGGTGGTGGCACAACCAGCTACCCTGCAGCCAAAGGGAGGAGTACCATGTACTCTGGAGGAAATTGCCCACTGAACCAGTGTGCACAACTGTTTGAATGTCTGTTAGTGGGTGTGGTTTCATTTTTTGTATTCAAAGAGTGCTTTTGACTTACTGATTGCAGTGTTGCTATATAGATCATAGCTAGAAAAGATCTGTGTTTTTTATCAGAATGAGTACTTATTACTGAACATATGTAGACTTCTATGGCCAATAACTTTGCTCCTCTCTTGGATATGTGGTACAAAGTAGTAGAACTGCTGTACACTAACAGGGCGGGTCTTAACGAGGGGCGGGGTTAACCAATCCTATCAGCGTGATAAAAGGTAAAGACTGACGAGGGCATAATCAGTGGCGTAGGAAAAGGGGGGGCAGGGGGGGCCATGCCCCCCCCCCCCCCCCCACTTTTACACCAGCGATACTACAGATAAATGCGTAATTTGTAATGAATTGCACTGATTCTAGTGTAGTTTTGTAACGTCGTTAGATGCAAATAGCGTTGGCTTCTGGGGCACAGCCCCAGACCCCAATGCGGAAGCTTACAGCACTCCCCTAGCTGGCTGAAGGAGGGGCACCGCTCACCCGCCATGATGACCATCGAACTTTGCCCCCCCCCCCCCCCCCCCCACTTTTAAACTCCTTCCTACGCCGCTGATAACGGCCTTCAAAACACCTCTATTGCACCTCTATTATAAATACTCCAGCTTCATTTCAAATAAGGTATGAAAGTCTTTCTCTCATCTCGATTCAGCCTCCCAAGATTCATCGGTGGGTCTATGAGTTCAGAATTCTTTTCAGGAACCTAACGCGTGTTTTTATAGTATTTGGTATTCTTTTTTTTATTACAAGTTTTCGGATTATTTGATATTCTAAGAGATACCTAGGTTCTCTACAACTTCTTTCTTATGCACTGGAAATTGGTCTATCCATCATGGAGTTATAGTAGCCTGAACTTTTAATTCAACGCGGTGCGTGTTAATAATGGTACAAGATATAAAAATTTAAAATTGGTGATGTAGGATTTGTAGACAGCAATTGAGTAAAAAGTAAGGAAACAAGGAATTACGGATATTAGGCATTCATTTAATTATAAATATTACATACCTACATTTAGCACAGAATTTCAAGGAGGTAGATTTGCTAAATAATGTAGGTCTGTAATATTTATAATTAAATGAATGCCTAATATCCGTAATTCCTTGTTTCCTTACTTTTTACTCAATTGCTGTCTACAAATCCTACATCACCAATTTTATTTTAATTAAATTTTTATATCTTGTTTCACACATTTTTGTGCATGAGAATAAACGGAGGAAGTATATATGCATATTGAGGCATGTATTGGGCAACCTTAGATTCATACTCTATCGTAGCACAAGAGACAGTTTGATCTGCTCACATGCAATCGAACAGTGGGCAAGGGTGGGGTGCAATGGGTGGAGCAGGGCACGCCTACTCCCAGCTAGGTGCTGTACATGTAAGCCGGGATCCGCCTCTGGTAATAAGCTAAAATTATAATATCAGAGATACATGTATTGAATAATCGTGCCACTGTGCCGTGTCATGCAAGATTACTTCGCATGGTGAGGAAGTAATTCATCCCGGCGCAATCACATGCATGCTCTTAACTAAACTGTCTTAACTTGGTTGGAAGATCGGTATAGAGATGTTAAGACCACATGCTGGGACACCATACATGGAATCATGCAGGAAGTTAGTTAGTCCACAAGACACAACCAGTGTGTAGTGTGAATGTGGTATAAAAATCCCCTCAGAGAGTATCACAAGCATATACTCCAATGCAAATTGATCGCATTTCATCATTGGGGATTTTTAGACACACATACACATTATGCTGTCATCAACAAATTGTACAGAAAGGCAAAGAAACGGTGAAAGCAACTAAATCGATGTACAGCCAATTGCCTGATTGTGTCAATGATTGTGTGTGTGTGTGTGTGTCTGTGTGTGTGTGTGTGTGTGTGTGTGTGTGTGTGTGTGTGTGTGTGTGTGTGTGTGTGTGTGTGTGTGTGTGCATGAGGTCAGGGGAGGTCAACCTTGCTGCAGGAAGGTGTGCTTTCATTTTTTTTTTGCACATCACTCACTCAACCCTTCGCGCTCTCCTTCTTACTTTCCGGATCAAGCCAGTATTGGGGCCTTCATGCTATCCTTTTTACTCGGCTTTGTAGCGCTTCCTGTCGCAAGTCTTCTTTTTTTCATGCGCTTCTTGAAAACTGTCACGCTCCTCAATATCTTGCGACTCGCCAACACAACAGTCATCATTTAACTTTGCTTTTCTCTTCGCGATCGACGTGACGGCATTTTGAAGAAAACAAACCAGACACGTCAAGCGTTTGGTACAACCGTGACAACAATTAACTGTAGCGTGTTCAACCACACGTTCCCGCCCACTTTTATGTCTTCCAAAGGCCGATAAAATCTGTTGTGGGCTAACTAACAAAACTAAGTTTGCTAGAGATTGAAATTTGTGTCAAGCATAACTCTCGTTACTAACATAATAAAACTAATCCAACTCGACAATAAGTTTCTAACTTGTTGGTTCTAGTGCTTCCGCATAACGGCTAACATTATACTTCAATCGTGACAAAGATGCAATGCTATAAACCTCTTATCCGAGCAAATCTTATCTTATCAGATCCGGAAGATGGAGAAACTTTTTTTTCAGGTTCGAGTGTGGGAACGAGAGAGCGTTTATCTCTGTTGTCTGAGCTTTCTAAGCGTCGGCAGTTTTATTACATTGTAGGTAATTGTTGGCTGTATCCAAATGCGCTCGCTAAGGTCCAACTGATTCTACGGTGCAACGGCAATAGTGGAATCTGGTGTTTCGCTAATCGTATTCATCACACTTCAAATCCTACATAGGACCTACCAACGTAGGTCCTAATATTCGTCATGTGCAGTAGCGGGGGGGGGGGGGGGGGGGGGGGGGGGGGGGGGGGGGGGGGTTGGGTGTTTAAATCCTCCCTCCCAGCCCTTCAGTAATATTTTCATAGCAGCAAATTAGGCAATCTGCATTGATGGTTGTGAATAAATCATTTAAACCCCCCCCCTCTTTAACTGCCGCGCCCCCTTCGTACGTCAGCGCCTGATGTGGTTGATTGGTCCTTTAATCAGCTTCCTGGATAATATGTGACTGGTACTCAAGTATCGAATTTTTATCGATTATCCGAACGAAAGGAGACTGAATCGTAAATCGGTCGTTATCATACCGACAAAGTTTTGACAATCGACTAATCGATTTTTAAAAAATTATTGGAATGTACGTTTTTTGAAGGAGAAGCGGCAGCACATTTTCACGACACGACGCGGAAGTACATTTGATTTCACACGGGCCGGCCGGCGTGCATGCGCATTGGGGATGATTATGGCTAACTCAATACCGGCTGAGCTGGTGATCAACATGGATGAGACATTGCTGCAGGATGTATGTGACCTTTACGTTATCGAATGGCACGTTGCTTTTGCAGGTATTTGTGGCACTTCTGAACAGTTGTAAAAGCAACGTGTCATTCGATAATGTAAAGGTGCTTCCTCTACCACTGCAGCTGTAGCTGTAACAGCTATTAGTGTATCTGTCTCACAAGGTGGCTAGGGTGTCCACGAAAGTGCGCAACGCTTTTAAATAAATTATAGGATTGTCAATCTAAATGAATTCATGAATATCGAGAGTTACGTTAACTCTCATATAGGATTTGACCCCGATTATGAAGTCATTAAAAAAACGCGACCCGCTTCTAACAAGACTCCTGACGAGCGGATGGCTTGCCTTGTTGTCGTCATCGTACAAGAAGGCAACAACAAGCAGTTTCGTGTTTGTTTGATATCACAAAACCGCGTGGTTGTAGAGAACAAAACTATTTTCCAAACTCGTACCCAGTCCCACGTATTTCCCGTTCTTCTTGTTCTTGTTCTTGACCACGCATAACTCGGGATAGGAACACTTTTAAGAAATGAAAATCACACCAATGGCTTCAGAATTCGTTGGCATTCTCGCTTCTGTGGTCAAAACGTCTCGAGGCTACATGACATATATCGGTGGTTGCGTTAGCAAATCACGTATAGTTAAGCTTACTGCACTGACACGACTCGGATAGGTCATACTTCGCTCTTTATACGAAGTACTAGAAGTATACATGATGTAATCAAGTGTGTACGGTCTGGGCACTACACGTAGTGGTAATTAACTGTGGCATGTATCCGGTTTTGCGTTTAATAACGTGCACGTGCGTACTATAATCATTCTTGTGCATGCTTCGATCGTTGTAGGTTTGACGCTCTTTATAACTTAGTGAAGTTGTTTTTCTCAAAATGCTTTCACGTTAGGAAAAGAAGAAAGCCAAACGACGAGCATAGTACCTCAAAACTCGAGACGACGTATTAGATTCAGCCCGAGCGGAACTACAAAGCAGAGCCTGAAAAGAAACGGGCCTCTCAACGTGAAAACTATCGAGCAGAGCCTGAAAAGAAACGGACCTCTCGACGCGCAAGGTATCGAGCAGATCCTGAAAAGGAACGGACCTCTCGACGTGCAAGGTATCGAGCAGATCCTGAAAAGGAACGGGCTGCTAAAAGATAGCGATATTGCCATAGTCCTGAGCGTGCATCTCGCTCGGCGAAAAGAGTTAAGGTCACTCAAAGGTATGTCGTACCTTTACAACCTCCCTCTCATATCAAGATGGATTACTTAACATGCTACGCCTACGGCTCATAATCGGGTATGAATAAAAATCAATGAAACAAGTAAATAAAAAACATTCGCTATGAGAAAGTTGGTGACATATAGGATTTGAAGGCAATGGTGGTGTAAAAAGGAAGGAAACAAGGGTCTAATAATAAGGGAAAATGGAATAGTCCTATATTTAGCACATTTCTATATGTAGGATATAGTATGTTGTTCGTGTGCTAAGTATAAGACTATTCCATTTTCCCTTATTATTAGACCCTTGTTTCCTTCCTTTTTACACCACCATTGCCTTCAAATCCTATATGTCACCAACTTTCTCATAGAGAATGTTTTTTATTTACTTGTACAATATATAACCACGTTTATAATTTAGTCAAATACGAACAGCATTATTAGAATTCGATTATCTTTTAAAAGATAAAATCAAATAGCTTGCAATATTAATAATGTATAACCAATAAACATAAATGCATTACATACAACACTTGTCACAAACAAGTCTACTGAACATACAGTTCAACTACATTAACCATGGACTAACTCCCTACCCATGATGACCTTTGCCACAGATCTCACAAGTGATAGGTTGAGGTGCCCATAGATTTCGGCAACCATTTTGGGTTTAGGGATAGACTGGCTGATGGCCAACATAGTTGCAAGGCGAGAATAAACCCACTGAGCCTCCTTCCCTCAGTTGCCATAGGTCTCTCTACAGCTAGGGGGATACATGTCCACCCTAATTCCTGGTATTTGGTGTCATTTGCAGCATGCTTTCGGGATTCAGCTGCATAGGCTGCTGCCCCAACAGATGCACTGGCATTGTTCAGAGTGACTGGGGTAAGAGGTGAAGTGACTGTAACGTCGAAAGCTGCTGGCTTTCCTCTGTCCCATCCCTGAACAAGGACATCTGCTGGGCGAGAGTTAACATGGTCCCTAGATAGAACGTACCCCACTTCAACCCTCACAGATAGATGGGCACGACGACAGAAGTTGGCAAAGATATCCCGCAAGCGGTTGTACCGTGCAACCACATCCCTGCCATGCCTGCAAGAGGCTGCATGGTGACCTAGAGGATCAAGGGCAATGTTCGGGACAAAGGGGGCACAGGGAGCCTCCTGATGTATCAAGACCCAACCACCACCTAAGAGCAACCTGACATTCTGCAGGCTCAAGATGTAGAGCTATACCAGTGGAAGGGATGGCAGAGATCCAAGAACCCGCATGAGGGGCAGAGACAGAGAGGATTGGAGCCTTATTCACTGGGGAGGATGAAGACAACAAGGATTGAAAAGTTTCACTGTCCCAACCTTTTAGATAGGTACTTCTGCGGAGGAGGAGAAGCCAGAACAGCCTCAACCGTGATTGACTCGTGCAGAGGGACCTGGCTATTAAAGCAGGTGACAGCCTACATAACAACTTTAATTAATAACATGATTTATAAACTACAGAATAACGGATGGAAGTATGGCGTTAATATTCAAAACAACAAATCAAACTTGAAAAAGCTACAATTTAAAAAAAAATTAATTTCGGAGTTTTAACAACTTATCATTGCATAAGCTATCAAATGGAGTTATTACTTTATTTAATACTGGACTAATTAGTAGTAATAGTTATCCCGTAACCAAGCAAATTATGGTTAAAAACTCCCTATTGAACGTAGTAACTTGAAATCAATGCTGTTCCACCGCATATTCAAATCTTGTGCTACATATTAATAGTTATTAATCTCGTTTATTTCTAACCGTAATCTTGAATAACTTTGTTAATAGAGGGCTTTGAGTTTTGATACAATTACTTAGCCGCTTACAATAATATTGGATTGTTAGTATTTGGCAACATATATTAAAAGAAATCAGGCAGTTTATTAATTTCAATCCTGAGTTATAGTGATTTAAAAGCTGCATTCTTTGAATAAGGTGCAAGGTGTCGTATTGGATTCTGGTTTATCATTTAGTTCCTAGTTTAATCAATGAATGTACGTATGTACGGCACTCTTGATGAGCCGCGCCTCTTAATGATAACTTGTAATAATTGGGTGTCTGGCACCGCCTACTTCAAGCCCCCCCCCCCCCCCCCCCCCCCCCCCCCACCCCCGTCACCAAATTCCTGCATCCGCCCCTGTTTATAGTCGCTAGGAAGAGACACAGTGCGTCGCGTCACTCAAGAGCTGGCTGTAACCATGGGAAACCTTAACGGTGGGTGAATTGCCCCGCCTATATTGTGTTTCGCATCATCGACCACTCGCCTCCTTGATTCCTCCTCATCCCACGCTTTGGACGACAGCCATCTAACGCGATAGCCGATGAGCATATATTGTCCAGCGTTCATAGATCCTCTCGAATATATAGCATGCATGTCCACACACCATCTTAACTATGCGTGGTTGAACACTTTAACAAGCGCGGATTGACCTCAAATATTTTACTACCCACAGAGATGTTGGGCTCCATCCCATGGTGGGTCCTCTACCCTGGAGGGGGGCTGCTCCTTCTGGTGGCCACACCCCTCATCTTGGCCTCACTGTATATAACCTATGTCCATCGGAAGTACTCTCACATTCCATCCCCTCCAATGGACAGGTAGGCTGTTGTATACATCTTGTCTGATATGCATTTTCTGTAACGTGGGCATTATAAATTGCTGAGTCATACCTTCTCCCCCCCCCCCCCCCCCCCCCCCCTTGAACTTAGCTTCTTTCTGGGGCACATAGCTAACATTGTTGCTATGAGGCAGCAGGGGAAAAACAAAGAGGAACCATTAGACACAATGATTTCCAAATGGTTAGTGATGTGGTCATGATGTGCCCCTTGAACCACACCCACCTCACAGGGCTGCTGGTTATGGAAACCTGTTTGTTCTCTTCTTCACCGTTCATCCTTTTGTGGTTTCAACCAACCCCGAAGATGCACAGGTAAAATTAAAACCCCTACAGGTACCCAGACCCATGTCCAGTGTACAGCTGCACCAATCATATCACAGTATTAATTTGCTCATCAGCCCTCATATTTAATTGAGATAGAAAAGTTTTATAGTTATTTAATGAAGGGGTGTGATCACATTTACCCTACACTTGTAGGAACTGACATTTTCTGGCAACCTAATTCTCTTCCATCCCACTTCTTTCCCTCTAGAGGGTTGCGTATGATGAAAGCATTGAAAAATCATATACTCTTACTGACCGTATAGGCAAAGTCTTTGGCCAAAGGTTAAGTGATGAGATCATAGCCTCTCTGTACGTACATGTTACAGCTGACACTGCAGGTTCCTGGGGCGTGGTCTGGTTACCATTCTTGACTACGAGACATGGAAGCTTCGAAGGAAACTGTACGACCCTTCTTTTAAACGAAGGTGCTCTATTTGGAATACAACATGATGATGTAATGAGTATGTCGCCTCATTAGCTCTCTGAAAGAGCTCCTTCCCAAGTTCAATGAGTGTGTTGATACGTTCATGGAGAAGTTGAGGCCCCTTGCTGATGGGAAGACAGAAGTGGACATGAAGGAGGCATTCCATGAGGCAGCTCTGGATGTCATTAGCAAGGTAGGAAGGCCTACTGACCTCTAAGGTGGTGGAGCCCTCTGTGTATGTGTGTAAGGGAAGAGACATTAGGTTGAAAAAGACCTACTGCAAGCGGGACGCTTTTCAACACCTCAAAACTTTTGACCCTATAATCAAATTACTTGGGGAACTCGTCTAAATGAGTCACATTACTACTGATAGCGGTCTGAAACATCCCTCCCTCTTCCCCTCCCTCTTCCCCTCCCTCTCGTAAGGTTGCCTTCTCCTCAGACTTCAACCAGGAGTGGGACTGTAAGAAGCTTGGACTGAAGCACACCACCAACACCAGTCTGAGCTATCTTGCTTCTACCAGTTTGAAATCAACACTGCGGTCTTTCTCTGCTCCAATATTAGCACTTTTTCCCGTAAGTTCTAGTTGGAACTATTCATAACTGCCTACATAAATACACGCTACACTCTATATTATAGTAACAGCTACTGTTCAAAATATACACTCATAAATATGTGCATGCACACACACACACCTGCACGCACACCTACACATCTGCACACAGTTGATGCATCCTCGTGAGACAGAGATGTATCACGAGGCAATAGTGGCCATGAGGAAGATTGGCCAGGACTGTATTGAGAAGAGGATCAAGGCTGTGACCAGTGGGGGGGAGGTGCCCAATGACATCCTCACACAGATACTCCAAAGCAGCTGTGGGTGTGGTTATTACACAGATCTCATCCTAATTAACACACACCCTCCACAGTGGCTGACAAGAGTGTTGATATGGAAACTTTAGTGGACGACTTTGTCACGTTTTATGTTGCTGGTATGGACAGTGACATACCTGTCATGTGATCCAAGGCTTAAGTCATGTGATCCAATCCTCAGGTCAGGAGACAACAGCAAACACTCTTTCATTTGCAATAATTCTTATTCAACAACATCCTGAGGTACTCAATCGGTATGTGTGTGAGTGCTGTTAGTGTGTGTTGTGTGAGCTTGTGTACATGTGTGTGTTCATTCAGCATTAACATCACACACATCCAGCCTTCTCTCTGAGGTGGAGGATGTCCTTGGAAACAGGAGGGAAGTCACAGGAGATGACCTGGACAAGATGAAGTACACAGAACAGGTGGGGGGACACACCCACCATCAATGTCATACCTCACACTGACCATATACCTCTCTTAGGTCATTCATGAGGTACTGAGGATGTACCCTGCAGCATCCTCTGCCGCAAAGACCTGTCCCAAAGGAGGAATAACTCTTAGTGGTTTCTATATTCCTGAGGGTTCAATCTTAAGTGTGAGAGTACATGTGATGTGATGAGTGTGGTTGAACTGTCCCCGGCTTGTTTAAGTTTTTAAAAATAATGTTTTAAATTTTTTATTTATTTATCTTTAATGTTTCACAGTTCTGGACCTCAGTCATGTGTAGAAACCCTAAGTACTTTAGTGATCCCGACACATTTGATCCATCCCGATTTGATGTGGGCAAGCCAAGGTAAAAAAACTTCTGACAGAGGTGTCTGTGTGTGCTCACTGTAGGCTCCTCCTCCCCAGGCCAGGTCCATTTGTCTACTTTCCGTTCAGTATTGGCCATCGCTCCTGTATTGGACGTCACTTTGCCATGGTGAGTTATGGGGGAGAGGCATTGGTTGACATGTATCTCTCTGTCACCACCAACAGATTGAGGCCAAAGTCATCCTCGCACGACTCCTGCAGACATTCAAGGTGACACTCCAACCTTCTTACAAGCTGGTGGTGGCACAACCAGCTACCCTGCAGCCAAAGGGAGGAGTACCATGTACTCTGGAGGAAATTGCCCACTGAACCAGTGTGTACAACTGTTTGAATCAAATAGTAGCTATTTACTTTGCTTCCTGCCTATTAGTGGCCATTAGTGGGCATTGTATCCTATTTTCTGCACACCCATGTAGTTATGACAATAATGTTTTCCCTCAGCAAGGCTATATCTTGGCTGACCTTCAGAATATTGCTATCTTTGTATACATCAACTGTGCAAAATAATGTTTATGCATGCTAACTGCAAGGTTACATTAAGGAGTACTTATAACTGGTTCAGCATACACGACTATGATGCTATACAATTTGGCTATGATATTATACACTTTTTTTTCTTTGCAGCTGTGTCAGGGGTGTCTTCTTCGTCTGACAGTTCATCAGGGGAAAATCCACTCTCTTTCATAAAAGTCTCATAATCATTATTCTTTATTCGAGCCATCATTTGTGCTACTTTTTTAGCTCTTTCGTATTGATAAACACGCTCTTCCCAACCAAGTTTGGGTGTCAATTTTTCAGCTTGAATAAGCAATTCAATGTATTGCACTTCAGAAAGAGGGTTAGGCTTTAGTGCAATCTCATCTAAATTTTCGAGGCATTTGCGTGCTTCTTGAATATGGGCATAAACTTGTTTTTCTATTTCATGCTTCTCCTCTGTTATTTTTTTAACCATCTTTTCTTTGGTACATTTCCCTTCAATAGCTTGTTCATATCTTTTTTTGATGTCAGCATATGTATGAGTTTCTACTTCCTGGTAGAATTCCAAACGCTTTGGAGCATTTACATGCTTCCTCCATGAGCATTTACCAGGACAAATAGCACAAACAGAGTTATCTTTATCTCCCTGAGGTTTCATTGCTGCACATTTGTGCTTCTCATCATCAATAGTAATGGTACAGGGATAATGGCATGTCCTGTTGCAAACAAGACAATTGGTTACAAACTCACCAGTCTTTAGAACAATAACTCTCTGTTTTGTTACTAAAATTTTTTTTGTAAAATTTCGACTGCTATGCACAGATTCCTTGAATTCTTTCAGCATCTTTTTTTCTTCTCGAAGAACATTAATCTTTGAGATCCCTTCGGTAATCTTTTCTTGTAAGCCTTGAATGCATGTTTCTAGATGTTTCCTTTCTTCCAATACCTTTTGTGTTAGCTTTAGGCTTCTACTTTTAACGTTCAAAAACTCTATGAAAAAACTTTCCAAACTAGCAACACCCATATCCCAAAACATCTTGCTCATCGGATCATTATTGGTAGCATATAATGCAGAGTTGTTGAACTTAAACTTTTTTATTTCGCTAGGGAATCGTGCTTCTTTTACAGCTTCAAAGACTCTGGGTACTCCGCCATCAGCAAATGTGGCCATTAGAAAAATATTGGATGCTACATCCTTTCCAAATACAGACAGAACAGAATCAAATATATATCTCTGTGTATGAGTAAGCCTGACATCTGGAGCTTTGGCAGTAACTGCAATTGCATCCAAATGATCGATACCAGAATTAAAAAAAATAGTAATCTGTTCAATAAGTTTTTTATCTTTATCTATTCCCTGAGTATCACCAAATCCAGGAGTATCAATTAATGTAAGGGTGAATGTAACTTTTGATCCTTCGATTTTATGAAATGTGTATGCGGTAATGAACTGCGTTTGACTCTGTGTTTGATTTTCACATTCTGGTATAAGAACGAATCTAAATGAATCATTCCATTGGACATCAAAAATGTAGTTAGCGATAGCATTAATCAATGTAGTCTTTCCAGAGCCAGTTGCTCCTAAAATCATCATGACCTTATGGGGCACTGAACGATCTAGGCATTTGGGACCAATTTCCACCATTTCGATTTTACTCTGATGGTCTCTCTTAACTTCAAATGTTGCAATTTTATATACACACATTGGATCTGAATCTTTAGATATTCTCATATATGCATTTGATACTTTCTGAGCTAAAGGGACTGTAGGTATTGCAAATGTTTCTGTAGAATGAAAAACAATATAATAATTAATTTTGCGGATTATGTATTAGTAAACACAACAAATGAGGGGTACATACTGTATCCTCATATACGTCCGTAAACTATATAGACTACACTTGTGGGTTTGATTATAAATAGCAATAGTAAATGACCGCTTGCCCACACAAATGTTACATAGTAACCACAAGCCTAGAGGAGTCATGTGATGTGCATCAAATACGATGTTCGTTCTCATCGTACAGCACATGTAGTTCCTTGTGACAACAATAAAACATATTGCGCTGGCATGTTATATAGGTTGCGTAGTAACCGTATGTTAGAACAGGTGTAATTGTAATAATAAACTGTATACTGTTAATACGGAGGCTTCCGAGTCTATCTCCCAGCTAGCTTCACGTTTAGCCACTTGCTCCTCGAAGGCAAAGTCAGTGGTTCTTACTGAACTCTACGGGCGTCTGAACCTTCACCTTGTGCGAGCTAATGCCATTGCCATCATTTCTCGTACATATAGTATATATCCTTGTGATGTAATGTAGGTACAGTTATCATTTTTGTATACTTTGTGTATTCCCTGTAATGTTATTATAATAATCCTGTATGTGCATTTATTCCCATTCATGTTCTTGTATTCCATAATATCAATAAAATTAATTAAAATAAAACTGTATGAAAATGGAATAAACCTTATTTTTTGAATCAACCATATTTAATAACTTTTGACTTCTTATAATACCGTGTTTTTCATGGGGTGCAGGCTAAAATTTCGACGTCCATAAACGGTAGGCCTCTGATGTAATCAGTTTAGCCTGGTTCTGATGTCGTTGGGGTAAGCCTTGGTCTGATGTAATTGGGATTAGGCTGGCTCTGATATCATCGGGCGCCACACTTGTGAGTTTGATCTATAAATAGCAATATGTACCTAGTAACCAATAGTAATGACTACTTGCCCACACAAATGTACATGCATATAGCAACTTGTACATGTACTTAGCATACATGGTACGGGAGTCATATGATCAAATGCGGTGTTCATTCTCATCGTACAGTCCCCTGGAGCACATGTAGTTCCTTGTGACAACAATTAAATCAATTTAACAACATGTAGTGTTTGTATTGTGCGGGCATGTTATATGGGTTGAATAGTAACCGTATGTTAGACCAGGTGTATTTTAAATTGTATACTGTTAATAAGGTAAACGGTATGAAAGAATGAAATAAAACCTTATTTTTAGAATCAACCTTATTTAATAAGTATGTTGACTTCTTACAATAGAATCAGCTCATAGGGTGCAGGCTAGTGAATGTATAATTTCCATAATTCCTTGTTTCTTTACAGTTGATGTCTACAGATCCTATATCACCAATTTTATTTTAATTAAATATAACCCTTGTGCAAGCCATTGCTCGGGCTCTCACTCCTCCTAGAAGGTGGCAATTTATCACCATAACTCTGTAGATAATGTGTTTTGGTTTTGAACTATGTATGTAATCTAATTGTATGACGTGTAATACTGTCCCATAAGCAAGACAATTTGAAATACAATATCTTGTTTCCTTGCTTTAAAAAATGGTTGCTATATTATCAATGCTCAAAGGGACATACCAGTACATGTACACGTGTTTCCAGTGCTAGCGGCCAGGAGGTTTGGGGAGGCAGGGTGTGTGCCTGAAGAGCGCTTCAGTGCATGGTTTCTGGCCACAATGACAATTGCTAACAGCCACACGCCGCGCCAGGTGGATTCCCACTTTTATGGTTTCCAAGGCCAGTAGGTCGACTTAATAGGGGGGGGGGGGGTATATATGTTTTTTAGGGGCATCACCAATAGTGCAGGTAACACTGGATGGTCTTAGGTGTCTCTTAGCTAAGCCCATAAAACGCAAGGAGCCAGTCACAGCTCAGATGCTGCATGACATGGTAATGGCAGCTGGCACATCACCCTCATTGACGGAAGTTAGATTGCTTGCTATTTGCTTAGTAGCTTTTGCTGGATTTCTAAGATGTGACGAACTGTTGAAGTTAAGGTGCATGGATATTGCATTTAATGGGGATGGTAATCAATGTGGTGTCTAGCAAAACAGATCAGGAGCCTCCTTAGTGCACGTACCGACACCCCTACCTGCCCTATAAGCATGATGCAGCGCTATTTTTCAATGGAGAATCTGAAGCACGAATCTCAAGACGAAGTGTTTAGGGGGATAGTTTCAACAAAGCATGGGGAACAATTGTGAAAAAATGGGGGTCTTAGCTATTCAAGACTGGAGGGAATTGCTGCATGACAAGGTCACTAGTCTGGGTATGGACCCAGCCCTTTTTGGGATGCATAGTTTACGGGCAGGTGGGGCCACGGCAACTGCCAATGCGGGTATCCCTGATAGGGTGTGCAAGAGACATGGTCGTTGGAAATTGGAATCTGCCAAGGATGGGTATGTCAATGACTCTGTTGAGAGTAGGTTACAAGTGTCAAAAGGTCTTGGTATTTAAGCTGCTTATGTTTATTGCACCCATAGCTTTCTGTGTGTCTCTAGTTGCAGTCGTGCACAGGCAATGCTGCACCGATGGGTGGGGATTGGGCGTGGAATACGACAAGGAGAGAGATGACACACGCCTCTACTGTAACAAGCGATAAAAACTATCTCTACGAGAAAGTTGCTGGTATATTCGAGTGAAAGGCTATAGCAGTGTAAAGAGCAAGGAAACAAAGTTGGGGTTAGGAAAAATTAAAATAAACCTATATTAGCACAGATAGTTATAAAAATATGACAAACATGCTAATATAGGTCTGTTTAATTTTTCCTTCCCAGCCAGTAAACCTTGTGTTTCCTTGCTTTTTAGACCACTATAGCCTTTCATTCCTATATACCAGAACGGTGCATGGGGTAATCGCATGGAAGTTCTTCCATAGATCTTCAAGTCAATGTTACTCAAGACAGAAGTATTTAGCAAAAAGTGAGCACGTTTCAGTACACACCAGGTAACTACCTCCCCACCCTTCGTGATCTGATGTATGTATGTAACCAATACACGAGGGTGCATTTGGGCGGTTAGATACGTTATACAGACCATATCATGCCATGCACCATTATATAGGCCTTGATCAGATGGAATTGTCTGTACGTAGAAGTGTACATATATTGGCCTCTGCCAGCCCTAATGACATTCACCCAAGTTCCACAACGACTAGCTGTTGATCATATAGAGTGCAATACATGTACATGTAGTTGTAAACACTTCTTTACAGTGACATGCCACATCATTGCAGAGGATACTGTATTGAGCAGTGATGTTAGATATGGCTAACTGAAGCACATAGAAGAAATGTGGAGCTGCAATAGCTGCCCTATAACTATACACTGAGTTGCAAATGACAACCCATCTAAGAAAGTAAAGAGGCAAAAAAGTTCAATTGGAGCAGCTGGAGTATTCAAGCAATGGGGGACCTGCATGATTGCAACACTTGTGGTGTGCTGGGAATATGACGACGTGCTTGACTTTTGGGTACTGTGCCTCTTGTGAGCCGGGCTTTCCTTACTGATGTACCCACATCAGATTCTGAAACTTATATCTGCCGTCGTTGTTTGCATTGTTACCTGCATGCATGTGTTTGAAAATCGCATTGTTTTTACAAAATTAAATTTAAAAAAAACTATGCTAGTCATCCGAAATCACATTTTAATCAACACCACACTACAAAAACGTATTAGCTAGGTGTTTGAGTAAAGTTAGCTATGACTGATTCTGCTGTACTCACTTCCCTTTCCTAAACACCTACGATTTGCAATGATATATTCTTCTTGTCGAGACTCCCATCGTAAAAGTGACTCATTTAGCCCTTTCAGAACACGGAAGATGATTTTTGCCACCAGAGATGCGCCAATTGCAAGTAGCCCTGCTGCATTCATGACCAATCGTGATTTAAGTGAACTTTCTTTAAAGGCTTTCTATGACAACAGGAAGAGCTAGCAGCCCCATGCCGGCAGCGGTAATCAGTGATTTCTATATTGACTGCATTGCAGCTAGTAGAAATCATCATTGCCACTGCATGCAATGGGATTCTTATAGCCTTTAAAGGAAGTTCACTTAAATCACGATCGGTTATGAATGCAATGCAAATACTGTACACGCACACATGTAAACAGCAGGGCCATGCGCTTGATAATTGACTCATCCTCTAGCTTAAATGCCGCAAAACGATCAGATAAATATATCATAAGCGGTACTTCATGGTACAGGGGGGGGCTCGGAATAGTGGAAAGTAACACCTCGCAACAGTGGAAAATTGCAGACATTCATAGCTTACTTTGTGACCGCTAATTGCATTTGGGGTGAAGCGTTAAAGCATCGATAAATGATTCAATGTTTATCGTGGCTTTGCTGTTACGCAATGTTTCGTAATCCGCCCCTTTTTCTAAAATTTCATTTCCTACTCCGCAATACACCTACCGGTACATAACTTGTTGTTTTTAATGAAACGAGCGTCAACATGCTCGTGTAAAATAACGCAATCGCCCTGCAGTTATGCATTTTTAATAATGCGATTCCACACATCAAGACGCAATCCAGTGTACTTCTAACACCACTACGCGTACGCTAAAACGGCACGCTAAGAGCTTAAACTTGCTTGGTTAGCTGCAGCATTACATGTCGAAAATGGGACATCACAAAGTAGGAAATGAAAAAGAGGGGGATTACGAAACATTGCGTAACAGCAAAGCCACGATAAACATTGAATTTCATTTATCGATGCTTTAACGCTTCACCCCAAATGCAATTAGCGGTCACAAAGTAAGCTATGAATGTCTGCAATTTTCCACTGTTGCGAGGTGTTACTTTCCACTATTGCGAGCCCCCCCCCAGGCCCTGTACATGTTACTTCTCACGCAAGAGCACACATCATATGCAATCAGACAAGCCCAAACTGCTGCATGGATACGCCCATATTTTGGGATCGAAAGTTGGTGCGGCCAAAGCCGTGTACCGTGTGCGCCGGGCCTGCTAATTATCCGATTCACATGCATGCATTGTGCTTACGAGTTTCTTGATCTTGTTTTTCGGTACTGGCTGCAGTCTTCTTCACTTGCATTTCATTCACTGGTGCGTCGGCTCTCATGGGAAGCCTGCAGGAGTTACAATCCTCCTTGGAACACATGACGTAATAACCGTCATCACTTTTTGTTCCGGAGCCGCAAGTGTAGCAGTATGCCACTTTGCCCAGTCTGGCGTATTCTTTTAAACAGGTAGTTACGGTTTGGTTGTCGCTTGCCGTCAGTCTGAAGTTGCAAGCCTTGACGCATCGTGGTTTGTTTGTAATTCCCGTAGTAGACAGCCGCTTGGCACACAACACGCAGTGGAGAACCTCTTCTACCGAGACTACCACTGAACTGCACGGAGCGTCAAACTTCATGGTGTCCCGGCAGCTCTCGCAATACATACAGTCCTCATCGACGATCATTGCTCCGCCACAGACATAGCAGAATTTCATCATGGCCTTCATCGCGTAGTCGTTCAGTTTGAGCACACCATCATCGGACTCACAGAGTTGGAACTGGCAACAACTGACTGCTCCTTCTTTAGCTGATGTTTCCTTGCTGCATAAAATGCAGTGTTTGATATCAGAGAGACGAATAGCACGTGTTGCGGACATTTGTCACAGAGTATTATATTACAGATGTGTTGGCCAGCAATTAGAATATTTACTGTCAGTACACTACACCACAAGAAGCGGGGGTGGGTTTTATCAAACTCATGCATATATGCAAGATTTGTAGGCCAATGCAGTGGCCTGCCTGTTAATTAATTAAACGAACAAAAATTGGGCGCCAAATTAAACGCGTGACATATAAAATTATTGCATTTGGTAAACAATTCTAATACGTTCGAGCGCAGCGGTTCACCTGTTGCTGCTACGAAGTTTGGGCCGACATTAGTTAATACTCAAGAGACTGCATTGGTAAGTACCGTACACTACTACTGCGTGGTTTTCTGTGCGTATAAAAGGAAAGAATCAAAGATGGATTCACACAGCCCACAACGTGTGCATGCCTAACTTAAAGCTCCGGGAGATTTTCTAATGCGTCGCTGCGTCATATATTATTGCCAGGGTAAAGTTGCTGCTGGTCTCGTGCCCAGACCATATCATGGTTATGTTTATGATCAAGAGGCCTGCATTATGTAAATGCACCATTGCTTATTGCCCAGGAGCCATGAAAAGTCCCCGCTAATGATTACTGCCTTGAGCGTCAAGGGGAACAAATTTTTTGAGGCTTAAAATCAGCATAGGTTCGCACATTGTAATTTTCATCTGGGGGTGTACAGTTAAATAGAGCTACAGATATATTGAGGTCTTTGAGTAGAGACGCATTTTTAACTTCTCCCCACTCTCCCCACCCCTCTCCTTGCCTTTCTCTTGTGTCATCCCTCCATATGCTCTGCACACAGCAATTCACCATCAGGATGGTAAGTGATCCGTTCTCTACATCAGTGTGCCTTCTTTCATCGACGCATTATCACAACCATTTGAAAATGTTAAGGAGGTAAGAGTAACTAATTGGTCGAGTATTATTTTTCCTTTTAAAAGAGGGTTTTAAAGAAAATGGCGGTAATCTTAGGTGCATGCTTCTTAGTGACCGACTTGTCTCACCGTTTAGCAGCCCTTCCCTCTTCCTCCCTCTCCCCCTCCCCTCCCCCTGTCCTCCCTCTCCCCCTCCCCCTGTCCTCCCTCTCCCCCTCCCCCTGTCCTCCCTCTCCCCCTCCCCCTGTCCTCCCTCTCCCCCTCCCCCTGTCCTCCCTCTCCCCCTCCCCCCTGTCCTCCCTCTCCCCCTCCCCCCTGTCCTCCCTCTCCCCACGAAGGTCCTTCTTGTGTTTAGATATCCGATAGTTAATTGATTGTCATTCAGTATTCATGCTAACTGATTGCTATCCTCACATGGGTTAGCCAGATCCTGCCCTAAGTTTTATATAAATGATCCCATCCATTTTCTGCACACACGATTGCCCTCCAAGAAGGTAAGTTTTCCTCCTCGCCCAGGGAGAACGAGCCCACTCATGCAGACCTCCGTGTTTGTGTTGTTTCCCTCACTTCCCTAATGCAATGGACCTTCAATCAAGGAGGTAAAGTGTCCACAGTGTGATGCCATTCTTTTAATATACTTCCTCCTCTCCTCCATCCCCACCTCCTCCATTTTTCCCCACCCACACCCACTTCCTCCACTTCTGTCCCACCCTCCCACCTCCTCCACTTCTCCCCCACCCCACCCCTCCACTTCTCTCCCACCCCACCCCACCTCCTCCACTTCTCCCCACCCCACCTCCTCCACTTCTCCCCACCCCACCTCCTCCACTTCTCCCCACCCCACCCCACCTCCTCCACTTCTCCCTCTCTCCATTCCCCACCTTCCCCACCTCCTCCACCTCTCCCTCTTCCCACCTCCTCCACTTTTCCCTCTCCACCTCCCCCACCTCTCACATCTCCCCCATCTCCTCACTTTTCTCCTCCATCACTATCAAGTCGGTAAGCTACCTGTGTTCCTTTCTTTGGGCACTATGTATAAAATGACACACTGCTTTGCTCTGTTCTAACGTGTACCTGGTTAAAGTTGGTGAGTTTTTGTCTTGAATGTATTTAGTCCACATGCAACTGTGGCAACCATACTTTTCTCTGTACTGCTGCTCTTCCACTTTGCACTGTCCCTTATGCTAACTGAAGGTGGTAAGTACCCTAATTGAATGTTTCACTTTCATGTAATGTCCCAAATTGAACGTTTCACTTTCACATTGAAACCATCTTGCTGCTGTAACTGTTTCTCCTTTTGTTATTCAATCAAGCGAGTAAGTGCACATGTTTTTTTTTGTTGGTTGAGTGTTGTTAATTTAGTGTGTTTCCGAATTCAATGATATGACCAGCTGGTGAGCTAGTGGTGGTATTTACTTCTTGTGTCTAACTCCCTCCTTTTTTTGTTGCACAAAATTATTAAAAAATGGAGTTGGTAAGTGCCACAATTGTAGTAGCTGAGGGCTGACTGCTCCACCCCCCCACCTGTCATGGCTGACTGCTCCACCTCCTCACCTGTCATGGCTGACTGCACCACCCCCCCACCTGTCATGGCTGACTGCACCACCCCCCCACCTGTCATGGCTGACTGCTCCACCCCCCCACCTGTCATGGCTGACTGCTCCACCCCCCCACCTGTCATGGCTGGCTGCTCCACCCCCCCCCCCTCCCCCCACCTGTCATGGCTGGCTGCTCCACCCCCCCCCTCCCCACTATCATTGTAAACAATCAAGGAGGTACGTCCTTCCTGTGTGACAATAAGTCATTAACCCTTTCCGCACCTCTGTGCCATGCACCATCTGGATAAAGGAGGTAAGTGTCATTGTGTGAGGTCATTGGTGACCATAGTAACCACCTGTGTTCTCTCATTTGTTGCACCTGGTCCAGCGTGTGAGTGCAGAGGGCTTGTTGTGTTGCATTCCTTATTTGGCATTGGTTCTAACGATCTACCCCACAATGTTACTGCAACTATCGTCACCAATCACACATGAAGTTGGTAGGTGTCATGGCAACAAATGGGTATAGCCGCGCCTTTACTTTTCTCTGTAATTGCTGCGTGGGAAAAATCTGGAATGAAGGAGGTTAGTGCCTTTTTGTGCGTAGTGTTTAATTTGATGACCAAAATTGTCAACCACTCTCTCCTTTTCAACTGTCCATTGGGTACAATGTTCTGACCATAGGAGGCAAGTATCTGTATTTCATTCTTGTTTCAAATTATAACTGGTCATCTCTACTAACTGCACACAATTAACGTTTGCGATCAAAAGGAGGTAGGGTATATCTGGTGTGGTGAATCTTGTGACTACGGTAACATATTTCCTACAAAATGATTTGTAATGAAGTTGGTAAGTGCCTTCATGTCTTCATGCCTTCATGTCTTCATGCCTTCGTGCCTTCGTGCGGACATTGCCAAATAACAACTCAACCTCTTTCGTTGGTTTAAACAATCAAAGGCGGTAAGTGTCTTTGTAGAGGTCTGGGTACCATGCAGTAACTGGCCAACCTTATCTGTGAACACTTACGCACATTGAAAATTAAGGCGGTAAGTCTGGGCAGTTTGGTGGCCTTGAACACGACTAACCGCGACTGTTTTCCTCTGTAATATTGCACTTGGTGAATTGTTGATTAAGTCGGTAAGAGTGATTTAACATTGTGCTGCCCTTTTAGTTATCATAACCAGAGAGTTACTCTGACTGCCTTATTTTTTCATTCTTCTGTTGCACATTTCCCATTTTCTAAAAATAAAAAAAATTCCCAAGTCAGTAAGTGCTTTAGTATCAGCTCTGATGTGGTGTGACCTTATACCTGTGCTGCACACACCACCAACCATTGCGTGATCTAGTTGGTAAGTGTTTGTGGTGCAGCGTGCTCCGCCCCCTCTGGTGCTTAGCAACCATAGTGACTCCTCCTCCTCCCTCCCCCGCCATGCCCTGTTGTTGCAATGCATTAACGTTTAAGGTGGTAAGTCCTGTCCCTGTCATTATGATGATTCCAGTAATGAGATTATTATCTTCTCTCCATTATAATAACTAAGGTGGTAAGTACCTGTGTGTGTGTGTGTGTGTGTGTGTGTGTGTGTGTGTGTGTGTGTGTGTGTGTGCATGTGTGTGTGTGTGTGTGTGTGTGTGTGTGTGTGTGTGTGATGTTCTTAGGGGACCCTGTGCCCCTGTTTCTGTATATAAGGACATAACTTATTTTTCTTTTCTCTGTTATTGTGCACTCAAGCGGGTGAGTCCCTGCTAAGTGTGGTATCCTTGAGTGTTTGGTGGTAACTGGATGCATTCCTTGACATCGCTGCTCTACCACAACACAGCGAGTGAGTGTGCAATCTGAGATGACCCTTCCAGGGGTGTCATCTGGTGACCCTTCCTGGGGTGTCATCTGGTGACCCTTCCTGGGGTGTCATCTGATGACCCTTCCTGGGGTGTCATCTGGTGACCCTCCCCGAGGTGTCGTCTGGTGACCCTTCTGGAGGTGTCATCTGTTGATCCTCCCCGAGGTGTCATCTGGTGACCCTTCTGGAGGTGTCATCTGGTGACCCCTTCCAGGGGTGGTAACAGGTGTTACTATTTTAATGACTTGCCGTCTCTGCTATTGCTCGCAATGGAAAACAAGCTGGTAAGTGTGGCTGTATGTGCCAGTAATTCAAGATTATTCCCCCCCCCCCCCCCCCCCCCCACCCCTTAACCATATTGAATCAAGGCGGTAAGTACCTTTAGGTGTGACCCTCCTGTGGATGGCTGGAGCAACCAAGTGCTTTCTTCCCTCTGTGCACTGACGCACATACATATGCTGTCAAGGCTGTAAGTAATCCGTTGTGACTACTTTTTCAGGTGCAGTAAGTCACCTGATCACTCCTTGTGGGTGCTATATAACTATGTACCTCATAGCCCCTCCTCCTTGTAGTCCTTCCTCCTTATAGCCCCTCCTCCTTGTAGCCCCTCTTCCTCATAGCCCCTCCTCCTCATAGCCCCTCCTCCTCATAGCCCCTCCTCCTTATAGCTCCTTGTAGCCCCTCCTCCTTATAGCCCCTCCTCCTTGTAGTCCTTCCTTCTTATAGCCCCTCCTCCTTGTAGCCCCTCCTCCTCGTAGTCCTTCCTCCTTATAGCCCCTCCTCCTTGTAGCCCCTCCTCCTTGTAGCCCCTCTTCCTCATAGCCCCTCCTCCTCATAGCCCCTCCTCCTTATAGCCCCTTGTAGCCCCTCCTCCTTGTAGCCCCTCCTCCTTGTAGTCCTTCCTCCTTATAGCCCCTCCTCCTTATAGCCCCTCCTCCTTGTAGCCCCTCTTCCTCATAGCCCCTCCTCCTTATAGCCCCTTGTAGCCCCTCCTCCTTATAGCCCCCTTGTAGCCCCTCCTCCTTATAGCCCCTCCCCCTTGTAGCCCCTCCTCCTTGTAGCCCCTCCCCCTTGTAGCCCCTCCTCCTTATAGCCCCCCTCCTTCCTTGATTTGTACTATAACCCTGCTAAGTTCCTTTTTGGAAGTTAATTAGGTCAAGTATGTGGTTAGACATAGTGTGGTAGGTATGGTGTGGGTGGGAGGTAGGTATGGTGTGGGTGGACAATGTGTAGACCATATCTAGTTGAGAATATCAAACTTGTTGGGATGGGTAAAGATTGGAGTGTTTGTATGTGTGTGCATTTACAATGATAACATTCCTCTATTGTTCCGTGCAGGCCTCCTCAAGTACTGATGAAGCAATGGTAGTGGGAACACCACACGACCAACAACCTGGAGAGCGTAAGCTCAAAAGAAGAATGCTTTCACTGCTTACGGCACGTGTGTGTGTGCGCGCGCGCGTGTGTGTGTGTGTGTGTGTGTGTGTGTGTGTGTGTGTGTGTGTGTGTGTGTGTGTGTGTGTGTGTGTGTGTGTGTGTGTGTGTGTGTGTGTGTGTGTGTGTGTGTGTGTGTGTGTGTGTGTGTGTGCCATGGTCCTGTTCCAGGCAACGAATCAAAGAAACACGCTCCTCTCGTTCCAAGCATGGAGGCGATGTTCTGTGGCCAAGTGCTGGAAGAGACGGTGGTGGTAGGGAGCGAAGGCACCACCTACACCAGCGAGACCCACGGGATAGCGCTCGAGGTACCACCAGGAGCAGTCCCCGCCGGCCAGACCACCACCCTCTCCATCGGGGTGATGCTGTTCGGACCGTTTCTTTTCCCTGAAGCAACTAGGAGATCTGTCTCTCCGATTGTGTGGCTCTCCACCTGTCCCCCAGTGACGCTGCTGAAGCCGGCCATTTTGTCCATACCTCACTTCCTCCATGCCGCAGGGAGGACTGCCACAGAGATGGGCGTGGTTTGTTCAAGGGCGCCACACGTCGTCACGAACGGCGCCGTCGTTTTCGAAAAAGAGGAGATCGAAGCGCACCTGGAAGACAAGTGCGGAGTTGTCCGCTTGGATCACCTGATCGGCTACGTGTGCCTCACGAGGCCCCATCCCTCTCCCTTCGCAGACATGGAGGTACTATGTCTGTATTCCATAGAAGACCATACGAACCAGAAGATCATGTTACTGGTCACCTACTCCCTGCCTACGTGTCGCAAAGTTAGTGACAGTGTCTGTCCCCTGCTGACAATTGAGATCTGTGTATGTGTGTGTGTGCGTGTGTGTGTGTGTGTGTGTGTATGTGTGTGGTATGTGTGTGTGTGTGTGTGGTCTGGCCCTCATTTTTGTACTGAAGCATGTGGAGACACAGTTTGAGGGTTCCAAAATTACACTAATTGGAACATTCCAGTTGGGGGCGGGTAACGTAATCGCCATTGATCACGAGAGGCAGCAAGATGGATGGCTATTCCCACTGAAGAAAGGCAAATTGGTTAGCAACAACAGACAATGTGGTGGTCCTAATGACTGCATGCTCTTAACCCATCCACAGATATGTAAAGAGGACATTGATTATCAGAAATATCACGACAGATTGGATGCACTGGAGCGAAACAAGAGGGAGAGATTGTACCCTCCAAACTTTCTGATTGGAGCAGTTAGAATATCCACAGACGCTAAGCCAACTGTCCTACATATCACAGTATCAGTTCCAGGCTCTGTGAGGTTCTCAATCGACATAGCTGTACCACTTACAGAAGGTGCGTATTGAAAGCCATTTAAAATGCACTGCAGTGGTGGAGGGGGTGGGGCAGTTACTTCCTCCCACCCCCGGTAGGGGTTATGGGGAGCGCTATAACCAGAAGCTACGCACAGCCTTAGCATTTCTTAAGTTGTGAAACTATACCAGCGCCAATGCTGTGTGATCATAACTTAAATAATTCATTGCCCCCCCCCCCCCCTCTCCTTGGATCTGCCATTGCACTGGAGTTCCTTTTCCTTGCATGATATTACATTAACCATCTGAGCACTGGTAGTCTAAAACGTTGTGCTATGTATTTTCAAACAATAAAAATTCCAATGATGTGTGTTTTCATGGTTGTCTTGTACACCCCATGCATCACCACCTTTGATGTTGTAAGCTTATTATTTTTATAACCCTTTTCTCTAGGTGAAGCTGATAGAAAATAACTTGATGACAGTTCAACAATTTGTACTTTCAGTTTTAGGGAAAGTAGACAGTACTATAAAATGCAGTTTAAATTATTTTATAAGTGTGGCCAATGTTGTATAAGACTTTGGTAAATAAGTAGTCTCATATTGCATTGTGTGGTTAGTTTGTGCTGCGTTATAGCCTGGCAGTTGTGAAGTACGCGCCTCTTTAATTTGCATTCCGGCTATAAGTTTATTTAAGAGCGTGACATCATGCGAGTAAGTAACGAATATAATAGTTTAAACTTAACCGCGTTCGAGGGGAAATGCAAGAGCCAATAAAGGTATTGGAAAGGAAGCTGGGTGTGCGTTAATTAGAATCGTGTTCTTAGGCAGCTATATGGTATTGTTTGAACAGCTATCATTACGAGGATGCAACGTTTCTTGCCGAGAGACTACATGCGGAAGGTACGTGAGGAGCATACGAGTCCTGGGGATAAGTCGCAGGTTTCTCTTTAGTTGGTAACAACGACACTTTATACCTCCTGGCAACATGTTACTACCGCTCCGGAAGGAAACAGCAGGCCAAATACCTGCTGGAAAGGCATTGTGGAAACCATAGTTCCAAATGCAACTTGCTTTATGCTAGGTGTTGTCTGGATTTAGGAGAGTGAGTTTATTGTTTAAAGATAAAATTTAAAGGCCTGTGCCACGTTCTTGCTTACTGTACCCAGATTACAGAAAGGGTTACTGCGTTTGAATGGACTGCTCTCCCTACATGTTTGTACCGAGGAGGAGGTTGTTAGGGAGTACGGACAAGATGCAGGATTAGCCTTCTGGTTGCTAGGAGAGATGAACAGGTACATAAATTTTCCATGTCTTGCACCCAACCTTGTTAGAACTATTATAATTTGCATCGCATTGCAGCCATTACCATATTTCCCTTGTGTAGTATGACTTAACCATACTATGTCTTGATGTTTCATCATGTGCTTATCATGTGCTTATCATGCACCATCGTTGCATGGAGAGAGGGATGATCCCTGGGTTTGCCAAAAGATTAAATTTAAATTGTCTGGGGACGAGGATGCTACAAATCATTATCTTTATATTCATTCATGTTATTATGTCATACTATTGTTGGTAATCCTTTACGGGGACAATTGAAATTAACCAAATATTTTATAACCCTCCTTAACTCTGACCCTAAACCTAAGCTTCATCTAGCCTCTAGTCACATGCATACTATCTGGGCTTAGGAAAGGTTATAAAATATTGTCCCTGTAAAGTAAAGGGATTACCACTATTTTTTTCTTCCTATAATTGGAGGTAAACATCAGTTTCATTGCTGTGGACTACTGTCAATGCAAAACCTTTTAAAAAATTTTTAACAGCAATCATTATTATTTTTCCAGGCAACTTCAGCACTCGAAGGAATCTGCCATACACTTCAAGAGGTGCCTGAAGTATAACCCCTTCCTGTGGAGTGCCTTCCAGTCCCTCTGTGAAATGGGTATCTCTACCTCTCACCGCCCAATTCCCCCTTCACCCTCACCCAAACTACTCTGTCCCTTTACTTTTTTAGGAGAGGATGCCTCACCTGAGAGCTGCTTCGTAGTGACTTCCTACCCCGAGTTCCTTTGCACGGTGAACAGTGAATACCAGGTGGCCACCACTGCTGATGTCCCTCCAAAACCATCGCAGCCCGCCTTTGCGCCAGGAGCTGTGCCACCGGCGATGTCGTCGTCAAAGAAGGTTGCCTCCACCCCTGATCTCTACGGCAACCCCCTGGTTGGCAAGGCGATGGCCTCATCTACCCCGGTCCCCAGGTCATTAGCTTTCACGGCAGGCTCCGCCGAGGCCGACGTGTCGTCACTTGGCCAGCTGCCCGTGGGTGGGAGGGTGTTGAAGGAGGGTGTGTCCACCCTTGCCAGGATAAAGACGCAGCTAAGCTATAGTTCAAGCGCAGAAGCTAGCAAAGTGAGACCAAGACACCTCACACCTGGGGCAGCACGGTCCCTCTCACCTCATCCACCAAGGTAAAATGAATTCATGAATGAATTGAATGTATGTATGTGTGCGTGCGTGTGTGTTTGTGTGTTATGTATGTGTGTGTATGTGTGTGTGTAATGTATGTATGTATGTATGTATGTATGTGTGTATGTATGTATGTATGTATGCATGTATGCATGTATGTATGTATGTATGTATGTATGTGTGTATGCGTGCATGCATGCGTGCGTGCGTGTGTGTGGGTGGATGTATTTATGTATGTATGTATGTATGTATGTATGTATGTATATATGTATATATGTATGTATGTATGTATGTATGGATGGATGGATGGATGGATGGATGGATGGATGGATGGATGGATGGATGCATGCATGCACATCTGATTTTGTACTACCAACATTGGGGGTCTGCTCATGCCATGTTGGGTCCATTTGGTGTGCACATGCTGATAATAACACCACCACCCCCTCTTACCTCACCTACATTAAAGTCTGGAGACCAGCAGGAGTGTTATTGGCTTAGTGTGTTATGTTCCCTAGTATATACATGTATACTGTTTGTATATACCTAAGTACATGTATACTGTTCGTATATACCTAAGTACATGTATACTGTTCGTATATACCTAAGTACATTTATACTGTTCGTATATACCTAAGTACATGTATACTGTTCGTATATACCTAAGTACATGTATACTGTTCGTATATACCTAAGTACATGTATACTGTTCGTATATACCTAAGTACATGTATACTGTTCGTATATATACCTAAGTACATGTACACTGTGCATATACCTAAGTACATGTATACTATTCGTATATACCTAAGTACATGTACTGTGCGTATACGTAAGTACATGTATACCTAACTTGGTGTGGCCACTACTATATATATATACTTACATGTATTACCCGCAAAAATGTTAAATGTGCACAGTGTAGGTATTTTTAAGGGCAATGTTTGGGGGGGTCATGTTACAGTATTGTAGGTGGCAGCAGGTATTTTCAAGGGCAACATTGGCGGGTCATGTTACAGCATTGTAGGTGGCAGCAGGTATTTTCAAGGGCAACATTGGCGGGTCATGTTACAGCATTGTAGGTGGCAGCAGGTATTTTCAAGGGCAATGTTTGGGGGGTCATGTTGCAGCACTGTAAGATGACAGCGGTATTTTCAAGGGCAATGTTTGTCATGTTACAGCATTGTAGGTGGCAGCAGCAGCCACAAAACATGACATTAGTTTGCCCCTCCTCCTCCTCTCCTCTCCTCCCCTCTCCTCTCCTCCCACTTCTCCCCCTCCTCAGATTTGGGGTCCTTCCCACACCCACCACATCCCTCACATTCACCACTACTCCTTCACCCACCACCCTTCCACGCGACTACCGGATTGGTCTGATGAGTGCTCCAAAGTCTGCGGCAAAGTCCAAAGGAAAGGTACTGTATTTGCTGGTGTAGGTCCAGTGTGCTGGTGTAGGTCCAGTGTGCTGGTGTAGGTCCAGTGTGCTGGTGTAGGTCCAGTGTGCTGGTGTAGGTCCAGTGTGCTGGTGTAGGTCCAGTGTGCTGGTGTAGGTCCAGTGTGCTGGTGTAGGTCCAGTGTGCTGGTGTAGGTCCAGTGTGCTGGTGTAGGTCCAGTGTGCTGGTGTAGGTCCAGTGTGCTGGTGTAGGTCCAGTGTGCTGGTGTAGGTCCAGTGTGCTGGTGTAGGTCCAGTGTGCTGGTGTAGGTCCAGTGTGCTGGTGTAGGTCCAGTGTGCTGGTGTAGGTCCAGTGTGCTGGTGTAGGTCCAGTGTGCTGGTGTAGGTCCAGTGTGCTGGTGTAGGTCCAGTGTGCTGGTGTAGGTCCAGTGTGCTGGTGTAGGTCCAGTGTGCTGGTGTAGGTCCAGTGTGCTGGTGTAGGTCCAGTGTGCTGGTGTAGGTCCAGTGTGCTGGTGTAGGTCCAGTGTGCTGGTGTAGGTCCATTGTTCTGGTGTAGGTCCAGTGTGCTGGTGTAGGTCCAGTGTGCTGGTGTAGGTCCAGTGTGCTGGTGTAGGTCCATTGTTCTGGTGTAGGTCCAGTGTGCTGGTGTAGGTCCAGTGTGCTGGTGTAGGTCCAGTGTGCTGGTGTAGGTCCAGTGTGCTGGTGTAGGTCCAGTGTGCTAGGTAGTAGTGTGCTGGTGTAGGTAGTCTTGCCTCCAAGTCCCACTGGTGTGTATTCAGTTCCTACTATATATGACTGTGCAGAATACATGAGGGGATGTACTGCTCCCTGATGTTAGTAACTGCAGTGTTATATAGCACGTCTCCAAAGTGGTCTTTGTGTTTGGATCTGTTCCGTTCTTGATGTGTTGATCTTCTTCACAGTCCTCTGCACCCCTGACAGCACCAACCCCCGAACCCCTCTCCTTGGACACTCCCTCCTCGTCCAGTATTCCCATCAAGCAGGTCCACCAACAGCACATTCATGGGGACAACCCCCATGATGGAGAGGGAGGAGGAGGAGGAGCCCTTACCTTAGACGAGGGTACCCCCAGGATGGTTACCAGGAGGTCCTCTGGGAGGGTGATGAGGCCACCAGAGGGGACACCTCTGGGCAGGCCTGCTGCAGGTGGTGGCAGCAGTGTGGTCAGCTCCTCACGAAGGACTGCAGATGTCACTCCCAGCGGCCTCGCCACTCAGGTAATGGAGGATTGAAATTAAAAGGTGTACGTGTGTGTGTGTGTGTGTGTGTGTGTGTGTGTGTGTGTGTGTGTGTGTGTGTGTGTGTGTGTGTGTGTGTGTGTGGTACTCATGTGTGCTGTTATGTATGAATGTGTATGTATGAATGTGTGTAGATATATATGTATGTATGTATGTATGCATGCATGTTTGCATGTGTGTATGCATGTATGTATGTACATGTATGTATGTATGTACATTTATGCATGTATGTATGTACATGTATGTATGTACATTTATGCATGTAATATGTATGTATGTATGTATGTATGTATGTATGTATGTATGTATGTATGTATGTATGTATGTATGTATGTATGTATGTATGTATGTATGTATGTATGTGTGTGTGTGTTTTGTGGTATTACTGTATTCTGATGTGACCCTTTGTTGTGGTAGAGTATGAAGGCAAAGCCAAGGGCAAGAAAGGAAGCAGGACAGTCTGTTGCTAGGAAATTGGTTTGTTAAGTCCAAGCGTCTAGCTGTTGAAATAATATACGTGTAATTTATCAACAGGGTACGAAGGTTACCTTTGCAGCGCCTTCTTCCAGTTCTGGGGGTGATGTTTCATATCAGTTAGGAGGACAGTTAGCAGAAGAGGAGAGCATGGAGAAGGTGGAGGAGGAGAAGGAGGTGGTGGGGATGCGAGATATGGAACAGCTGGACCTCCCCTCACAGTCAGCTCCTGTGCTCACGGATCCCAGCCAGGATGCAGCTGTTGTGTCCATAGAGGAGGCGGCTATAGAGAACATCAGTGAGTTTATTATAATTATTATTTTGTGCAGAGTTGTATTAATTGTGTGGTGACCGAGTTTATCATACTAATGCAAGTGTGTGCACGTTGTGTAGGTTTGTGCTCATGTAAACCTTTTGCCTAAACGTCCATACGTATATGTATGCTCCTCTGCCAATAAATGCATGCATATGCAGACATGTAAACACATGTGCATGCCTGTGTGTATACGTACACATGCACACTTTGTACATGTAAGTACTCTCATTTGCAAACATCTACAGAAACACACACACACACACACACACAAGCACACACATGTACACTTGTACACATAAACACTCGCATGCAAACATCTACAGAAACACACACACACACACAGACACACATGTAAACATCTACAGAAACACACAGCAAACATCTACAGAAATACACAGCAAACATCTACAGAAACACACAGACACACAGACACATATGTAAACATCTACAGAAACACACACACACAGACACACATAAACATCTACAGAAACACACATATAAATATCTACAGAAACACACACACACAGACACACATGTAAGCATCTACAGAAACACACAGACACACAGGCACAAACATACATACACACTTGTATGTGTTGCTTGTAAACATGTCATTGTACACCATATATATGTTCACAAAACACCACCTATTGCACCTCTAGAGGCCCTGATGCAGCTGCTACAGGCTGCCGGAGCCGGCTACAAAGCCCTTCAGTCTTATGACCTCCTGAAGGCAGTTAAGCTCTTTCAATTACTGCCAGCCAACCACTTAAACACGCCCTGGGTGATGAGCCAACTTGGAAAGGCATATTTTGCAGGAGAGAAGTTCAAAGATGTCAGCACGCCAACGTCTATATAGCTCGTTTTTAATGTTTTTATTTTTTATTTTATGACCTTTCAGGCAGCCAAGGTGTTTGAGGAAGTTCATCTGATGGACCCACACCGTCAGGAAGGTATGCGCACAAGTAACTGTATATACCACTCTGCGCGTGATTAAGTATGTTAATATATTTAAACCAATGTATGGGATCGCTATGGAAACAGGGACCTAACGTGTCATTATAATATAATTTGTCAGGGGGAAGGAGCACATCAAAGTAGAGGCGTGCTATTGAAGTGTATGCATAATTACAAATTCAGGCCACTGTAACTCCATGATGAAAGAAGTTGTAGAGGACGACCTGGGTATCTTTAGAATATCAAATGATTTGAAAACTTGAAAACAGTAGGGCTACATGTGATTAAGTGTGTTACCACATTTACACCAGTTGACTTGTTACGGTGGGTGCTGTATGTACATTGGAGGTTGGTGTGCATAGGAAGTCGTGTGTGATGGGGCTTGGAGGTTGGTGTGCACAGGAAGAAGTCACGTGTGATGGGGCTTGGAGGTTGGTGTGCCTAGGAAGTCACGTGTGATGGGGCTTGGAGGTTGGTGTGCATAGATGGGGCAGTGTATGTCTGTTGTGGAAGCACCCCCCCGAAGGCAGGCCACTAAGGCTAAACGCTCTCTTGGTTGGCAGCGATGGAGCTCTATGCTTCAGCATTATGGCATCTCCAGAGGGAGACTGATCTTTCAACCCTCGCAGACCGACTCCAATCATCAGACAAGTTGAAACCCCAAGTAAATGTTTGCTCTTGTGTGCAGCATACAATGTATATATGTATTTATATTTACATATGTATGTGTGTTGTGCCAAGTGGTACATATTCATTTATCTAACCACCCCCTCCACCCACCCCCCCACAAGGCTTTGTGTGCAATGGCCTCTGTCCTGAATCTGTACAAGGATCACCAAACCGCAATCCAACTTCTCCAGAGATCAATTCAGGTTAGCATTACCTGCTGTGGTGTGGTTGTGGTGTTTTGGGGTATCTGTTTCATTTGTGGAGGGGTGTATATAATATGTGAGCATGTGTATGTTGTATGTGGTTTGTATGTGTATGTGTGTGTGTGTGTGTGGGGGGGGGGGGGGTTGTATGTGTATGTATATGTGTGTGTGTGTGTATGTGTGTGTGTGTGTGTGTGTGGTTTCATTGTTGAAGGTATCTCACAGTTATTTAAGGGAGGGTAGCCTATACTACTCTGGTACACAAAGGATTGATCAATAGTAGTGGTGAAGGGGTTGAGAGGGAGAAGGTGGAATTGGAGGGGTTGAAAAAAGTACCTGCTCTGTCTCTGTGAGACGAAGAAACCAGCTGGTGTGATTTGCCACATACCCCTCTGGCTGAAAGTACAAAGGGGTATATCACTCTCTTTTAAAAATTAGTTGCCACATATCTCCTATGGCCAGAGTCTGAGCATCTCGCGAGAGCATGATAGTAAATTCCACACACACGTGCCCTTCTTTGCCATTCTTGTGGATCAGGTTTTGTACATGTGTCATTTGCTAATTGCCATGTATGTGTGTGGGGTGTGTGTGCCTGTGCTTTATGTTGTGTTTCCCACCCCCACCCACCCCCAGTCTGCACCCATTTTTGTCACTCTGGTTTGGTAATACTTGTGTATTTTTCAGCTGGGCCGGTCTCTCCTGATCTATCAGCGATGTTGCCCACGCTATTCTTGTTATCCTCCTACAATTGCCTGCTACTAACTCCCTTGTTGCAGACATACCTTCCCTGTTCCCATGTATCATCACTGTTTCCTTGTCGCAGATGTACCTTCCCTGTTCCCCTTATCAAGCATGTATCATCACTGTTTCCTTGTCGCAGATGTACCTCCCCTGTTCCCCTTATCAAGCATGTATCATCACTGTTTCCTTGTCGCAGATGTCCCTTCCCTGTTCCCCTTATCAAGCATGTATCATCACTGTTTCCTTGTCGCAAATGTACCTCCCCTGTTCCCCTTATCATCACTGTTTCCTTTGTCACACTTTTGGTACACCTCGCTGGCTGTCAGCGTACATGCACATGCATGCATGTACAACAGCTGGTTTTGAGCTTCACAGCCCTTTCATTAAGTGCATGTTGTTGCAAGGCAGCTTAGCTAAAAGAACGTCCAATCAATTGTTGCCGTATTGATATTAATAAGCGGATAGTGATGAGTACGTTTGTTCAAGCTGCACCAATCACTAGCAAGTGCAGCTTGTTGTTGTCTTGTTGTTCACGGTCACCCCTCCACTGTCAATTTAGTGGTGTTCCTAGCTCTGGGCAGAGGGATGGGTAGTGTGGGGTGGGGGGGGGGGAGACTTGGTGGGTGCATGCGTGTGAGTGTGTGTGTGTGTGTAGTGGAGGGAGACTTGGTGGAAGTTGTGAAGGGTGCATGCATGGGTGTGGGTGTGTGTGGGTGTGGTGGAGGGAGACTAGGTGGAGTTGTGAAGGGTGCATGCATGGGTGTGTGTGTGTGTGTAGTGGAGGGAGACTTGGTGGAAGTTGTGAAGGGTGCATGCATGGGTGTGGGTGTGTGTGGGTGTGGTGGAGGGAGACTAGGTGGAGTTGTGAAGGGTGCGTGCATGGGTGTGTGTGGTGGGATGAGACTTGGTGGAGTTGTGAAGCATGTGGGAGTGAGTTGCGGGTAGTGTGAGACCCCTGTGTGTTTGTAGCAACATTCCTGGACACTAAGAGGGCTCTTCAAATGACCTAACCACCCAAGCCTTCACACTCCTTACTAGGATATGCACCACTTGTTAGGCTTTACTACAATCATAAGTGTGTGTGGGTAAGATGGTAGCCGGAGGAGGAGGAGGAGGAGGTTTGGGAAATCGGGTGTGACAAAATAGCATGTACATGTACTATGAGTTAAGTCGTGAATATGCTTCTGTGTGTGTGTGTGTGTGTGTGTGTGTGTGTGTGTGTGTGTGTGTGTGTGTGTACTCAAATGTGTGCTGTATTCTCCAAACTGTAAATCAAGCAGGTGTAAGGTACACTGCTTTGGAATCACTGTCACACACATGCACACACACACACACACACACACACACACACACACACACACACACACACACATTTACACATGACCTATTTAGTCCAACAGTAAGTGTATAGGGATCATCCTTGGCTTTTGACTGTGGTCTGCAGACAAGTGCATGATTGTACATATGGCATGTGCATGCATAATTACTGCCATACCACACACAACACACCACACATAAGTAGTGTAAATATACTTCTATATGCAATTGTTGTATTCTCTGTAGCCCTTCAAAAGCAGAGGTGACAATACTGGAATGATATCAAGTTTCATCTTAGATATCTGGAATGGTTGCCTTACTTTTATCTTTCTTATTCAGTTTCCTCATGAATGTTGTTACTGATGGTGTGCACATGTAAGGGTACTTCAAACCAGTTGGATTTTGCCTCCCAGTTGCTTGTCTTTCTCAAGAACATTGGTCGACTTTTCACTTTGTTGCATGCAACTCAAATGAAATGGGTTCAGTAAACTAGGCACAAGTTTTACAGAACTTTCACATGTATTCATTTAAGTTGCAGGCTCACATGTATTCATTTAAGTTGCAGGCAATAAATTCGCAGGAAATCAGCCTATGTAATGGCGGTTGCTTTGAGAGTGTTGCTTGCTGTATTCCAGCTGGTCTCTCTCTCATGGAGTGGATTTATCACTGTCTTCATTCTTCCCTTCTTCCTCCCTTCCTTCCTTCCTTCACACGCTTCTCTGTGCCAAGGTGGACCCAAGCTTTCCGTATGCACATACACTGCTGGGGTACGAGTACTGCATGACAAAGGACTATGAGAAGGCTCTGACTTCAATGCAATCTGCTGTAGCCATTGATCCAAGACACTACAATGCCTGGTCAGCTATCTCTGTTTACTCCCATCTCCCTCTCCTCTCTTCCTTCAGCTACCCCTCCCCCCTCTAACTGCTCCATTTATTGCTTTTGGTATTTGGTTTGTATTAGTAGTACATGCACAGAGGTGTAAATATTTCTGTTGTGTGTTTTACTACTAATTATATTACCTTCACCCCCTCTCTCTTCAAACCTGTGTACTTATTCCACATCACCTTTCTCCTCACTTCCCTTCCCTTCCTTTATCTCTCCTGCCATCTTACCCTTGTGGGTTATTGCCTTATTCCCTCCCTCCCTCCCTCCCTCTCTCTCTCTCCCTCCCTCTCTCTCTCTCCCTCCCTCCCTCCCTCTCTCTCTCCCTCCCTCCCTCTCTCTCTCTCTCCCTCCCTCCCTCTCTCTCTCTCTCTCTTCTCTCTCTCTCTCTCTCTCTCTCTCTCTCTCTCTCTCTCTCTCTCTCTCTCTCTCTCTCTCTCTCTCTCTCTCTCTCTCTCTCTCTCTCTCTCTCTCTCTCTCTCTCTCTCTCTCTCTCTCTCTCTCTCTCTCTCTCTCTCTCTCTCTCTCTCTCTCTCTCTCTCCTTCCCTCCCCCCCCTCTCTCTCCTTCCCTCCCCCCCCTCTCTCTCCCCTCTTCCCCCACCCCCCGGTGGTGAAGGTATGGGATGGCATATGTGTGCTGTGCACAGGAGAAGTTCAGGCTGTCTGAGGTATATGCAAAAAAAGCACTGGCCATCAACAAATGCAGCTCCATAGCCTGTACCCAACTGGGATTGGTGAGGTTACTCTGTGTTAGTGTGTGTGTGTGTGTGTGTGTGTGTGTGTGTGTGTGTGTGTGTGTGTGTGTGTGTGTGTGTGTGTGTGTGTGTGTGTGTGTGTGTGTGTGTGTGTGTGTGTGTGTGTGTGTGTGTGTGTGTGTGTGTGTGTGTGTGTGTGTGTGTGTGTGTGTGTGTGTGTGTGTACATACTAGCTTGATGTGTGTGTGTGAAGGACATACTAGCTTGATGTGTGTGTGTGTAAAGGACATACTAGCTTGATGTGTGTGTGTGTGAAGGACATACTAGCTTGATGTGTGTGTGTGTGAAGGACATACTAGCTTGATGTGTGTGTGAAGGACATACTAGCTTGATGTGTGTGTGAAGGACATACTAGCTTGATGTGTGTGTGAAGGACATACTAGCTTGATGTGTGTGTGAAGGACATACTAGCTTGATGTGTGTGTGTGTGTGAAGGACATACTAGCTTGATGTGTGTGTGTGTGTGCACATGTGTGTATGTGGTGTCTGTTCATGTAATTTACATGTATGGGATGTGTGTATGTAAATGGTTCATCTGTAAATATTTATTTTGCATTTGGCTATGGCAGAAATTGCAAATAATTTAATTACCATACATGACTGCTGCACAATAATGGACTTGGGTATAGCATTTAAGTATTTGAATGTTAGGAGCTGACTTCTGCATGCCGGTTTCTCTGAAAGATTCTTGGAACTGTTGGATGTTTGGAAAAAAAAATGTTGCAGCTTCCCTTGTAAGGCTCTGAGTTGTAGTTGTGATGAATCACCTATTGTTTGTTGCAAGCGAACTCTGTTTGCAGTTCTAAATAACCAAGAAAAAGGAAAGGTTTATGAAATTTTGCACAACAGCTTGTGCATTTTGAGCATTTGTGTGTCAAGAAGCTTTAGCCAACCACAAACATTCACACCCTCCTCTTCTCCCCCACCCCTCCACACGTATGGGTCAAAGTGGGTGTACAGAAGACCAGCTACACACTGCAAGCTGACTATGGGTTATACAAACAATGTACATATGATTATGGTATAAATATAAATTGGGTATACATGTATCAAAGTTTATACCAGTTGTTATAGTTTGCATAGCCATAGTTAGCTAGCTCTTGGAGTGGCTGTTGAGCTTGACAGGGGATATTTTGTGGTTGTTGATTAGTAAGTGTGCTACATGTATTTTTATGATGTGGGCAGATCCTTTTATTAAGCCATGAATGGCGTTATGTCTGGGGGAGTTTTTGTGGGTGGTGGGTAGGTTTTGATATATCACTGCAATTGTCCTTACCTTACTGGGTGTTTAATAGGCCCTCTACAGGCAGAAGAAGTTTGATCCAGCACTGAAGGCCCTCAACCAGGCTATTAGGATGAACAGGTCCAACCACATACCCAAATTTCACAAGGCCATGGTGTTGGAGAGCTTGGGGAGACCTGAGGTTTGTCATGGTGTGCCTGGGGAGGCCTGAGGTTTGTCATGGTATTGGGAGGCCTGGGGAGACCTGAGGTTTGTCATGGTGTGCCTGGGGAGGCCTGAGGTTTGTCATGGTATTGTGAGGCTTGGGGAGACCTGAGGTTTGTCATGGTGTGCCTGGGGAGGCCTGAGGTTTGTCATGGTATTGGGAGGCTTGGGGAGGCCTGAGGTTTGTCATGGTATTGGGAGGTCTGGGGAGGCCTGAGGTTTGTCATGGTATTGGGAGGCCTGGGGAGGCCTGAGGTTTGTCATGGTATTGGGAGGCCTGGGGAGGCCTGAGGTTTGTCATGGTATTGGGAGGTCTGGGGAGGCCTGAGGTTTGTCATGGTATTAGGAGGCCTGGGGAGGCCTGAGGTTTGTCATGGTATTGGGAGGCCTGGGGAGGCCTGAGGTTTGTCATGGTATTGGGAGGCCTGGGGAGGCCTGAGGTTTGTCATGGTATTGGGAGGCCTGGGGAGACCTGAGGTTTGTCATGGTATTGGGAGGTCTGGGGAGGCCTGAGGTTTGTCATGGTATTGGGAGGCCTGGGGAGACCTGAGGTTTGTCATGGTATCGGGAGGTCTGGGGAGGCCCGAGGTTTGTCATGGTATTGGGAGGTCTGGGGAGGCCTGAGGTTTGTCATGGTATTGGGAGGTCTGGGGAGGCCTGAGGTTTGTCATGGTATTGGGAGGCCTGGGGAGGCCTGAGGTTTGTCATGGTATTGGGAGGTCTGGGGAGGCCTGAGGTTTGTCATGGTATTGGGAGGCCTGGGGAGGCCTGAGGTTTGTCATGGTATTGGGAGGTCTGGGGAGGCCTGAGGTTTGTCATGGTATCGGGAGGTCTGGGGAGGCCTGAGGTTTGTCATGGTATTGGGAGGCCTGAGGTTTGTCATGGTATTGGGAGGCCTGGGGAGGCCTGAGGTTGGTCATGGTGGTGGGAGGCCTGGGGAGGCCTGAGGTTTGTCATGGTATTGGGAGACCTGAGGTTTGTCATGGTATTGGGAGGTCTGGGGAGACCTGAGGTTGGTCATGGTGGTGGGAGGCCTATGGTTGTTATGGTTTGTTGTGGCATTGGGAGGCCTGAGGTTTGTTGTGGTGGTGGGAGGCCTGAGGTTTGTTGTGGTGTTGGGAGGCCTGAGGTTCATCATGGTGGCGGGAGGCCTGAGGTTTGTCGTGGTGTTGGGAGGCCTTAGGGTCAGTTATGGGAGTGTAGCTTGTTGATTTCTCCTCCTTTGGTACTGCTCAATGGTTCTATTAACTCATAGGAAGCACTTGTCCAATTAGAGGAACTGACTTCCACCTGGCCTAAGGAGCCTTCTTTGTACATCAGCAAAGGAAAGGTTAGAACGTTTCCTGTATGTTGTGTAATGGAGGAAAAGGAAGTTATTATGGGATGGGTATGTGTAGGGAGGAAACTTACACAAGAGAGCGCCTCTGTGTTGCTTGATGCACGTGTCTAGTTTTTCCTTTGTGTTTGCATTGTTCCTGCAGTGTGCGCGCGCGTGTACTCGGGTTTGTAAGCGTTTTTGATAAGGAATTCTGCTGCATCACTTGCCCCAATTGTGTATAGAGTGTGCACTCGTGCCTGCCTCCTTGGTGATGCCCACACATCCGGTCCAGGAGGCAGCTGTCAATCTATTCATGAGTCTTGAATTCCCTCATGCGCCCCGTTTATCATATTCACATATTTGAAAATGGAGGAATGCTAGGTGGTATGAGTTGAATGGGGGAGGGGGGGGGGGGGGTGCTAAGAGGGGTTGTAAGGGGAGTGAGACCTGCTCCTGATTGATATGGTTATAGTGCAAGACAACTACCTTTTGAATTAGAGATTTTAGAAGGTTTGGCAGTGACTGGCTGTCCTTTGTAGTAGTAACTAAGGCACCTCACTGTTCTCCTGCCATGGGTGGCTACCCTGGTATGCAATTAGAACTCCTAAGTGAGCAGCGGTAGACCAAATGTTTCTACGCTTTTATGTCCTGAATGACTTCTGTGATGAAGCTTTACAGTAACTTTGTCTAAACTTATGCCATGCATCATTCTTCTGTGGGTGCTAAGTGCTCTGGTGTTGATATGCCGATTCTCTCCTCCTCCTCCTCTTACTTCTACACGTGTTTCCATATCCCTCCTCCCCCACCATCTCCCACTTATTGTTGACTGTGGGGGCGGTGGGAAAGCTCTTGCAGAAGTTAGGTCGCCCCCATGACGCTGTGCTGCAGTTCTCCTGGGCCAGGGACTTCACGCGCCACGATGGTACCCTTCCCGCGCGGGAGGACATAGACCAGGTGGCCCAGTTACAACCAGAGGCTGCCGGTCTTGGGCAGGACAATCAAGACTTTGTCCCCCACGAGGATGGTGGTGATGAAGGAGAGGAGGCCGTAGAGGAAGGTGAATCAGAGAATGAGATGGACAGCTAGGCGGTTTTGATATTGATAGGTGATGATGATATGATGCATGCTTTTGTCATGTTTCTTGGCATGTACTGTATGAAATATCAGCTGCCTTTAATGGTTGTTAAGTATATTTATATGTGAGAGGGATATTTTGTGTAAGGTTTGAATTGGCTGCGGTACAACCTTTTTTTCAAAATGAAAGCAGGCTGTACCACTACATGTTTGGTGTTGAGTTATCCACTTAGGGTTAACATGAGGCAGCTGTCAACTTGACCTTTTAAATTTTTTATTTTTGAAGATCACCAGCCATATGGAAAATTTTGCATGCACATCTTCTGGTGGTTGCTCTCTGTGAAAAAAAAAGGCAATAACCATCTGTACAAGTATAGTATTATGCCAGCTCAGCACCTTGTGGGAGGTATATATGCGTGATGTGAATATGGGTGTGCAAAACATGACCCTGTGCAATTTTGGGAAATTGATTCTGGGTGGTATACCATGCATCTGAAATAATACAAGCAAGGGTTAAAAAAAAAAGAAGTCAATACTAGTACTTTTGGAGAATGGGTTTCAACTTTGCCACGAAACAGACACTTGAAGATAGCAATAGTCCTGCTATACCACTTTTTGAAGGGACTGTGGGGAGGGGGAGGGCTGGGTGACAGTTTGGGTGGCCTCTTTGAACAATGCAGCCTTCAGTTGCTTGGTTTCCAGGTGTAATAAGTCGTATAATTGGATTTTTAAAAACAGAAGACAGAAATAGAGAGGGTGAATGGATAGAAAGAATTTCACGAAAGCATCTCAAAAAAATCAACAATAAAATTCAAAGGGGGCTTTCAAACTTTGAGGTCATGCTTTGCCTGTTGTATGTCTCTTCAGGTGTAGTGTGAGATGGTCAGATCTTGCAAATGTACGATCACAGAACTGACATTGAAAAGGCCGTGCCCCTGTGTGTTTTCTGAAGTGACGAGTCAGTTCGTCGGACCTTGCGAATCTCCACTTGCAACCGTCCCAGCTACACGCGTAAGGTTTTTCCCCAGTGTGTGACCTCTGATGCGCCTTGAGGTGGGAACTTTTTGTGTAGACTTTGCTGCATCCTGGGTAGTCGCACTCGTGGACGCGCTTCGAAGACTCCCGTATTCTCTTTTTGCTCGATCCGGACGCCTTTTTGCTCAGCTTGGTGTTGGACGAAGACGAAGAACTGTCGGGCGAGCTCGGACACGAGGAACTGTGTGGCGACATGGGCGGCGTGGGTAAGAGTGGAGCGAGCTCACGAGTGGACGACGACAGCTGCTGCGGCTTCATGGCCTGCATGTAGGGCGTGCGCTGCTCTTCGAGCGAAGACGCGAAGCTCGGCGGGAAGTGGGTCGGGCGGTGAGTGCAAGGGGAATGCTCCGTCGGACTGTCCGAGCTGCTGGCCTCCTCGTCGAATGGGCAAGTCACGCCGTACATGCTGTCCAATAGGGCAGCCGCGTCCGTGAGAACGTACTCCGGTATGTCGAGGAGGTCGCATAGCTGTGCCGGGTCGCCCATGGTCGGCATGGTCTGTGAGAAATATACAAAAATAATATTTTTGTCTCCGAAAATCTGTAACCCCGTCAGTGCTGAACCCCGTACTAATACAGGAGGGCTCGCTGGAGGGTATGATTTCTTTATAAAGGGGTCGCAGTTCGTCTGCTTACCGTTAGCTCGTCCAGTGGGTCTTCGTTGAAGGTCCCTGCCTCGTGTAGGAAGCCAGTGTCGTGTATACTTTGTATTTCGTTGAAGATGCTCTGAGAAGGCAGCAGAGAGCTATTGCTGACTGCGATGGCCATCGCAACAAAGAGCGGGAGTCAGTAGAGCGGACTTTGCAAAATTAGCACACACTTGCACAACAGTGTAAACACTCTATTTGCCCTTGGTTTAAACCTGACAATTGCAACTAATGCAGCTTAGTAAGCTGTATAGAATAACTTTTGAAGCTGGCCAATCAGATTCGAGATTTGCGTGTTGTTTTTGAACATTTCCTTGTAGGGTAAACTTTATTTATAGTAGTTCCCCTCGGCAGTATATAAGGTTTTGCCAGCAGAATTAGCCACACACGCTCAGAATAGATTCATAAAAGCTGTGATTAGAATTACAACATGTTTGTTGTGCCGGCCAGGAAATAAACTTAGTGCGGCTCAGACCAGCTGGGAGCTGACTTTATAAGGACTTTTAAAAATAAAATAAATGGTGCATATACAGCATTTCGTAAAAGACGAATAGACAAGCGCTGATGTTTCTAAGTCTGACTGTGGCGGGCTTGCTCATACTGTGGCGGGCTTGTTAATTATTGCGGATACTGTGGCGCGGGCTTGTTCATTTTTGACCTCGAGAAACATGCACTATGCACAAGTCGTTTACAAGGGCACAGTTTTGCCGATATGCCACAACGATACACGGTACACGATAATATTTATTTCCTCACAAGCATACATATTAATGCACCGAAATTTACTTCCCGCACGGTCAGTGGATTGCATGCATGCCGCATCAGTTTGCATCCGCACGCCGACGTGCATTCATGACTTGAGTGTAATTTGAGTGTTATTAATGAGAACATGCTAGCTGATTTAGTGATTGTTTCCTTATATTTGTCGATTCAAGGTCAAACCGCTTTTGTAACAAGATACTGGCGAGTTTAATAAGATATATATACCCACTGATGCAAATAACGAACGGGATTTAAAAAAAAAAAAAGAAAACGTTTTCAGTTCTATCACCTATAAATTAGAAAAAGCGTGCTTTACACTGTTGCAAAATACTTGTAAGAAGTCCCGTATTTCCTTGGGTCCTTTTTTTTGTGTGTGTGTGTGTGGGGGGGGGGGGGGGTGCAAAATGAAAATTCAACGCCTCGGTACCACCCACCTCCGCCCAAAAGCACGCCCACGCCATACTCCACCCGAAGTAGTTTCTTGGGTCATAAAGACATATGCTATTTACACATGAGTGGAGTGGGGAGGAGCATGGTACGACAAACATATTTATAAATAGCTTGCCAGGGATTTCCCTAGGAAGCTTGTTGTAGTAATAAAATATGACGAATGCTGACCTCGTGCAAACTTCCGCCATTGTGCTAAATATAGTCCCCTTAAAAGGCGACCATAATGTTGCATACAACTCAATGAACCAATTATATTTTCAGTAAAACATTAGTTTACTGATATTTTACTAGAAATTTACAGAAATTCATAGTTGCGCGCAACATGTTGCTAGTGTATGGTCGGTCACCTTTACTCAACAAGCTGGTAGGTTTGAGTAGCAAAACTTTAACGTATGTACAATAAATACACACATTTCTACCGGGCGATATGAATTAACGTGCGTTTAAAAATTGCCCTAAAGATTAACAATTAATTCCATAATTATAATATGGGATCGAATGCATACTATAAAAATTTTCGGCATCAAAGTTGCGAACGCGTGCAATTTAAATCTACGCATGCATAATTAAAAATTCAGAACTCCATGACGGAAAGGCTAATGTCCAGTGCGTAAGAAAGAAGTTGTAAAGGACATAGGTGTCTCTTAGAATATGAAATAATTTGTAAACTTGAACAAAAAAATTCAATAGGTGCCTCTACTCCATATTCCGTCAAGACAATTGGTAGAGGACTAGACTATGCATGAACCGGTGCAAGCACGGCAATTGGTACGCTTTTTGCATGCCTTCAATGCCGCAGTGTTTTTGTATATTATTGTAAGCAATATCCTTTGTAATACATTAAACCATGACTCACGAATAAATAGAGCCAAGCTTCTATGTCTCGACGTGTGTCCATTGTTAGGCACGAATCTGCGAATAGGAGGATGCATGGGCGGGGTGAATACATATATTTCATACCGTTACGAATTTAAAGGGTTAACCACAATATAAAACTACGCAAAAAGAGCGCCATGTCTGAAGTGGAGTCAGCTGACGATGTTTTGTTTAGCTCCGACATTCTAACAAGCGTTGACTGTTCGCAGTGTTCATTCGTCGTGAAGAATGGGCTTTCTCCCAGTAACCCCGGTGATGGATTACTACTCCGGCCTCTACAGAAGGCGGACTACGCTAGCGGATTTACAGCCCTCCTCTCCCAACTCACCCAGATTGGGGATTACACCAAAGATAAATTCGAGAAACAGTTTGATGCTATGAAGGCAGCGCCGGGAGTCTACTTCATCGTTGTTATCGAAGACACAAGGGCGGGCTCCGAGAAGATTGTAGCTACTGCCACTCTAGTAGTGGAGAGGAAGTTTATCCACGGTGCCGCCTCCCGTGGACGGATCGAGGATGTGGTCGTGGACGGAAAGTACCGCGGTTTGTACTTGGGTTCCGTTTTAGTGGAACTTCTAACCGCCCTAAGCAAACAGCTTGGCTGCTACAAGACAACATTGGACTGCAAGCCAGATAAGATACAGTTCTACGAAAAATACGGGTTTACGCGCGAAAGCCAGGTGCTTATGACACAACGGTTCTTTGACTGAGTCATTTCGGATTAATAATAGTTTTTTTACTAAAGCAAATTATTTATAATTATTAATTGAGAGGAGGGGGGAAAAAGGAGATGGCTGCGCGTACGTCGTTGCTGTTTGTCTTTTCAGTGCTACAGGTAGATGATATGGCGGTACGGGGACAACAATAATGGTTGCATTGTGCCTCTGAGAGGTTGTGGGGGAGAAAGGAGGGAGGACACACAGTATAACCGTGAACTACACGAATCGTCGTATTGAAATACGCCACAGGTGACACTGCGTGGTACCTCAGCTAGTGCGGCCATCCAGGTTACCCCAGACATCTACGCCCAGTTAAGAGGTAAGTTGCTTAGCGCAGTTCAGTGTGTCGGGGGCCGCAAAAGTTGAAATATGAATGCGGGAAGTGGGTGGGTGACCCGTGAAAATGGACACATATATTACTTATTACGTATTAGTTTTATAAGTGCATGTGCGATTAAACACATGAGAGGGACGAGGTTGCTGGAGCTGGAATAGATGGGTTTGCTTGTTTTGCACTTCAGGTGTGGTGTGTCTGGGGTTTAGAACGGAGGGGGGGGGGGGGGGGGGGGGGGGGGGGGGGCCTGGATTATATAAACATCGCAGGGGCATGTGTTGTATTGGCTGGCTAATGACCAATGGTATTACACTTTTTGCTTTCAGTTTCCCTTTGTTAATGACCAAGGGAGGGTTCGACAGCCGTAATTAGTACCATGGCTTGGGTTCTGTACGAAGTACCAATACAGAACATTTGCTGGGCTGTCCACATGACAATTAGGTGTGTGCATGTGTGTGTGTGTGTGTGTGTGTGTGTGTGTGTGTATGTGTGTGTGTATGTGTGTGTGTGTGTGTATGTGTGTGTGTGTGTGTGTGTGTGTGTGTATGTGTGTGTGTGTGTCCTGGAAATGCCTATTGTTCTGGGAACAAACTCCAGTTGTTTGTACTGGAACCATTTCTAGGTATTCTTTTAGTACCTAGAACCGTCTCCAGACTTTCTGTGGTGTACTGGATCCACCTCTAGACTTCCTGTTTGTGTTCAGCCAGCATGGTGTGGTTCAAATGTTATGGCTCATGTTTGGGTTGTTAAGGTGTCACTGTCGAGGGGGTTAAGTGCACGTCTTTGTAGTCTGGACTGGGACGCTGCTCCATACGAGTTCTTCAAATGGTGTGCGTTCATTTTAGGCACATGGTATTGGATGCACACACACATACACACACACATATATATATATGTATATATATATATGTATATGCGGTACACATACATGCACACACAGGTATACACATCTATACATGCATGTGGGCACACATAATTCAATACGTATATGTTACATACTTGTACAAGCTGTGCACTGAGGGTGATGCTGAATGGAACAGTTGAGTTGAATTGTTGAGAGATGTTACACAGGGTTGGTTACCAGCACAGAATTGGTTCTGATGATGACACATTTCTATGATATCAAACTGGGAGATAGTGCTGCGTGTTTTGTTGGGGTGGACCTGTGCATGTTAGGATATGGACTACGTATGTTAGGATATGGACCTGTGCATGTTAGGATATGGACCTGTGCATGTTGGTATATTGACCTATGTATGTTGGGATATGGACCTGTGCATGTTGAGATATGTGTCGGGATGTGGACCTGTGCATATTAGGATATTGACCTATCCGTGTTGAGATGTGGACCCTGATGGAGTGAGTCTTGTTTCTTCATTGCGCCATCCTATTATACCACCAAGAGCCCTGTTGTGTGCTTTTTGTGTGTCATTGTGCAGTGTTTTGGAACACCTGCAATGTCACTTCCTTCAGATTTGTGGTTGTCGCCCATAACTACCCTTCTTTGCATACCAATCCACCCACCTTTAATAGCTAGGTTTTCAGGGCTTAAAATATAACATGCTATTTGAGTAAAAGGAATATTGCGATTACATTCTTACCTATGTGTGTGTATGTGTATATTTGTGCATGCCAGTGTATGTGTGTGTGTGTGTGTGTGTGTGTGTGTGCCAGTGTATATGTGTTGCTATGGATAAGCACATTAACACCTCCCTCCCTCACTCCCAATCCTGTTCAGACTCCAAAACCGTCGTTTTCCTCGATTTCTATGCCGACTGGTGTCGCTTCAGTCAGCAGTTGAGGCCCATCTTTGACAAGGCAGCGGACGAACTGAAGGAACAAGGACAGGCAAGTCCTCCCCTTCCCTCTCACACCATGTTGGCATTGCATTTGATGTTGTTATTACACAATCACAGGAAAATGTGGTGTTTGGGTTGGTGGATTGTGAAGCCCACAGTAAGTCCGAGTGAGAGGGAGGGAAGGAGAGATAGAGGGAGGGAGGGAGGAAGGCAGGGATGGATGGAGGGGGGGAGGGGTGGAAGGAGAGAGAGGGAAGGAGAGAGGGAGGAAGAAAGGGAGGGAGGGAGGGAGGGAGGGAAGGAGAGAGGGAGGGAAGAAGAGAGGGAGGGAAGAAGAGAGGGAGGGAAGGGAGGGAGGGAGGGGTGGAGGGAGAAGGAGAGAGGGAGAAAGTTCACCCCTTGGTGCAACTGTCTTCAGTGGGCTGGATGTACTCTGTTGCTTACCTCATTGAGCTAGCTACCCCTAATCTTTCCAGAGCAGTTTTGTCAGGACAGCCCATTTCACATTTCCAAGTACCCTACACTGAAGTTGGTTAGACATGGTTTGGTAAGAGTTGTTTTTTATATTATCTTGGTGGGTACTGTTACTGATTTCCCCCTCCCCCCTTGTGGATTTATCCTCCTCCCTCCTCCCCTTTCTCCTCTCCCCCACTGTCTCCCCCTACCCCTCCTCTCCTTCCCCCTCCTCCCCTCCTTTCCCCCTCCCCCTCTTTTCTTTAGGTATCTCGTAAGGAATATAGAGGCAGAGTAAGTTCGGTATAATGTATTTTGAATGTATTTTGAGGTCTCATGTTATAACCATATTGTACACCTTGTGGGTTTGTGTGTATGTTTGTGTGTGCGTGTGTTTGTATACACGGGCAGTGTGTGTGTATGTGTGTGGGAGATGGATGTGCATGCAAACTTCTTTCTGTAATGTGTGCACACTTTGTGGCGATGGTCGCATATAACTTAGCTGTCCTTGGGCGCTATGTTGGTTTGTGTTTGCATGTTTGTTGTGTTTATGTTTATGTATGTGTGTGTGTGTGTGTGTGTGTGTGTGTGTGTGTGTGTGTGTGTGTGTGTGTGTGTGTGTGTGTGTGTGTGTGTGTGTGTGTGTGATTTTTTGTTGCAGCGTGCAAGTGATGCCCTGGTGGAATTCATCCAAAAACAGCTGATCAACCCGGTGACATACCTGCCCACTTCCTCTGACCTGCCAAGGGTAACACCACCGTTCCTCTCCTCTCTCTTTCTCTCTCTCCTCTCTTTCTCCCCCCCCCATGATGTACTAATGCATATGATGGAAATCATGGTGTTTTGAGGCATATTCTAGCAGCACTTCATTGCTAGTATATGATAAATATACATAGCCCGTAGTTACCAAATACTTAGTAAACACACTTAGCAAAAAGAAAGGCTTGCAATTTAGATGAGGGAAAGAAAATATTATTAATACCCTCGTGGAGGTCAATCCAGTATCCCATCTCTTTCGTTCTTCCATCTCTCACCCTTCTATCACCCTCCCACCCCTCCCTCTCCCACCCTCCCACCCCTCCCTCTCCCACCCTCCCATCTCTCCTACAGGATATCAAAAGAACTGTTGTAGGCTACTTCAAAGAGAACACATCTGTTGAATACGACACATTTGTAAAGGTTTGTTTACAATGAGCTCACATGATGTGTAGACCTGCGCAATGTCATACTACACACATCGGACACTTCACACACACACACACACACCTGTGTTAGTTTTGCTTTGTCTCAACATAGGTGGCATCGAATTTGAGGGATGACTGTCCCTTCTATGCCTTGGTTGGGTGAGGATAATTGGATTGGACCACAGTGTACAGATTCGCTACTGATCGTTACCATCTCTTTGCTCTCTCTTCTCTCTCTCTCTCTCTCTCTCTCTCTCTCTCTCTCTCTCTCCCTCCCTCCCTCCCTCCCTCCCTCCCTCCCTCCTTCCCCTCCCCTCCCCTACCAGTCAAGAGTATGATAATACTGTTGGCTTTAAGGAGGACACTTGGGTAAGTGCAACTCTTTATGACTAAGGACACACCCCCTACCATAACCCCCTTGGCTGCAGGCTACAGATGTTAAGTATGACGGTGATGTGACAGCCTTTGCCAACTTGATGCAGTGGCTGAACAGGAGATGCATTCCAATGGTCCGGGAAATCACCTTTGAAAATGGAGAGGTTGGTTGACTTGTTGTCTGGCCCCCCCCCCCAATCATCATATTCCATACATCACCATCTACACTCTGTTCCCTGTGACCCCCCCCTCCCAAAATCAGGAACTGACAGAGGAAGGTCTTCCGTTTCTCATTATGTTCTATGACCCTGACCAGCCAGACATAAAGCAAACCTTCCAGCGCAAGGTGGAGGAGGAACTCATGGACCAAAGGGGTAATGTGTTGTGGGTACAGATGAGGGAGGGGTGGGGGGGGGGGGATGGTTCATTGGGTGAGGGGTGGTGAAGGAGAGAGAGGTGGTTGGTTGGGTTGAGGTCCTGATTGAAGGAGGGGAGAATTATATTCATAGGTACACAATAACAACACAGTTTGAGTTCAATACTCTGTTGGCATGTACTGTATGATTACAACAGTCTGTGGACGTGCTGATCACTGAATTCACTCAGATGCAATAACACCAGTATGAATCATGGCTGTAATGTTGTGTTGTATTCACATTTCATTGGTGTTGTCTAGGCAACCAGTAGTGGTGAGCAACCATTAGTAGCACATTAATGCTTGTGACAGGTTGTTGTGTGCCAAAAGTAAGGGGGCGGGGCATCATAGTTGCGGCGGTGTTGTTGTGTTAACCATTGATGGGGCAGGATGGGGGGAGGAGGTGTATGTGTTTACTGCTCCTTGGGATGGTTGCTAAGCAACAGTTCTTGTGTTCCTCCACAGATACCATCAATTGTGTGACAGCTGATGGGCTCAAGTTTGCACACCCTCTGCATCACCTTCAGAAGTCAAGACATGTGAGTGGCTGGGGTGACGTGAGGGTGTGAGTGGTGAGGGAGGGAGGAGGTGACGGTGACAGTGGTGAAGGGGAGGGAGGAGGTGAGGTGAGGTGACAATGGTGAAGGGGAGGGAGGTGAGGTGACAGTGGTGAAGGTGAGGGAGGAGGTGAGGGTGACAAGGGTGAAGGGGAATGGAGTAGGAATGGTAAAGGGGAGGGAGGTGAAGTGAGTGGGAGTGCTAAGGGGAGGGAGGTGAGATGAAGGTGGGTGTGGTGAAGGGAGGTGAGGGGTGGGTGTGGTGAAGGGAGATAAGGTGAGGGTGGGTGTGGTGAAGGGAGGTGAGGGTGGGTGTGGTGAAGGGAGGTGAGGGGTGGGTGTGGTGAAGGGAGGTGAGGTGAGGGTGTGGTGAAGGGAGGTGAGGGTGGGTGTGGTGAAGGGAGATAAGGTGAGGGTGGGTGTGGTGAAGGGAGGTGAGGGTGGGTGTGGTGAAGGGAGGTGAGGTGAGGGTGTGGTGAAGGGAGGTGAGGGTGGGTGTGGTGAAGGGAGATAAGGTGAGGGTGGGTGTGGTGAAGGGAGGTGAGGGTGGGTGTGGTGAAGGGAGGTGAGGGTGGGTGTGGTGAAGGGAGGTGAGGTGAGGGTGGTGAAGGGAGGGGAGGTGAGGGTGGTGAAGGGAGGTGAGGTGAGGGTAGTGAAGGGAGGTGAGGGTGGGTGTGGTGAAGGGAGGTGAGGTGAGGGTGGTGAAGGGAGGGGAGGTGAGGGTGGTGAAGGGAGGTGAGGTGAGGGTGGTGAAGGGAGGGAGGTGAGGTGAGGATGGGAGTGGTAAAGGGAGGTGAGAAGAGGTGAACGATTACTGATGTGAGGGTGGGAGTGGTAGTGAGGGTCAGTAAGATGGGTGGTGATGAGCATAGTGGTGAGGATTGCAGAAGTGTGAAAGTGAAGGTGATATTGTTTGCTTCTCCAGGACCTTCCGCTGCTTGTGATTGACAGCTTCCGTCATATGTTTGTATTCCCCAACGTGAATGACATGCAGTAAGTACAGTGTGTGTGTGTGTCTGTATGTGTATCCATGTGTGTTTGTGTTTGTGTTTGTATATTTGTGTGTGTGAGTGTGTATCCATGTGTGTGTGTCTAGTGTGTGTGTGTAGTATCACTTGTGACTTGTATGTATTCTTGTGTGTGCCTAGTGTGTGTTTATATGGGTGCACGACTTTGCAGCTGGCTTTTTCTACTCTTCATAGTGTGTGACACAAGTATTAAACAAATAGTTTTTTACTACCTGAAGTGCAAAGTGATTTTGTTTCACTCCTTTCAATGTCATTGCACTGATACAAACATGACCAGTACATGTATTCCATTGGAGCACTTCATTACTTAAAATCACGTTGCACTTCAGGTAGTAAAAAACTATTTGTTTAATACTTGTGTCTTACACTATGAAGAGTAGAAAAAGCCAGCTGCAAAGTCGTGCACCCATATAAGCACACACTAGGCACACACAAGGATACATACAAGTCACAAGTGATACCACACGCACACACTAGACACACACACAAATACACAAACACAATTGTACAGACGTGTGTTAGCTCATATTGGGCCATGATTGGTCATATTAGACTATATTACCATGTTTGGTTGTGTTGGTCATATTCATTACTGTCCTCGTAATTACAAGTGTTTAGTGCTTTGTGATGTAAACTTTATAATGCAAAACACAACATGTATATCATTACATGTGATAAACACAATTATTGCCAAATATCTCTTGATTGTTTGAGGGTTTTTCAATCATGATGTGTGTGGTTCAACGTCCTGTTTTGACCATGGATCGTTTTTTTATTAATTACTTGTCTGATAATGTTTTGGTTGTCTAGTTAATAACACATTTAAACTCATTAACTGTACAGGACCATAAAAGTTGTCATTTAAAGCATTTTTTTCCTAATCAGTGTGGGGCTGTACCCCTCTATTCAAGCCAAGCCTTGCACCAGTCAACAACCTGCACACCCATCCATCCAATGGGCTATCATAATTTTAGGACATTTCAAAAACGTTTTCTGCCGTGTAACTTCTTCGTCTGCGCATATAGTCAGTGGTAAATGGCCGACCACCTGACTATTCTTACGTTTCTGTGTTTCTCGCTGTAACAATTAAACTAGTTGGACAAAATGCACTTTAGTTCTGTCCATATTTGAGCCAAAAAGGATCCCTTTGGGCAGATCTCCCACAAGGCTATTACTTTGGGCAGATCTCCCACAAGGCTATTAATTGGGCAGATCTCCCACAAGGCTATTACTTTGGGCAAATCTCCCACAATTAAGGCTATTACTTTTTACTTCTACTCTACTTTTTCAAAGCTTGATAACACAGTTCAGCCAATCAGAAAGAAAAGGGCACGATGCATGTGGACCCTATAATGTGCCATCACTGCTCCTAGAAAACATGGTGTGGTCATGCTGTTGACTGTTCTTATGCTAAATAACGCACGTGTAATACTGATGCACATATCTGTGGAGCCTTGTTCATATGAGGATAGCCGAATTAACAGATTTTGAAATTATAGCATCTCATAGTACATGTAGATGTTATTTTATTTGGGCAATACTGGTTAGTTCCTTGAATTAAACAGGTTTTTCATGCTTTCGGACCAATGAGTTCCACTGTATTGGGCATATCTGTTCAGACCTCTTGTTTTTTTTTTTTTTTTTTTTCTTTGTGTGCATTTTTAGTGTACCAGGGAAGTTGAAACAGTTTGTCGATGACTTGCACTCAGGCAAGCTGCACAGGGAATTTCATAACGGACCAGACCAAGTGAGTGCTTTCATTCATGCTCATTATCCCTCTATCGCAACCACCTCCTCCATACACACATATTCACACATGTACATACATTTATACATTTGTACATCCTCACATGCACACACATGCATGTAATGATGACATTATGCCCCCCCCCCCCCCCCTCCCCCTTCCCCTTAGCCTGGTGATCACCATGGACACCAGGCCCCACAAGAACACCACCAGCAGGGAGGAGGAAATCACAATGAAGAGAGGCGCGATGTCCCACCTGATAGCACCTTCAAAAAGCTCCAGCCCTCTGGGTCACGGTACTCATTTGCTGCTCGTGATGAACTCTAGGTGATGTAACGGACATAGGAAGCAGGGTTGTAATTCCAATTGATGCCATTTTTTAAAATAGCTGTACCATTACAATTGTTTCACCGCTGGAATAGCTCTATATTGATTGTGGGTAGTTCCATTGTCATGTAAATGGAGAGTGAAAAGTTCTGAAGTATTTTAGTATTATGAAGGTAGGTACACTCTTCTCCGAGCTTTCTTGATTGCGGAGGGAGGGGGGGGGTGGTGACCAGGCAGTGGTCTGCATGTTAGATGTGCATTGTTGTGATGCTTTTTTAAAAATAACTGTGTACACTTCTCAACACTGCAGGAAAAGTATGGTTATAGAAAAACTTACAAATAGCTATACAATAGCAGTATACAAAAGTTTTTACATGGGACCACAGCATATGCCAAATTCTGTGGTAATTAATGTGGGCTCATCCCCTCAATGGTCCATAACTTGGTATAACCGTGTCCGTCTCGCTGTGTGCATTCAAGAATGGCACGTGCCTCGTACCCAGTTTACCGCGCAGTCCCCCCACGTGCGACCAGGCGCAAGAGATGAGCAGTATGCAGTTCACCCGCGAAACGGTGGAGGCCGTCGGTTCCGTCCTCAACGAGACGTCTAGGCCTCTGGCCGAGAGGTTCAGAGCGCTCTTCACGCTCCGTGGCATCGGTACTGACGACGCCGTGGTCCAGATAGCTCGCTGCCTGCAAGACACCTCGGCTCTTCTCAAACACGAGTGCGCCTACTGCCTCGGTCAGATACAAAACCCCACCGCTGTGAACGTCCTGAAGAGCGTGCTGGCGGACTCTTCCCAGGAGGCCATGGTGCGTCACGAGGCGGGGGAGGCACTGGGAGCCATCGGACACGCCTCCCTGGCTGACTTCTTACAGCAGTACGTCAACGAACCGGTTGTCGAAGTGGCCGAGACTTGCCAGATAGCTGTGGACAGGATCAAGTGGTACCAGAGAAAAGAAGCCAAGGGCTTCGAGGACACGAATCCGTATCTCTCCGTGGATCCGGCCCCTCCTTTTACTGACGGGAGCGTGAACGAGTGGCGCGAGACTCTCAATGATACGTCGGCGTCCATGTTTGATAGGTACAGAGCGATGTTCGCCCTGAGGAACTGTGGCAATCGAGACGCCGTGAATGCCCTAACTGATGCATTCACGGAACGGAGCGCATTATTTAGACACGAGCTGGCGTATATACTCGGGCAGCTGCAGGACAGGAGTACGGTGCGCGCTCTGCTGGATCGACTGCAGGACAAGTCTGAAAATCCGATGGTGAGACACGAGTGTGCGGAAGCGCTCGGATCAATTGCCACTGAAGAGTGCATGCAAGTGCTCCGGGATTATGCGGGGGACGAAGAGCGCGTGGTGCGAGAGAGCTGCGAAGTGGCCTTGGATATGTTAGCCTACGAGCAGAGCGGCGTGTTCCAGTACGCTGATACAGTAAGTAAAGTCAATTCCACTTGTTAGTTTTAATGATTTGAGTTGAAACTTCATATGTGTTGTGATTTGTGATAAATAAAATGGAATATCAAATACCTTCACTTAGTACGGTCGAGAGTAGAGTTTTGTCTTTGAGCAACTGTTCGACCTCACTCTCCTGCAACTTTAGTATGATCTGGCAAGAGAAGGTCACGCAATTAACACTTAAAAATTTTCATTTATTTATTTTTAAAACTTGAATTTGGTACCAGGATTTCAACAATGTAATTTATGACAGCTACTTGAATGTGATATTAAATCCCAAAACTTGTACTCAGTTTTGAAACAGAAAATACGAACAGCTAACCAAGGTAATTGCTATTTTAGAAGGCTTTGGATTTCTAATGGTGAACTCGGAACCAACATTTGGGAAGGGGGCAGGGTTACATACACCCACCAAAGATGACACAAACTTCCAACCTTGGCAAGACGAGGCTCGCCCCTTTTCCCTTTCACAGTAATGATGCCCATGGTCTCCAGGAAACTGCACAGTGCCACCAGCTCGCCATCTCCCTCTGCCTTCAGCTGCCGCCTCTCGCAGACGCGCCTGTACGCATCTTGCAGCTGGGCCAAGGAAACTTCTCTGGAGGGTTTTCCCCTGACGAGGACAACAAGAGTGCAGACCACCAGCTTCTGCTGGAAGGGTAGGCTGTCGTCCTTGAGGGAGGTGGCCATATCACTAGCGACAACGGTGGCCATTTCTTTCATGGTGACAACACACAGGTGGGAAGGGTTCTCCACCTGGTTGTGTTCAAGGGGACGGGAGCGACCATGTGCTTGAGCCAACTCCACTGCTCTTCTAATAAAAAGGAAGGAAAAAAAAAAGTGCATCACAGTAGTACAATGACACCTTCTGACATACTGGCAAAGGTCTAGAGCCTTCCGGAGGTCTCCGAACACTGCTGACACTTTTCTCGCGCAGAATTCGATTGCTTTGGGTTCAATTGCTCCCGTGTCTCCCAGCCTGTGGTGCAAGATGGCCACTATCTCGTCTTTGGTGTACGGTCTGAACTGAAGGAGCTGGGGGTGACAGCAGTGGAGGTGGGACTGAAGCCGAGGTAGGAACCTGTCAGTGAAATCTAAAGAATTGGCAATACCTGAAAATAGAAAGTGTGGGTTATGTAAATAAAAGTCCACATGTTGCACACATGTAATTAGATATCATGTTCCCATAGCAATGTAAACACTTTCAAAGCTAGTGAAACATTGGTTTCTTCTGACACCATAATGCATTACTACTAAGAATACTTTCCCAAGTGACAAAACCTTAGATTTAAAACTTACCAACCAAGATGACCTTTGATCCAGGCAGAGAGGGCCATTCAAAGAGAGTATAGAGGACCTCCTGCCCTCGTTGGACAAGCTGATCAATCTCATCAAGGACAATCAGACTGTGTGTGTGTGTGTGTGTGTGTGTGTGTGTGTGTGTGTGTATGTGTGTGTGGGAGTGTTAGTAAGTGATCAGGTCCCAAAATATTCTCATCTCACATCATTTTTTTAGATGACACCACGAGCCTTGCCATAGACTCGGCTGTCTCCGATGACTTGTTCCCTCCCACCAATAGCTCGCTTGAGATACGGGCAAAAATGGCCTGGGGCCTCTGAATCCCCATACAATTAACATTGACGATAGCTACAGGGGAATCCTGCAGAGAAAACGTGTGTTGTCTGGCATTACGTGTACCTCTCTGGCCCCACCCCTTGCACACACTACCTCTGGCCCCACCCCCTTGCACAACACTACCTCTGGCCCCACCCCCTTGCACAACACTACCTCTGGCCCCACCCCTTGCACACACTACCTCTGTGGCCCCACCCCTTGCACACACTACCTCTGGCCCCACCCCCTTGCACACAATACCTTGTAGCCCTGGAGGAGGTGTGTGATGCAGGCAGTCTTGCCCGTACCGGGGGGTCCCGACACGTAGAGTGAACCAGGTACCTTGGCCCCTACTGTCGTCTTCAGGAAGCTACTGAGTGTGGCTAGCTCATTCTCACGACACAGGAGGCTGGATGGAATGGCAGTGTGCAGAGACTGGATCGTCCCTTTGAAGTCTTGATATTTGTATTGAGCTATATATATATATGATAATGATATTCATCACACTACATCAATCCTACACAGAACCTTGCTACCACAAGGTCTGTAAGACAAGGAACACAAACACACACACACACACATGCATGCACACACACATGCATGCACACACACACACACACACACACACACACACACATACACATGCATGCGCACACACACACACACATTTCACACAGTAAATTATTTGTGTTGTTTTGTGATTAGGCTTGGCACCAGTCTGTTCATAATTTTTAATTTGCTTTGACCAGCCAACGCTAATCAGGTGAATTCAATTAAAACATTTCAAATGGTTGGACTCCGCATTCTTTGAAGTGAACAACCAGCATAAGCAGGAATGATAGAACCTGTGGTATTCTTTAAATACAGTCAAAAATAATAAGAGGAAGAACAGAGTAACACAGTATCTTCCCAGCACCAGCAGACAATGAGACAAATGTCTTTTCATACAATACGCATGGACCAGACTACTAACACAAGTCTCTGTAGAACACATACAGTCTAGTTAGTAGCACCCTCCCTCGTTAGATGTATTGAAAATTATATTCACGGTTAATGCGGGTACCACACATTATCTATACAATGTGCAATCTATGCCCTAAAGGCCGACATACACGGGTCGACTTCCTGCCGATTTATCGCCTGCAACTCAAATGAATATGCGTAAAAACTCCGTAAAACTTTAGTTTACTGAATTTTCACCCGTATTCATTTGAGTTGCAGGCGATAAAATCGGCAGGAAGTCGACCCGTGTATGTCGGCCCTAAGTATGGTAAGAGCACAGGGAACAAATGTGGCACTCTTTAACGAGGGCAGACTGTACATACAAAGGGACGAAACATTCAAGGAAACATATCAGTACGTAGACAATACACATGTGTGCATTCCATTCCACTGGCAGGTGGTAGACATACAACCTGCCCTCCTCACACTGCCCATTATGGCACTGTGCTACGTGAGGAGGGGGCCAGCCCATGACGAGGGAGCAACACTTTTGTTAAGGCAAACCATACACTGGGCAACATGCTGCACACAACGCAATGAATTTTTTTGCAAAATTCTAGTAAAATATCAGTAAACTAATGTTTTATTGAAAATGTAATCGGATTCATTGCACCTTAGCTAATCGTTTTATGTGGCTGCCTTCCCCATTGCACCAAGAAGTTGAGGAAACCCAGGTGGTGTAAAGGCACCCACCATATGTTCCAACAACTCTAATACGCCTGTCCACGTTCTCTCATCTTATCCCGTCCCATAATGTCCCATAATTTCGTGCTTCACTGCTAAGATCTGGTCATGGCACTATCTTCAACAGACAATAAAAATGCTCCAATACGCAGTCTGAATTCCAATTTATATTATAATTATTGTAATCCTATTGGTACCACCAACATTCCAATGCTTGGCACCAATCGATGTATGTAGAGACAGCCAACAGACTCTTTGTTACTTATATCAAGGTTAGTTAAAAATTATAAATGGTCTGGTATCCAGACCTGTTTTGTGAAATGGCCGCACACAACTGTACTTATGGCAGGGTGTATGTATGTGTGTGTGCGTGTGTGTGTGTGTGCACACGCATGTGTCTATAGTCAGTTGAATAAAATCTTACCTTTTCCAGGGATGTGTTTGGACTCTGCATCAATCTTTGTGTTCAGCTCTTGGAGTGCCTTTGAGTGGGGTTCCAATGGGAGGACTTTTGTGTGTATTTCTAATTGAGGAGCACCACTCTGTACTCTGCAACGAACCGTCACTATTACAGAAGTGAGAGAAAGATGGCTACAATTATTAATAAGGTATCAGTGGGATTATGATTACTCAACAAATGACACGACTTGCAGAAAACCAAACATTCACTCTAGCACACCCCACATTTGCCATTGTATCAAAATGGGGGAGCCAGGAAGTTACAAGTCTTGCATGGTAGGATCCGTACAAATTACTGGTGATAGCTGCGTGACCTCTTGTAACAGCTGTGTCCATTGTATGAATACCTTCAGTCCCGCTAATTTATTGTACGCAAAAAACCAGGAATTATTGCCTAGCATGTGTGTGTGTGTGTGTGTGTGTGTGTGTGTGTGTGTGTGTGTGTGTGATGCAGTGGTTTTGGGGACACCACACCCATTCAGTTCATATTGCCTCCTCCCCAGACATACACATATGACACGCATTCCTATCCTGTCTGTGAGTGGCCAGTTAGCTGTGCAGAGCTGTATGCTATGATTCCCTATCCCCGCGAGCCCAAAGACATTCACCACAATTCATGTACATTGTCCTACCTCACATAAATACACACATAACACACCCCATCATCATACAAATCCGTTACATATCGTTATTGCACATCCGACGTGCCTACCTGTTTGTGCGGCTCCTCCTCCTGCATGGACTGGGGACGAGGGCTCACTGTCGATCAGCGCAGGGGCTGGGGATGAGGCGTCATCTCCTTCGGGTTGCGCTGGTTTGACTGACTTGGGAGTCCTCTTCCTGACTGGTGAGGACAGGGGAAGTGAAAGGAGAGAAAGAATTAATCTGATGTGCAGATATACATATACATATGGCAACAGAGTTTAATATTATTGGAGTGAATTAAAGTCCCGGGAAGGGAGGTGGGGGGAGTCGATAATCTAGTCTCGGGAGTAAATTTTTTTTTTTTTTTTTTAAATTAAAAAAAAAAAAAAATCCTGTGATGGAGGTGGGGGGGGTACGTTTTTAATTATTGTAGGGAGTAATGGAGTAGCCATTATAAATGCATTTAAGTAGTGCCCGGACACGCCCTCGTTATTAATAGCGCAAACCTCACCTTCCCTCTTGTCGGCACGAATCTGAACAGTTCTTGCCTTCGCCCTTGTATCTGGAGTAAATTATGACAACATGGGAAAATAAATGATGACAATCACACTCAGCGAAACTTTTTTTTTTTTTTTAAATCGAGCGAGAGACTGCAATAGCTCAGGCCATCAGCTTACTATTACACTTGCGTTTCTTTGCAGGGGGCAAAGATTGCGCAGCATCTGCTCTTGTTGCGTTCCGCATTTCCATCGAGAGCGCTCAAAAATGGGGTAATATACAGTTAATAAACCACCAAATACCGCATATATCCCGCCAAAGTAACCTCAAAGCGCATGCGTAACGACGCTGTCACGTGCTCACCTACATTCAACGACCTTAGACAAGGCTAAATTTTGTAGTCATGCTTCAACTTTACACTATAATAATATAATGGGTTCTTCTGGCAGCATATTCAGCGGCAACAAGCAAAGCATTTTAACCGGACACGAGGGCAGCATTAACGATATGTGCGTATCTCCAGACGGCTCCTTCATTGCGACCGCATCCGAGGACGGAACATGCCGCGTGTGGGACACGCAGCGCCAGACCCTGAAGGCAGTGATGACGGGACACTCGCAGTACGTGAGCTGCATCGCAACGAGCGACACGCACGTCTTCACCGGATCGGCGGACAAAGCTGTGCGGCAATGGAACCGCTCAACCGGAGAATGCGAGAGCGTATTCACGGGCCATCAGTCCGTCGTGACCAAGATCATAGTTCATGGAGACTATCTATTCTCCGCTTCATTGGATAAAACTGTTCGTGTATGGAGTGTATCGTCCACTCAATGTCTGCATGTGTACCGGGAACACACCAGAGGAATATCGACCATGTTGCTAGCTGACCTTTCGACTCCGGATAGAAGATTAGGATGGAGGAAGTGGAGATCCAAGAACGCAATTTCGTCTCCCGTCGAGGAACACAAATTCCTGCTCATAACCGGATCCGCCGACAACTCGGCGAAGGCGTGGACTCCCGCGCGCGCGTCCAGTGTCGTCACTTACACCGGGCACGGGTCGGCCGTAATCTGCCTGGACGTGAACGCGGGCGAGAGACAGCTGTTCACGGGCTCGTCGGACGGTACGGCGAGGTCGTGGGACATTGAAACGGGCCAACCCCTTCGCATGTACGACGGCCACCAAGGTCCCGTCGTATGCCTTAAGGTATTACTTGTGTATGTGATTGGCAGGTTTTTTACATTTTTATGCGTTACATGTGTGCAATGGGGCGCAGCTTGCACGAGGGATCTCTGTATGATCAAAGGTTTCATTAGCTTTGTGCACAATGGAAAACACAGACGGTTCCCCACCAGTTTTTTTTTTTGCCCCTACCCCAAGCATATACACTTACACTGGTTTAGGGTATTATGTCATGATTTGCTTGAACATGCACTGATGCATCCACACACACACACACACACACACACACACACACCAAGGCTTACCACAGGCTCCTCTTCACTGGGAGTGCTGACGGCACTACCAGAAGGTGGTACACTGATACCACCGAGTGCACAAGGGTTTACAGAGGGCACAAGAACTCTGTCACTGGGCTTGTGGTAGAAGGCAGTGTGTGTAAGTTTTTTACTTATTTTTTTCTTGTTTTGGTAAAGAAAGTTTGTTTTTTTTGGTTCTTTTAATTTTAATTTTGTGTGGTACCATGGTACACTAGTGGACATTTTTGGGCACTGCAAACACTATGCATGGGGTGGAGCAACACACACGTCCTGTTGTTTGTGCACTGTTGGAATGCAACAGTGAAGAAAAACATTTCCTGCGTGTGGCAACCAGTCGGTGCTGTCTGCATGCCTTGCATACCAATGTGCAACCTTATTAAGTCTTGCATTATTCATTTGTGTGTGCATGTGTGTGTGTGTCTGCGTGTGTGTGCTAACTGAAGTGTGATCCTCCCACCTCTCCCTCCCTTAGTCATCCCCTTTTCTCCCTTTCCTTCCTCCATTTCTCACACATCAATAACAGCCTATATAGGGATGCCATGTGATAGACATAGGGAGACCCTAGACACTACCATTTATTTTTAAAAGCTTATCTATCGGTTAAGTAGCTATTTAACTTAACTTGGTTGAGTGGTGTGTGTTTTTTAAATTTGGTCCTTGAAGAAACAGCGTCACTTTTCTCACAGTATTCACGTCTGGTGGAGATGGCCTTACAAAGGCATGGGACATGAAAACAGGTGACTGCAGAAGGATTTTCCGTGGCCATGAATTCCTGATCAACTGCATCCTTGTAAGCAGGCCAGAACACTTGAACACCTGATAGTTGCACACTGTCAATAGGATAGCACATATTCATGCACGGCTGGTCCCCTGGGTAATAATCCTTTAGTGTGATGATGGTATCTGCTTTGACAGCATTGGGGGAATCTGTACACAGCTAGTCTGGGGAGGAGAGGTCTAGCATTGTGTATAGCCAGTCTGGGGAGGAGAGGTCTAGCATTGTGTACAGCCAGTCTGGGGAGGAGAGGTCTAGCATTGTGTGCAGCCAGTCTGGGGATAAGGTCTAGCATTGTGTACAACCAGTCTGGGGAGGAGAGGTCTAGCATTGTGTACAGCCAGTCTGGGGAGGAGAGGTCTAGCATTGTGTATAGCCAATCTGGGGAGAGGTCTAGCATTGTGCACAGCCAGTCTGGGGAGGAGAGGTCTAGCATTTGTGTACAGCCAGTCTGGGGAGGAGAGGTCTAGCATTGTGTACAGCCAGTCTGGGGAGGAGAGGTCTAGCATTGTGTACAGCCAGTCTGGGGAGGAGAGGTCTAGCATTGTGTGCAGCCAGTCTGGGGAGGAGAGGTCTAGCATTTGTGTACAGCCAGTCTGGGGAGGAGAGGTCTAGCATTGTGTACAGCCAGTCTGGCGAGGAGAGGGCTAGCATTGTGTACAGCCAGTCTGGGGAGGAGAGGTCTAGCATTGTGTACAGCCAGTCTGGGGATAAGGTCTAGCATTGTGTACAACCAGTCTGGGGAGGAGAGGTCTAGCATTGTGTACAGCCAGTCTGGGGAGGAGAGGTCTAGCATTGTGTATAGCCAATCTGGGGAGAGGTCTAGCATTGTGTATTGTGTACAGCCAGTCTGGGGAGGAGAGGTCTAGCATTGTGTAGCTAGTCTGGGGAGGTCTAATCCACCAAGACATTTTGCTGTCGTTGGGAAGGTTAATTTCTCAGGCAAACTGTTTCACATGCTCCTCTATCCTTTCCTCCCTTGTGCATAGGTGTCTGGACACAAGCTCTACTCTGGTTCATATGACAAAACCATTAGGATTTGGGACATCAAGCCTTTGTTATGTGTGTGCTACAAAGCAAAGTGCTAGGGATATTCACCCCGTTCAAATTTGAATTTTAATATCACTTTTTTTATTGCCAATGAACTTATACATAATATAATGGTCGAGTCTCACGTGTGAACGTTCACACACACCCACACCTCAGATACTACCAACTTGGTACCATACATCAAAATAAAATGCAAAGACACAAAAACACCGGCAAAGATAGTCTGATCTTTGTAACGCTT
>OY811976.1:9154498-9164498 GCA_963681505.1 Eunapius fragilis | reverse complement strand
CTACACCACTGAAGCCAGCTCCCCCCAGCCCAGTTCCTAGCACCCAGCCAAGTCCAGTCCCCAGCCTAGCACCCAGCCAAGTCCAGTCCCCAGCCCAGCATATAAGTAAATCCAAATGTCTCTAACTACACCAACTGAACTATCAGGTACCTTATTAGAAGTCACTCACCCACCTGCTCCCCACAATCATTCCCAAAAATAATTGCCAATCTACTTCCCTGAAATAATAACACCACAAGTCTTAACCTTACAATGAGGTGAATAAAAAAATGGAGCATTGGTTGCTATGGGTCATGTGGTATAACATACCCCTCCCCCACAACACCTAACCCTAAACATCCCTTCCACACCCTCCCCTTCCACACAACACCTAACCACTGCTTGCAAACCTATTGCCATGAAGATTTCTGTCACATTCATTGCCGTTTTTGCTGACGTTTCCATGAACAGTAAGCTATTCTCATCTGCATACACCTGGGCTTCCTAAAGTTTAATAAAATATCCAAGTCAATATACGCATACAAAATAAAACACAAAACAGACAAACATGTACCCTCCACCCCTCCTCCCTCTCCCCTCCTCTCTCTCTCTCTCTCTCTCTCTCTCTCTCTCTCTCTCTCTCTCTCTCTCTCCTCTCTCTCTCTCTCTCTCTCTCTCTCTCTCTCTCTCTCTCTCTCTCTCTCTCTCTCTCTCTCTCTCTCTCTCTCTCTCTCTCTCTCTCTCTCTCTCTCTCTCTCTCTCTCTCTCTCTCTCTCTCTCTCTCTCTCTCTCTCTCTCTCTCTCTCTCTCTCTCTCTCTCTCTCTCTCTCTCTCTCTCTCTCTCTCTCTCTCTCAACAGATAAACATGCTTTTTAAATTTTAAGATTTTAAGCTTTAAACAGCCCATTTAAAGCACACCAACCTCAAACTCTACCACTCTCTTGCCGGCCAGATCTGCCTTGTTCCCTGAGAGAGCTATTACAATGTTCGGACTGGCCTGGCGCTGGAGTTCCTTAACCCAACCCTTGGCTCTGGTAAATGTGTCCTGTACAGTAAAGAGGATGGTGATGATAATGATGGTGGTAGTGGTGATGGTGATGGTGATGTGGCAATGGTTAAGATATTCAATTTTAAAAACTTCAGTTTTCCTTTTGTATGTGCTCCCACATACTGATTAACCATTACATGCACACACACACACACACACACACACACACACACACACACACACACACACACCACATGCCACACACATCCACATGTCATTCTTCTCCTAACTGCACTGGAAATGTAAAGAGGAGCACTGCACATGAGAGCACAGGGGCACAGGGGCCCACAGAGGCCCAGACACAGAGGCCCAGACACAGAGGCCCAGACACAGGAGCACACAGGGGCCCACAGGGGCACAGACACAGGGGCACAGGGGCACACGGGGGGCACAGGTGCAGCTGCTTGGTTAGCACAAGATATACAAAACTCTGCAATGCATTCTGACAGAAAAGTGCTGATGCTAAGGCTCCTGCCGTCCTTGCACGTTGCAACCTTCACTGCTAAGTTACACAAACCCTGTATTAAAAAACCACGTGCACATAAATATCCAAGCTATACACGCATTACATAGTCGATATAGCCACAGTATGCCTGTAGGTGCTTTCAGCCATCAGCATGTTAGTTGATAATGTTTCGTCCCACTGCCTCTAGGAGGCGCTCTAACTACTGATGTCATTAGAACAATAACAAGACGTGCATAGCATTGGTGTGAACTACTAAGCATATTCTCTCTTGACCTGGGACAGCACAACTTGTTGTAACAATTCTAAAACAGCATGCCTCAGTCGTGCTGTCGACAAGGTTCTTTCAGACGGGGTACTTACAAACCATGCCATGCGCACCCAGGTAAGCAAACATCACTGGGGTCTAGAACACCTGTGTGAATGCATTAAACGTATACCCTGATGCACACAGGGGCACAAGCACATGCACACACTCACACACACACACACATACACACATACACACACACACACAACACACACACAACACACACACACACACACACACACACACACAAGGCAGCAGCCTTAAGACACAACTTGAGTCCACCCAAGCGTTCTGGTGCCCTTAAATTTAATTAGTACATTTTAATAACTTGTTACCACCCACCAGAAAGCAATGGCCCTTATGCACACTCCTAAGGTGTCCCCATCACTTGGAAAACTAACACAAGTTACCACACTGCTAAGGTCTCCCTTCTCTCCCCCCCCCATTGTTGCAACATCCAATCCTAAAGACACCCTCAAATGAAGGTGGCGGGGGGCTGGGGGAGCTGCCAAATATTGCCGAGCCCTCCCACCTTCATAAGTCGCCTATTCCCTCTGGCGGTACACAACCCACCATATTTGTGATGTCATAAACGACGATAGCAGCCTGTGCACCCCTGTAATACATGGGGGCGAGGCTGTGGTATCTCTCCTGCCCCGCTGTGTCCCAGATTTCAAATTTGACTGTTGTGTCGTCGACGTTTACGGTTTGTGTCAAGAATGCAGCTAGGGGGAGGAGAGGAGACGGTGAGAGGATTTTCCCACAAGGCGTGTAATTTTACATTTGGGTTTAGAGGGTTGCATGTGTGTGTGTGTGCACGTACGCTGTATTTAACATGCCACCACCATATGTTATATCTGCGTGCTTATGCTCTGTGCATTGTCTGATTTTTTATTATTTTTTTTGTCCCCCCTTGCATTTAAAGAAACTTACCTCCAATTGTACTCTCTTGGTACTCGTGAAATTGGCCTTTTACAAATCTCAACACCAAACTAGACTTCCCGACTGCAGACTCACCTGGGGGGCAGGGGGGGGGGGGGGGGGGTACAGGGGGTTGGAGTAGGGGAATACAGTACCATGTGACCATGCACCCCAGACGAATTGTTCTCGCACTGGACGTTTCAAGACACGCAGAGTTCTTAAATGTTAAACTCAAATCACTAGAGTTAGTATTAAAAGCCAAGGCGTGTACCTAGCAAGACGAGCTTGAACTGACAGATCTTCTCCCTCGGAATTCCATTGGTTCTTGAAGCAGTGTTAGGTCTGGCCATTATCTATGGCGCCCAAAATAAGCACACAACAAAAAAAAAAGAGAAGGCAACGTGACAATGCCATAATGGTTCGACCTGGACAAGCGGTATTGGGCAACACTGCGTGGCTATGTAGTCGTCCGCCCCTGAAACTTATACAATGCTTTAAGCCACCTTGTTAGTGCGCCACACGTGAAAACACAACAGATAATACAGCCACACTCACATTTTGCGTATTACGAAGTTGAAGAGGTTGTCTACCGGACACCGACGAAAAAAACGCTATCCTACGCTTTGTATCCCACGTCAGTCCCTCTACTGAAGCGGCTCGATTTCGTCTTGTGTTCCTCGGTCAACAGTGCAGTCGTATGACGTCCGGCAAAGCTACCGTAAATTGAATAATTGCGAGTGGGCGTGGCAATCGAGCAATTTTTATTTTTAGGTTTACATGTTATGCACATTTTGCAGACACAGATTCAAGACTAAATTGTGTCATCCCTTTCAGTAAGGAATTTATTATTTCCTTATGAAATTTAGTAGAGACATACACACAAAGTTATGATGACGAGTAAATAACGCATACGACACAAAGGAAAAAAATCGGTTTCCATTGCTAAGTTGGAAGAAGCAGCGCTTCTCGACGTGCCTCGTGACGTATCACGTGCCGAACACGCCCTTTGAGGGTACTTCTTAACGCATGCGCAAAATTGCAGTCATTCTTTTTGTAACTGCTCGCGGAGGAGGTGAGTTAGAGTCGGTTGCGAAATCTGTTTTGTACTGCTGAATCGCACTAAGGAACTCCGTTTGTTAGTGTCATCTCTAAACTTTGGTTGTATCTATTCCCTTCAGTTCCATCCTTTCGCAGTTCTGATCTTGTTTAACAACTATGAGAGCAAAGGTAAAGTTCGCTTTGTGTGTGTCGCGTGAATTGTAGCTAACTTGAGTTCACATCCCAATAGTGGAGGAAGAAGCGTATGCGCAGGTAGGAACATGGTCCAGTGATTTGCAATTAGTTACTGATCGCCGTGTTTTTTTTTTTTTTTTTTTACATAGACTAAAGAAGAAACGCAGAAAGATGAGAGATAGATCGAAGTGAACTGTGCCATCGGACTTTCCTTTCTTACTCTTCTAATCATTAAAACGTTTAAATGTCAGTAATGTCCTACGTAAAACGTTGCTCGTTTCACGTGTCCGGGTGGGCATTAATAAGAATACATAGTGATAAAAGATGCTACGTGACCTTAATAAGGTGGGGTGGCCTTTAGACCGAGGTCAAACTAGGGGTACATGTTCGGGCATCAGGCTAATGTTCGTTATTTATTAATGGTAAGCTGTAAAAATGCACGTGGTCGATCGATTGGAGGCATGAACTACCACGTTCAATCAATGTAAGCAACGCCCCATGTGTACAAGTTTCTAAACCCCTCGGACCGTTGTGGTGTCCCCCATGCTTGTATCGACCCGACCTCTCGTCTTTACAACCCCTGTGCAATAAACTTGTCACAAAAATGTGGACCGTAAATACGTTCTTAAGTCATTTAGTGTACTTGTCAACCAGCGAAGCATAGATTAATAACCTTTATCTATGAGCGAAGCCAAGTGTTTCACGAAGTGTAAGGATGGTTCAGGCGCAAAACGGTATTGTATGACCGTATAGCCTAGGTACACCAGCAAGTTTTAGACTGCTCAATTAATATCGAAGACCCGACGCGTACGCCATTACAGATTTTATTCATGCATTTATTAATAAAAATGCTGGCAATCATTAATAGCCGAGATTCCGATTGAATTTTTTTTCCACGATCCATTGTACCCTATGAAATCTCCAAGTCAGTGAGTACTAGTAGTTTCGCCAATACATGAAGCCCCACTCCCCCGCCCCATGAATGCATGTGCATGTATATCTCATTTAAATTCACTGTTCCGCTGTGCACGCCATCAGCACTAAGCTCACCACAACCCATACATTCAGTACACAATGTGCTGCACGTACTTGCCAACGCATGAGCAGCTAGGGGCCAACTATTTAGAGGAAATTAAATGTGGGCCCAGACCTCCTGGGGAAGTAAACCACAAAACCTAGCCTGCTCATGGTTCATGAAGCGCAGCAGATATTTTCCTGGCATTGCTTTGCGACCTTGGGCAGTCGCGCATCAACTGGTTTGAACCACCGCGTCAAGTACAAAACCTGCATGCGTGCCTACAATAAAGTGGGGGGTTATAGATATGCCAGTCAGTGATCAAGCCTAGACTGATTCATTCACATACACGCCTAAGTTCCCACACTATCACCCTTATCGAATACAAACAGATTGGTCAATTGCAGGTATCCGGTTAAACACAGTAGAAACCTGTAGCGGAACTGTAAGTGCCAGTCCGGGGAGTGGGGGGGGGGAGTGTGGGGGGAATCTATAAGTGCCCGGGCACAGGCACTTAGAACTGCTTAGAATCCCCCCCCCCCCCCCTCCCCCCCCCCCTCCCTCCTTGAGGGAGTTGAGTACATTATATTGCATATTATTGTGTGTTAACTCACTGTTCATTGATGCTTTGAACATGACTAGTCAGTACTGCACGTTGGTCCATACTGTATATTAAAAGTTAAATTTGCACAAAGAGTGGAAAATATAATTTCCAGGTACAAAGCTCTGCACGTATTTGTACAGGCTAAGCCGGCAGTTTCTGATTCCCGTGGCAAAGGCATGGACATGGTGCATTGATATAATTGCAATCTGAAACATTCTCACGCTGGCAATCAGCGGTTCGTTTGCAAGAACAAACGGGCCATCGATACTGCGATGGCCCGTTTGTTTCATTACCAACTGCTCGTCAACTCCTGACTGGTATAAGCGGGTAGCGGTCAATGAGTGATTGGTTTTAAACCAGCTGATTCCAACAGTGTCGCATAAGCAGCGATTGTTCATTCTTTTCGTAAATGCTAAGGCTATCGGAAAACCGCTGTAAGCGATCTGGGGCTCCAGATAGGTTCTGATGAATTAGGCAAGCTACAGCCCAGGCAGGGCCCTCGAGGATTCTAAATCACATAGATTCATCGGTTTCAGTGGCTATAAGTTGCTTTAATTAACTTGACTACCAAGTTAGGTGCGCATGCCTTTGGCTGGGGAGGTAAAGTAGTTGTTTTAAGAGCCTATTTAAACGCTTTAGTTGTTTACTCAATTAAGTCCCCATTCACATTCGCCAATTCCGTGGGGCGCTACTTTGTAAAACAACATTCATATGTGACACTGAATCTCCTATCGCAGAGAACGGCTGCCATGCTGTTACACTCATAGACCTCTCAAGTTCGATTCGCTGCGCTGGCTTGATGGAAGTTCTTTCCTTTCCTTTCCTAATTATTAACGCCTTTGTGTGGGGGCGTTGGTAGTTTCTAAATTTATTGGTTACAAGTGGCGCATATATAGAGGAGTAGGCCGACCCTTTTTCGTTGTGGTGCTAACTAATACAGACGCTAGCTCGCCATGACCACATTTTCGGCTGTTTACGAATTACAGGAGGTATTGGGAAGGTAAGCGGCGGATGACAGGTAATGTAAAAGGAGGGGATTGTTAGCCTGTAACCGTACGATCGTACTCTGTTGTGGTCCACTCCCTTTAGGTGTGTTTTTTTTTTTTGTTTGTTTCTACCCTCTGTTTGTTGTCTGCGCAGGGGGGCATTTAGTGTCGTGAAACGGTGCGTCCATCGCCAAACTGGCGAACAGTTTGCGGCCAAGATTATCAGCAACAAAAAAAATCTAGCGGCCCGAGGTAAAATAACTCGGATCGTTTAGCACCGGTGTGCATGTTATTCCAAAGAATATTTGTCAAATGAAGACTTCCTTTTTCGTAGAACTGCAAAAGCTTGAGAGGGAAGAACGAATTTGCCATAAGCTGCGGTTCCCTAACATAGGTACCCCCCCTCCATCTTCCTCTCCCCTCTCCCCTCTCCCCATCTCCCTTTCCCTCTTTCCTCTCTCCCCCTCTTCCCTTGCAACATTTGACTGTGTGTCTAATCAACCAATAGTTCAACTCCATGCCAGCTTTGCTGAGGACAATAATCACTACCTCATATTTGACTTGTAAGGATCATCTTACCCTAATTCATTCAGTATGTAGTCTTTAAATACTTACAATAATAGAGGCCTGTACCTACCAGTTTTTCTCACCTGCTATGTTTTGTCAATGTGCTTCTCTTTTTCACACTTTCACCATTGACCATTACTCCTCCTCCACTATTCTTCCTCCTCACCACCTCCCCCCACACCCCACACAGGGTCACTGGGGGTGAGCTTTTCGACGAGATTGTTGCGAGAGAGTACTACAGCGAGATAGACGCCAGGTATGGCCCAAGTGGATGCCATTGGCGACCACAATGATGTCATTTGCTGTTTTCCTCCAAGTTTCTGCATGCAGCAAATCCTGGAGAGTGTAGCGTACTGTCACAAGCAAAACGTGGTCCATCGCGACCTCAAGGTCAGACCCGTTGTCTGTGAAACCGTGTGACTTTGTATGTGAAAAACATTCTGCTTGTTCTTGGAAATGAGGGAGGGGGTATGCAGCGCATAGCTTCTTGGTTTGTTTATTGGCATGCCTTGTGCTGTGACATGACCTTTGACCTTGTCTTGCATAGCGATGGAGGAAAGGGGGGGGGGGGGGGGTACCTATGCCAGGGTCACACATACTGTGTGTGTGTATGTGTGTTTGTGTATGTGTGTGTGTATGTGTGTGTGTATGGGTGTATGTGTGTGTGTGTGTATGTGTAAGGTCTCCCTATGAACCACATAGTACCACTCTGTCACTTCCTCATGTGGGAGAGTTTTGACAGAATCTTTCCACGTTGCCCTCCACACACACACACACACACACACACACACACACACATGCACGCACGCACACGCACACACACACACACACACACACACACACACACACACACACACACACACACGCGCGCGCACACATACAGCCTGAAAATCTCCTCCTGGCCAGCAAGGGTAAGGATTCAGTTGTAAAGCTTGCAGACTTTGGCTTGGCTATTGAGCTAGAAGCACCACCCAAAGACATAGCGTGGCACGGTAAACTAATGCCATCAAAAGTCGTACCATTAATAATGCACACACACACACACATACACACACACACACATACACACACACACACACATACACACACACACACACACACACACACACACACTGATGATCAGGCTTTGCTGGAACACCTGGTTACCTGTCTCCAGAAGTTCTAAACAAAGAACCATATGGAAAGATGGTTGATATATGGGCATGTGGTGAGCGTGCATGTGTGGGGTGTGTTATGGTATGTGTGGGGGGTTGGTCCGTACGTGTGTGGGTATGCTGTATACCTGTGTGTGCATGAGGTTCATTGTTTTACAAAAGCAAGGTGTACTACAGACATCACACCTCTGTGAACATGTGTTGTATGTGTTTATAGCATGTGTTTTCTTGTGTGTGTACTGTGTGTTCACACACCTACGTACATGCAAACCTGGTGTACTAGTGTAAGTGAACATGTATGTGGCTTGGGGAGGGGAGGGGGGAGGAGAGGGAATGGGGGAGGAGAGTGGATGGGGGAGGAGAGGGGATGGGGGAGGAGAGGGATGAGGAGGAGAGGGGATGAGGGAGGAGAGGGGATGGGGAGGAGAGGGAATGGGGGAGGAGAGGGAATGGGGGAGGAGAGGGGAGGGGGAAGGAGAGGGGATGGGGGAGGAGAGGGAATGGGGGAGGAGAGGGGATGGGGGAGGAGAGGGAATGGGGGAGGAGAGGGAATGGGGGAGGAGAGGGAATGGGGGAGGAGAGGGAATGGGGGAGGAGAGGGGATGGGGGAGGAGAGGGAATGGGGGAGGAGAGGGAATGGGGAGGAGAGGGGAGGGGGAAGGAGAGGGGATGGGGGAGGAGAGGGAATGGGGGAGGAGAGGGGATGGGGGAGGAGAGGGGATGGGGGAGGAGAGGGGATGGGGGAGGAGAGGGAATGGGGGAGGAGAGGGGATGGGGGAGGAGAGGGAATGGGGGAGGAGAGGGGATGGGGGAGGAGAGGGAGTGGGGGAGGAGAGGGGATGGGGGAGGGGGCATCAAATACCTGATGGGGAAAAAATGGTGAGATAAAGGTCATGTCTGTCTACCTGAGATGATTTCATATGTATCCTTACAAATTATTTTATACCACATATCCCTCCTCCCTCCCCCTCCTCCCTCACCCTCCTCCCTCACCCTCCTCCCTCCTCACACTCTTCCTGCTTCCAAATACGAATACATTATCAGTACCCCTGGGTGGGGCCTGCTGTGATACTCTTACATATAGATACAAAAATCTGGTGACAAGTTTTCGTTAAATGGCACATTGGTGAGAGGGTTGTGGTCACAGGAAGGATATGGCTTTAGATGTGTGTTCATATTAGGGTCTATTCTAAGTATTCTGTGTTCAGTTGTAAGGCTTCTAATCATGGATGTTGTGTATTTATTCTCATATGTTTGTGTGTGTGTGTGTGTGTGTCTGTGTGTGTGGTCATACTAGCTTGATGTGTGTGTGTGTGTGTGTGTGTGTGTGTGTGATGATGTGTTATCTTCCCTTGCCTCACTAGGGGTCATACTCTACATTCTCTTGGTGGGTTATCCACCATTCTGGGATGACGATCAGAAAAGGTTGTATGCCCAGATAAAGGCAGCTAAAGTGGAGGTGAGGGGATGGGGAAGAGAGGGAAGGGATGGGGAAGAGAGGAGGGTGGAGGTAGAGGGAAGGGATGGGGAAGAGAGGAGGGTGGAGGTAGAGGGAAGGGATGGGGAAGAGAGGAGGGTGGAGGTAGAGGGAAGGGATGGGGAAGAGAGGAGGGTGGAGGTAGAGGGAAGGGATGGGGAAGAGAGGAGGGTGGAGGTAGAGGGAAGGGATGGGGAAGAGAGGAGGGTGGAGGTAGAGGGAAGGGATGGGGAAGAGAGGAGG
>OY811976.1:9071998-9151998 GCA_963681505.1 Eunapius fragilis | reverse complement strand
CTGAAGCTAAACAGCTGATCATGTCCATGCTCAACCCAAACATGAAAACAAGGATCACGGCAGAGGATGCGTTGAAGAACCCGTGGATAAGTGTAAGAGAGAGGGAGCATATTGCCAGCTGAATGTGTTGACCACTTCTGATTTCCATTTACATAGCAACGTTCCAAAGTTGCTTCAACAATTCACCGTCAAGACACCATTACCGGGCTTAGGAGGTTCAATGCTAAGAGGAAGCTGAAGGTATGCGTGTGACAAGTTGTGGGTGGGTGTGGTTTGTGTGATGCATATGTGTGTGAGATTAGTTTTTTTTTTAATGGGGGGGGGGCCGGGGGGGGGGGGGCCCTGTTGGAACTGTGCGTATCATTTTTCCAACATGTATGCAACACGTGTGATGTATCCTTCATTGTGGCTGTTTGCATATGTGCAATAAGTCACCACATCTCTTACCAACCCTCTCATCTCCGCCAACTGTTCCCCTTTAACCTCACAGGGAGCCATACTAACCACCATGTTTGCAAACCGTTCAAGGCTAAACCTATGTAAGTCCTGTCTTCCTCCCTCCTCCTCTCCTCCCCCCCCCCCCCCCCCACACACACACACAAGAGAATGCAATACTGTCCTGCTTGTACTGGGTGTTAATATTTTTATCTCACTGCACACGTTGGCACGCACAATCTTCTGTGAAACTCAGTTCGGAACCGGGTAAGTTCCCCCTAGCTTGGACGTAGGGTTGCAAGTGTGGTCCCCAGGCCAGTCATGGTTCCCGTGTTGAAATTAACGCCACTGCCATGTTCCCCTAAAAGGTTTCAGACACAGATCTCCTGGGCGAAGCTGCTGCAAATATAAACTCACCTGTTGAAGGTGTGCTCTTTTCTAATTAAAAAAATCACCTCGTCAGTTTTATTAACGCATTTAACCCTTTTGCGACTGTAGTGAGTCATGTTGATCCTGTTAGTAAGAAGGTGGAGGAGGATGACACTATCTTGAAGGATGACGTGGAAGAGAAGGAAGTGTTGGGAGCCAATGAGGCACTCCTGTCCGCTATACGCCTGCGTGATTATGAAGCCTTCTCGTACGTTCACCAGCATGTGCTTGTACGCATGCATGCATACAAGCATATACATACATACATACATACATACATACATGCATACATACATACATACATACATACATACATGCATACATACATACATACATATATACATACACACAGACATACATACATACATACATACATACATACATACATACATACATACATACATGCATACATACATACATACATACATACATACATACATGCATACATACATACATACATACATACATACATACATACATGCATACATACATACATACATATATACATACACACAGACATACATACATACATACATACATACATACATACATACATACATACATACATACACACAGACATACATACATACATACATACATACATATACCATACACACATGCATGCATACATACATACATACATACATACATACATACATACATACATACATGCATGCATTCATACATACATACACACAGACATACATAGACATACATACATACATACATATATACATATACATACATACATATACATACATACATACATACATACACACATGCATACATACATACATACATACATACATACATACATACATACATACATAAGTGCGTACGTACGTACGTACATACATACGTATACATACCAACTTAATGATACCCTGTCTGTACAACACACTCACACACACACACACTTTCAGGAAGATCGCTGACCCTAATATGGTCGTATTTCGTACGGACAGTGGTACTCACCTAATGAAGGGTGCAGAGTATTTCAAATTCTTCTTACTGAATGGTAAGTCCAACACATCCTTAGCAAGTGATATTATGGTTCATGTGGAAAAGAGGAGGGAAAAGGCTATATATATATCTGGCACTGCTATTAAGTGCAATTCCTTTTAGTGCCTCCAAGCACTGCAGAGAATGTAACAGTACTCAACACACACTTGCAAGAGGCCGGCCAGCACTCTGTTCTTCTCTGCTACACCATGCTCAAACAGGTTGTTGACAGGTATGAGGGGTTAGCTGGCTTTTGTTGTTTTGCAATCTGTTGTTGTCGTTTGGCTGTTGTAATGATAGTATATTACAATGAATATTTCTTCTCCCCATGGTTCCAAACCTTTGTACTCATTTTGCTACGTCAGAACACATTCAGCATAAGTCACCTGTACCAGCATGGATAACAGGGGGTGTGCGTGAGGCTGGGGATGGGGGGGGGGGTCCGATTTTACGAGCTATTTTATGGGTTACCTTGGTTACGAAACCCCAGTGTACAACAAAGTCATTCTGAAGATGCATTGCATGCACTATAATATTATTGTTATTCCCTCACACACACACCTACAACCTTAGAGCGGGGAACATATCAAGTATTGAAACAAGAGAGACCCTTATTTGGGAGAAGAAGGAGGGCAGCTGGAAATGCATCCACATCCACAGCTCACGATGACATTACCCTCAGAACTTGTGCCCAGAAAATCAAGTGTGTGTGTGTGTGTGTGTGTGTGTGTGTGTGTATATGTGTGAACAACTTTAGAGTCCACATTTCCTGCCATCTTATCTGCATTTTTTTTTTGTAAAAAAGGATTCAGATACAATGACCATAATTTGGAACAGTGTCCAGCAAAATCACCCTTGTGATACTTTATCAAAATTTCCAGGACAAGCAAAAGAAAAGTAACGCTCGCATTGAAATTCAAGTGTATGGCTTATTATAAATTCAGTGCCCAATAACTTTATGATGGATAGTCCAATTTAGGATGCGTAAGGACCATTTGATAGAAGCTCTTTGGAGTTAACGGAAAATGAAAAAACTTGAAAACTTGAAAAACTACCCAGAAGGGTGATTTTGCTGGACACTGTCGCCAGTTATTGATTGTCGTGCTTCCATTGATTAGCAGTACCTCAGCTACAATACACAGGCAGTGTGTTATGGAGAGGTCCTTCACACACACACACCACAGCTACTTTTGATCGAAATTGAAGTGATGTACTGATGATGCAATTTTAAAATAAAATTAAAAAACAGCACAGATTACACAGTAGTAAATTAAAATTAAAAAAGTAGTAAACTAAAATTAAAAAAAGCACAGATTACAGAGTAGTAAATTAAAATAAAAAAGAATTAAAAACAGCAGATTACACAGTAGTGTGGAGAACATGTTTGAATCATTGATCTGATTAGCCACTAAAATCATAAGCTGCCTATTAATTAAATTCTGGAAATACGAAAATCTGATTGCAATCTTGTCAACGAATTAGTGGCTTTCACATGTGCCACAAATTATAGGATGGTGGGGACAATTTTGAGTGTCCTTACCTCCATGGATTAACCATTAGGAAAGGTGGTCATAACATTAACCTCCAAAACATTTTAAAAAAATTCAGCTGATATGATCCTTAAGGGAAAAAGTGCACTTTCACTTGATACATCTATATTGGAAACATCATTGGTGAAATCATTAAGTTATTTTCAGTTAGTGTGGCTTCCATGGCAGACATTAGATGTGGATATTCATTCACTATGCAACGTTTATTAATTAACTAATACAACATTCATTCCATTGGCTTGTGCAGAGTTGTTCTAATCTTTTTGTGTTGTTTTATTTGTATTCTGTACCTTTTTTTTCATTACTATTGTCATAATAAAAAATATACAACATTTGGGGTTGGGGCAGCAAAAAGCATGATACACTATGCCAATTAACCTTCAACACAATTAACTCCTAAAGTTGTGGGTGGTGCTTGTCCTTAATGCAAAACATGGGGTGAATAGGAGGGGGGGGTGAAGGTGTTGTAGTGTCATGCTACTACATTGTGACGCTGAGCACTTCCTTAAGAGAATGGCTACGTGTATTGCATCGAAGAGGCAGAAACCTTGTGCTCAAAATATGTCAGAATGTCAGGGTGAAGTGGAGGAGTGGCCTAGGATGGGTGGGGCTCATCTTCACTTCATGAAATGAAACACTACCGAGTTATTTATTTACTTTGTTGTATTTCATTTATTTGACACTTCATTAATAAGTACTACTTCAAGATAAGGTTAATTATTTGTTAATTAACTGTATTGGACAAAATATAACAGATCCCCCCCCCCCCCCCCCACCCCCAAAAAAACAGGGTATTTTGCCATTTACCCCAAACCCAATGATAAACATGGCTTTTCAGTGGAACAATGAAAACAAACATTCACTCATTTCTTACGTACACAGGTCATACACAACATTGGAAATATAGTTCATGTGCGTGTGGACAATGCACTCCAAAAATGTTCTCTATAATCTCTCTCTCTCTCTCTCACTCTCACTGCGTTCAGAACGATTCAAGTGCATGGATGCAGCATGTCAGCAAGGCAACGATCTGCAGTCATCCACACGTAGTAGTTCCATACGAAGCAAAAAAAAAAAAAAAAAATCAAAATTGAGTTAACCTCAAACAGAATTAATGGTAAAAAGAAATATTTAAAAAAAACACTGACCAGCTCTCCAATTTCTTCAGCTCTTTTGCGGCCCACGTTGCTAGGGTTTTTGTACGCTTGTTGCGCGAGTGTTTACCCTCCTGGATCATTTTGATGATGGCTGGTTTGCCCTGCAAAAGTTGTGCCATGTTCTTGCCAAATGAGGCACATAGATCACTACAGAAGAGCAGGGAAGCAAGGGTACGTTTGTTAACGGTGACGATCTCCGACCAATAGGTGGAACACCCACCCTATCAGCCCAGTACAGCAAGCCACAATGGACTCTGTGTAGTCACCATCTTTACAGACAAAGTCAACAAAATTCACGATGTACTGTGTGTGTGGCCACAGCAACTTCACATCAGCTGTCGAGGGCAAAAGGGCAGGAGAGTAAAAGGGGTAAAACCAGCCACTTAATTTTTTAATTAAATCTTTGACGTACGATTAACAGGTTGACCATCGTCTCCTTTTAGTCCCTGCACAATCCCAGTGTAGGCTTCAAGACATCCTTCTCTAAGCTCATTGAGGTAGTCGACCATGTCAAAATCAGTCTGCAAAGACACACGCACGAGATGTTCAGCTAAATACAATTTTGCACGCGCACACAGCATGTGACTTGAGGCAAGTGTAATTTAGGGATGTGACGCTTGCCAAGGTGATATAATGTCCTAACACCAACCTTGTCCACCTGAAGCTGAGAGGCCTGCATTAGTATTTTGAGCACAATGTCCAAGTACTTCTTAAACTGCGGTCCGATTGAAAGAGCTACATCCCCTATGGCTGAGAGTATGTGAGGCTTCACTGACCGGTGAACAGAATTGTTCTGCAAAGGGGAAAACCATCATGGCGCCAAATGAGCGATCCGTATGTCCCATGAACCCTCTCCTCCCCCCAACCCCACCACCACATTTGAATACGTAGCATAACATACACCCTCCACCATGACCAGTACTTCTAATACCCGCCATTCTGTCAGGTTACAGAAGAAAATAAATTGCGCAAGCAGGTTATAGACCTTTGCTTTGCAAAGTCGTATAGTTTCCTGCAGTGCAATACAGGGCCATAACTGACCGACAAGATCTCCAGGAGGATTTGCATGATGTCATCACAATAAGGGAGAACCTTGATCTGAAGAGCTCTGCAGATGTCTCCAACTAGACCAACAGCAGCTATGCATACCTACAGGTGTGGGTGTGTGTGTGTGATGAGTAAGGAGAGGATGCACAGATCCCACTTTACTTGGTGCTCCGAGAAATTCTTCAAAGTCATCTTCAAGTATGGTCCGAATGCCTCCATGTATTTAACGAACTCTCCCTTGATGGCTACAGTAGGCAGATAGCACGCCGTACTTCCTCATTCATCACACCCCTCCCTCCTAGCCTATGTCTATCATCAAACCCCCTTTTCTCTTTTAAGCCCAGCTCAACTCCTAGGCAACTAGTTGCCTGAAAAATGAATTCGAATAGAACTTTAGTTTACTAAACTTTTACTCGTTTGTTTGAGTTGTAGGCAATAAATTGGCAGGGGGCCTTTATACCACTATGCAAGTTAATCCCCACGTACTGCCCCCCTTGCTGTCTTGTGTTAACAAACCTTCTACGAGGACAGAGACCGTCATGATGGCATCTTCCTGAACACCTCCGATCTGTCCAGAGGCAGACGTGAACATCATGAGTAGAGCTGTCATCACAGTATCCGCAATGCTGAGAGCATCCTGACTGGTGACCTTGCGAATGAGACTCTGGTGTGTGTGTGTGTGTGTGTGTGTGTGTGTGTGTGTGTGTGTGTGTGTGCACATACGTGTATGTGGTTTTGTATCATGGTGACAAGAGAACGCTCCTACCTGCAGTGTTGCACACAGCAATGACTCCAGATCTGCCACCTGTTGTCTTACAGCACCATCAACTGCTCCTACCTATCTCCATAGAAACAGAAACAAAACAAAACAAAAAAAAGGGAGAAAAAAGAAAAATAAGGAGCCAGAGACATGTGTGTTGTCAATAGCTGCTTTTGGATGCAGAAGTGAGGGGCTTACATCAAGCTGCAACACTTGCTGGAGCTTTCCCATCATGTGGAGGGTGGTCTTCTGAACTACAGGGTAGCAGTCCTAACAAAGTGGGTAGTTGCAGGAGTAACGTCAATACACTGTCACACACACACACACACACACACACACACACACACACACACACAAAGCACCTTAGCACTGTACTTAATCAGGTCCATCAGAGCTTCGTATGCAGCACTTCTCAAATTTGAATTACCAGCATCAGGTCTGCAAAAAAGGGCAATGCCCGACACAGAATGAAGGCCAGATTCAATTAACCTCAAACTATTATCCTGAATATCATCCCAGGGATACAACTGTACACAATCAAGCCAAATAAAAAAGGTTTGTTTATTTTAGTGGATTATGCTCCACATGAAGTAAAAAAGAGGAGCAGGATGAAGAAGTCTCAACGGATGATGGCTTCATTCCCACGAAAGAGAGTGTTTCAGGGGATGCTGTTTTCATATGCAATAGATGACTTGGTAGCTCAGATTAACCTACAATCTCGGTGTAAAGCTACGTTTAATTGTAAGGGCATATACCCGCTATCTCACGATCAAAGGTTGGGCAGAACCGTTGAGATACAATACTGTTGTTCACGGTGCAAAAAAACGTGGATTTACATTTAGAAGTTCTCCTAACCATGCTGACCTTTCTTCAACAGTTATAAGAGTAGCTTTGCAAGTAGCCTTTATTGCTGCTGGTCTTATGTATCGGAAGTATCAGTTGGCACTAGCTGCAAGCTTGCTGGTCTTACGTATCGGAAGTATCAGTTGGCACTAGCAGCAAGCTTGCTGGCCTTACGTATCGGAAGTATCAGTTGGAACTAGCTGCAAGCTTGCTGGTCTTATGTATCGGAAGTATCAGTTGGAACTAGCTGCAAGCTTGCTGGTCTTATGTATCGGAAGTATCAGTTGGAACTAGCTGCAAGCTTGCTGGTCTTATGTATCGGAAGTATCAGTTGGAACTAGCTGCAAGCTTGCTGGTCTTATGTATCGGAAGTATCAGTTGGCACTAGCTGCAAGCTTGCTGGTCTTATGTATCGGAAGTATCAGTTGGAACTAGCTGCAAGCTTGCTGGCCTTACGTATCGGAAGTATCAGTTGGCACTAGCTGCAAGCTTAGGACTCAAAAGTTGTTACTTAAGCTTTGGACAAGACTCTGCAGCAGTACACGAGGCTTGTAGTACAATTAGATACAATTTGTACTCAGGCTAAAGAAAAGAATGGACCCTTCCAAAAACAGGGTCGTGGAAAAGTGCAATAACTTCTGGGGATGCTTGCTGGCTCACATGTGGGTACTTCCCCACAGAATGCATACAAAACTATACAAATGATGCATTAAAGACCTATAGGCATTTATCACAAATGGTCAAAATCTAATGCAACAAACATCCAAGAAAAAATAACCTTATCTGCTTTACCAGGCGAGGTACGCAAAACAAAGATATAACCGTACCTACACAATACCTAGAATGATACTACTATGTATACACAACTCCACCTGTGGAACCTGCCCAGTTCTCTGGACACGGGGGTTCTAAGGGTGAGACACTGCACATGGGCACATCAAAAGCAGCAGAAGGAGAAGGCCCCAAGTAAGCTCTTCGAGGAAGCAAATGAAGAGGGCAGGTTAATAATGTAATGTGTGCTGGGCACTGTAACAGGGCTCAGTGAAATCTTTTGCTAATTCCAAGAAATGCTCAGATAAATTTATAGAAGAACATAATAATAAGAATTATCCTAATATCAGTACTGTAAAATTCCACCGTAAATCAAAGCATAAAAAGAACTTGGTGTGTTTGTCTGAGGGTTTCTTACACCAGGCAAAATTAAACTTAACACAGTGTCTGTACAATGCTTGAAATAGATGATAACTTTTTTTTGCAAACAGCATCATTATTTTGGCAAGGTATCATATGATCACACACATGAACAAGCTGTGGAACCAAAGAATTTTAAACGTGCTACTAAGCCATATAATAGCCATTGTTATCTAACGTGTCCCCACCATTAATCGACGTGGAATGCCCGCCGCACATAACGCAAAAGGTGCACAATGTGGCCCCTCATGGCGACAGCAAGGCTATGCCACTGCATGGTTGCCACAGTGACAGGTATGGCCACCTGGCCCCCACCGCGGTAATTGTATACGGCTGCATGACAGTCAGAGAAGGTCACACCCGTGAGAGTGGAGCAATGACCGACACTGTACTCACGATCAGGGTTGGGCAGAGCCGTTGAAATACAGTACTGTTGTTCACAGTGGAAAAAAAAAATGCGGATTTATATTTAGAAGTTCTCCTAATCATGCTGATCTTTCTTCAACTGTTATTGGAGTAGCTTTGCAAGTAGCCTTTATTGCTGCTGGTCTTACGTATCAGTTGGCACTAGTAGCTGCACGCTTAGGGCTCAAAAGTTGTTACATAAGCTTTGGACAAGACTCTGCAGCAGTACACGAGGCTTGTAGTACAATTAGATACCATCTGTACTCAGGCTAAAGAAAAGAATGGATCCTTCTGAAAACAGGGTCGTGGAAAAGTGTGATAACTTCTGGGGATGCTTGCTGGCTCACATGTGGGTACTTCCTGGCAGAATGCAACAAAACTATACAAATGATCGCATTAAAAGACTTTACTATAAGCATTTATCACAAAGGATCAAAATCTGTCACAGAAATGCAACAAACATCCCACAAAAAATAACCAGATCTGCTTTACCAGGCGATGTATGCAAAACAAAGATATCACCGTACCTACACAATACCCAGAATGATACTACCATGTATACACAACTCCACCTGTGGAACCTGCCCAGTTCTCTGGACACGGGGGTTCTAAGGGTGAGACACTGCACATGGGCACATCAAAAGCAGCAGGAGCAGAAGGCCCCAAGTAAGCTCTTCGAGGAAGCAAACAGAGAGGTCAGGTTAATAATGTAATGTGTGCTGGGCACTGTAACAAGGCTCAGCGAAATCTTTTTGCTAATTCCAAGAAATGCTCAGATAAATTTATAGAAGAACATAATAATAAGAATTATCCTAATATCAGTACTGTAAAATGCCACTGTAAATCAAAGCACAAAAAGAACTTGGTGTGTTGTCTGAGGGTTTCTTACACCAGGCAAAATTAAACTTAACGCAGTGTCTGTACAATGCTGGAAATGATGATAATTTTTTTTTGCAAACAGTGTCATTATTTTGGCAAGGTATCATCTATATAGATAGGTGAATTCTAAGAACATCTAAAACTTCGTTAACTGGTATGTAATAACTGGCACTGCACAAAGTAAACTATATTATAATGTACCTTTGGTTCACAGCATACAATAAAGCTGCTGCCTCATTTATGGTATAAAGATTTAATTAAAGTTACAACTGTGTAAAAGATCAGACCGACATTGGTTGCGATTAAGAAAAGTGAAGTGTGCACCGGTCTAAGAGTTGTCTGTTTTACAGATAAAGATGAGTCTGCACTGTCCAGGTGTCCAGGAGCTGTCATTTACAGTGTAGAAGGATACGTGTGCTGTGGTCCCGAGCAGAATGATACTACCATGTATACGCAACTCCACCTGCAGAACCTGCCCAGTTCTCTGGACACAGGGTGTTCTCTGGACATGGGGTTCTAAGGGTGAGACACTGGACATGGGCACATCAAAAAAAAAGCAGCAGAAGGAGAAGGCCCCAAGTAAGCTCTTCGAGGAAGCAAACAGAGAGGTCAGGTTAATAATGTAATGTGTGCTGGGCACTGTAACAGGGCGCAGTGAAATCTTTTTGCTAATTCCAAGAAATGCTCAGATAAATTTATAGAAGAACATGATAATAAGAATTATCCTAATATCAGTACTGTAAAATGCCACCGTAAATCAAAGCAAAAAAAAGAACTTGGCATGTGTTTGTCTGAGGGTTTCTTACACCAGGCAAAATTAAACTTAACTCAGTGTCCGTACAATGCTGGAAATGATGATTAAATTTTTTTGCAAACAACATCATTATTTTGGCAAGGTATCATGATCACACACATGAACAAGCTGTGGAACCAAAGAATTTTAAACATGCTACTAAGTCATGTAAAGCACATCGCCCAGTGACAAGATATATATATATGCACAGTGGGCGACTAGATAGCCATGGAGGATTTAGCGGCCTATGTGGGGAAAGTGCAAGCACAACCTATATATGTATATAATCGCTGTAAGCACGACTGAGCAAAAGATACATGCTCTGTATACGGCTGCATGACAGTCAGAGATGGTCACACTGGAGCAATGACTGGGACTGCACCCCAGATCCCACATTGACATGCATGCAATAACCCCAGCCCTATATACATATACATATACAAGCAACACGAGCGCACGCAGGATGGGACGTTTTTAACATCTTCCCTCTATCCAAATAAGCTTGTGGTCCAAGAAAGCAAGGATGACCAAGGGGATCTACCACTTCGTCGAAGTGGGCCAGGAAATAATGTCCACCCATTGCTTATTTGAGAAAAAGTTAATTAACTGAAACAATTTCGCACTGTTCGATCTAATATACGTAAAATACAGAATTGAGAGCACAGGGTATGGAAGGTGTAGGTACCAGCAGTACTGACATGCACGCTCAGTGAAACGGCTAGCTGCATGGTTACAGGCAATAAACGGGAGACACGTGCACATACATAGCATGCAAGAACACATAAATGCTGGGGACAGCTCTCACAGCTGTTCCCCTTCGAACTCCTCTATGGGCAAAGTGTCAGGGGCCCCCCCTTAATGTTCTCAAGGAGACAGGGAAGCAAGGGAGAAAACTGATGAGAGTGTCTTGTCCTATCTGATGCTTATGAGGGAAAGACTGCAAAAGATGACTCAACTTGCTACCTGGTTGCACCGTTGTGTGCAGTATTTAATTGCTTGTTTGTTTTCATAAGGATGGATGTTCGTCTATGCTGTCTTGTGCTTGAATGCGATTATTTGATTACATAAAGATAATCTGAACAGAATTACACTTGCTTTGATTTATTGTCCGCATACACATATGTTGCTCATTCCTGCTAGTGAGATATGGCTAAGGCTTGGGAGGCGGATCATTCAAGATGAACTTCCAGATAGTGAATGTTGCAGCGCCTAACTCTGCCCACAACACATGCGTGTTTTGCTGCTTTGAAGCAGGTGACACTGTTACTAACCTCCATATAGCACTTGACCGGTACAAAGATAAGTAGCACATCTACTAGGAATGAAGTGGAGGTAGGAAATTTAATATTACATTACTTTAAAAAAAGAACAACACTATCAAGTTGTTCATGTGTGGGGACTACGACTTCCTGGACTAGAGAAAACCAGGTGCCATACCAGTAGACCTCAATTGGTAGGTGTGTAGTAGCAGAGGAGATAGTGGACAAAAGAACGCACCATTCAATGCGTGACAAGTGAAAGACCATAATCTCTCAAATTACACCTCAGAATGTGGCGGCACTTTCTTCCCAGGGCCAAGCAAGCAAAAAATGTAATCGTACCGCCATGAGTCCAATACATTTACACACTACTTCAAGCGTGTCTAGTATACCGCCCAATCAATATGGCAATGTATCTATTCTACAAGTCGTAAGCACCTTCTGTCTTCATTACTTTCTGCTTTTAGGCTGCCGGCAGAAATTGTTTCCGTCTTGTACTAAGCGCTTTGAAGTTAAATGGTCCTTCCCAAGGTAAGCCACTTTCGATGCTACTGTTCATAGCTGAGAAATCCTGTGCAGCTGTCATTATATAAACGTTTTCAATGTGAAACTGTACCTCCATTCTTATTGCCTTGTTAATACACTTATGTATACAGTTGTATGGTTATTGAGTTATTGATATCTTAAAGGCACACCTACTGACAAGTTACAGTGTCGTAGAGACACAACCCTAAGCCATGTGATTTGGGCCATAAATATAACAATAGTGCCTTTTCATTATATGGCTTTTAAAATGGCAACTGAACTGATGTTGCTATAGTCTACAATTGTTGCTGTGTGTTACACAATGAAATTCAATCCTCTCCAATGGAAAATTCTGTAGCAAAACTCGCAAGCAACATTATCGATCAACTTCGCTTTGTGCGACACTATGTTCCAAAGTGTCACTTCTTGGGTGGGCTTTGCCTTTCCGAAAAGTGCAGAAGAGAGTGGGTATGTATGTGAAGTGACTGTTGAAATTAAAAATCTGTTTTTTGTCATTACTGCAAAATCATTTCAAAAGACAGAGGTACACCACATCAGAATGAGATTGAGAGAGGTTACTGAAAATCAAATGAAGATTTCTGAAGCTTTTTTCGGGGTGTTAATAAGCAATCGAAATGTACGTGAGTTTCTTCTGCCATATGACAATTCAGAATTGAAAATCCTCTTTAAATTGTTGAATAATGAATTGAAGTCAAAGGGATATAAGGAAATAGAGAAGCTTGAACAGGTGGACTCAAGATTTTCTTTGGTGTTTACTGATAATAAACACTACTATTTCAAGTATACTCCTCATTTTGAATATACTTTGTTCAGATTGCTTTATGAAATAAAGGAAAGCAGTTTAGTGTATCCAATAGAAAAACTGAGAGTAGGAGATAAGCGGGTGATTTTTTTTTCCTGTACGAGAGACAAGAACACCAACTAACAGATTTTAAAAGTCCTGAGCTAATGCCCAGTTGTCTACCCACCCATCATAAATAAAAGTCAGATAAATCCCTGGGCAGGTTACATAGACTCCATAGAGAGAGAGACTTCATTACACCACTGGATCCCACCCGCACACAGATCATATACTTTCTCAGGAAGATCCACAAATCCCCACACCAGCTCAGACCCATTGTCTCTGGATCCTCAGGACCCACACACAAACTATCCACCTTCCTTGACTTCTTCTTCAAGCCACTGCCCACTGCTCACCACCATACCAGCCTTACCTACCAACACAGCAGCACTCATTGGGAAGAGGCGTGGCCTTTGAGGAAGAGAGGAGGAGTGTGGAGCAGCTAGGGATTACAGAAATCCAGGCTACCCCCCCCCCGTCAAGCGTGCGCTTAACGCACAAAGGCAGCCTTAACAGCCAGCACAGGTGGGGTGTGAGAAGAGAGGGTTTGTATGCAGGACATCCTGCATACAAACAAAATAGCTACAAAACGTAACATGCGAGGGGGGGGGGAGCTGAGCGGATGAGCATGAAATGGATGAGGACACATAAAAAAGCCGCAGGCTACATGTGTACATTGATCCAATTAATGGTATACATGTACGTAAATTGTTGCTGTTACATTTATGGCAGCATTAAGAAACCAGCAGGAGGTTGTTGAAGGTGTTGAAGAAGATAATATTACAACCATGACCCACGGTACATTAAATTTAAAAGTGTAAAATGTTCTTTCTTAAGGCAATAAATTTCTCTTTACGACAGTGGTGGTCCCCTTTTATAAATTCAATCCTGGATGCACTAGATGGCACTGAGATGGTAGTGACTTAAGGCAGTGCAAGTACTTCTCTACATCTATTTATCAGAACACAAGAACCATCGCCAGAACAGTTGTCTTAAGAAAGGGTGTTGAGGTGGGGACCCCAGCTCTTGCTGTAAGGCTGAGTGGCTTACAAGAGCCGGGGTGTAATACCACCCCATCCACTATAATCCAGTACATGCTCATGACCACCTCCAGTACATTCCCAGGTACACGTGTGCCCGGTGCGCTGACGAGAGAGCGGCAGCTGGCTTGATAACACCCTTAACACTGAGCCTGGGAACGCGACCGCACGAGCTGCGGTTGCACCCGGAGCGTTCGGCCTCAGATACAATCGACCGCTAGTGGTGGGCTGGCCCTCAATAAAAACACCTGCGGGGGCGTTCAGCGAGGAATGATGCAAGTGGCGACTGGTTTGAGAAACCCTGAGCGCTAAGCTTGGGATTGGAGGGGGAAAAGAGCACGCTACTGCGAGCGGCGCTGCACTCTTGAGTGTTCAGCCTTGGGTTCAAGGAGAAAGTACGTGCGACCGCGTGCGGCTGCCCTACAATACAACTCCCGCCGAGTGTACAGTGAGAAATGATGCAAGCGGCGGTCAGCTGCAGGGCCATCCTTTGAGAGGCTCTTAAGAGAATAGAGTGACTGCAATGCCGGTGTGCGCCCCCCATCCTAAACGTGCCCTGAACCGGTGACGACGGTCCTGGACAACAGGGAGACACAAGCAACCACAGACGGCTCACCATGTTGTTGAGACGAGCCCTGCAGTGCGTCGTCCCCGCTGAACTGGAACCTGGAGATGCAAGGTCAGCCAATTGCAAAGTCAACTACTCGGCAGAAAAGGGGGCTTCGGGTTGCTGGCAAGGACACAGGACTTTGCAAGCGAATCCTGGGCTTGAGCCAGAGGCACGCCTCTGAGCAGTGTGTGTGCATGGTGCTGCGAGAACCCCGCTTGGGGTTGCGTAAGCAGGAGCAATCCCCGGACACTTAATCACATCACCCAAGCGAGACGATGGAGAGAGGAGGGGGCGGGTGGCAGAGCAAGCGAATCAGCGTTGTAGCTGCAAAGCGTTCGACTGTTGCCATGCAACGGCAACTGTGCATGCGCTGAGAGGGTGTGGCGTGCTACGTTAACCGTGTTTAACTACGCGTTAAACTTCATACAATTTCCTCCCATAGACATTAATGGCTACCATCTAGTTACATTCACTGATTACTTCAACCCCCCAACCCCCCACCCCAATGGTTTGTCCTCCCACTGTTACATCCAACGTAACATTAATGGTTACCAACCATGGTTACTCATGGTTACCTTCCCAATTACCTGTCAGTGGCCTCAATCAACTTTGAAACGATGACTTCAAAGGAGGAGGACAGGCAGTACGTTGAAGGGTCTTCATCCTCGTCTCCCACAGCATTCTCATGAGCAGCCTCACCGAGGGAGGAGAAAGCCTAACAATGAAATAAAAGTGTTGCTTCATAAAGCAGCCACATTGGAGGTGTTTCACAACAGGGTGGGGAAGGCTGATGGCATGACAGGACACTTGATTAGCGCAGAAGATGAAGTTGAGAAAGCTGATACACACGCACACACATATACACCCTCACATCAATCTGCACACTACACCCTCACATCCATCTGCACACTACACCCTCACATCCGTCTGCACACTACACCGTCACATCCACCTGCTCACTACACCCTCACATCCATCTGCTCACTACACCCTCACATCAATCTGCACACTACACCCTCACATCCATCTGCACACTACACCCTCACATCCGTCTGCACACTACACCGTCACATCCACCTGCTCACTACACCCTCACATCCATCTGCTCACTACACCCTCACATCCATCTGCACACTACACCCTCACATCCATCTGCTCACCTATACCCTCACACCTACACCCTCACATATGCACACCTACACACTCACCCAGCAGACGTTGGTTGCAACACGCGGCTCTTCCTGCAGTGCCTCTACGAGGGACTGCAGCAAGGGGATCAAGAACTGAGCGTTCAGGACAGCCAGAGGCACACACTCGCAGACACGACCAATTGTCCAGGCTGCTGAATCCCTAACTTGAACCATCTCATCATGCATGATGGATATGAGGGTCTCCATGACCTGGGAATGAAGCCAGGGGGGGTGAAAGGCAGGGAAATACAGAGGATCTGATTTAAATGGCTACAGTCGTTCCTACCTCCCTGTACAGTCATGATAACCGTGGCAATATACTGACCTGGGATACATCAGAAGTCAGGCATGAGGGATCTGGCCCTTCCAAAATGGAACCTATGTAGAAAGGTGTGTGTGTGTGTGTGTGTGTGTGTGTGTGTGTGTGTGTGTGAAGAAACGAAAGCAAGAGTTGATATCACCACACTAATGTGTTTATCTAAATAGTATGAACATTTTCACAACAAGGAGTAAAGAAAGGCCACACACGCTCCCCCCACTCCTGACTTTAATATACTTTTTCCCTCCTACATTCAGGTCACAGAAAGAGGGAGGATTAGGGGCCCTCTCCCCTGCAATACGTACCTAGTGCCATGACGGCTGCATCCCTGGCCTTCCAGTCTGGACTGACAATGTGCTGCTTGATGAAGGGCATGGTGTGAGGTACTATGTCATTTTCACAGCAGACGGACATCAGACTCAAGCAGACACCAGCTGCCTTTGATGGATTCCAGTCGTCTTCGTCATCACACTCATCCTGGAAGCAACAACGTTGTACACCAGTTAATTGCAAAAAGTTTATTAGTCTTATTGTTGTAAATATTTTTGTTGCTGAACTGATTTATCACACACACACACACACACACACACACACACACACACACACACACACTCATGAGAGCATTTTAAAAAGGAAGGTTTGTTCCAAACATCGCAAAAAAACAGCTACATGCAAGCCAGCAAGGTTCTCACCTGTACCATCAATCTCTGGAGCAATACAGGTGTCAAGTATTGAAGGGCACCCTTCACATAGAACTTGCTGGTCTGTTCTGGTGCCCTGCCTGCCTCCATTGCCTGCACACACAAGAGAGAGAGAGAGAGGGAGGGATTGAGAGAGAGAGAGAGAGAGAGAGGAGAGAGAGAGAGAGAGAGAGAGAGAGAGAGAGCAAATTGGTTGACAAATACTCGTCCTGGAATGTACAATGTTGCTGTGTAGACCCACTGTTACCGTAACCCCCAGAATAAATGTGATTAAAAACTGAAAGCTCTGCGTAAGTAATGCTTATGAGAATTTTTACACCACAAAGAAAGCAAGTGTGACTATAGCAAAGTGGCAACCTTCAACCAGCTATCACACACACACACACACACACACACACACACACACACACACACACACACACACACACACACACCTCTTGTACTTCAATGGCTAGGTCTTGTTCCTCATCGCACACAGTGGACCAGAACTCAATCCCTTGTAGAGCAATTGCATCAACGCCTGACTTCATGGCTTCCAGTGTGATCTAAACCAACAGTGCAACAAGCAGTGGACAACATCCCATTTTACACAGACACAATGGATGCACCCTTCCCCCCCTCCTTAAACAGCGACCTTGGCCTCTTTGCATCGACATCACCTTCCACCCCTCCCACATCACCTAGGAGATGGTGGTTGATGTTTCTCTGGTGTTACCCCACCCCCCTCCAAAAATAAATAAATAATAATATCCGAGACCTCCCCCCCCCCCCACCATGAGCTCACTTACGGCAAACAGTGCTGGTCCCATATAGGCTTCCATGAACTGGTAGTACAAGCTCATGATTTTGACAAGGTTCTGAAGCGCTACCACTTGAACCTGCAACCAAAGCAAAGGGAAGGAAGGGGGGGGGGGGGGGTTATAGGGGGTGAAAGTGGAGAGGAAAAGGATGCGGAACTGAAATGGCTGCCATTCACACATGGACACAAGAATTGGCATTACCTCAACGTAGTTGCATTGGGTTGCCTCGCACACCACTTGCATAATGAAATGTCTCTCCGACTGTCAGAAAGCAGAGAGAGGCAAAGAGAAAGATAGAGGGGGTTTAACCGTGCAATTGTAGTCCCACAGAAATGTCTCAACCCACATCCTGCAGTGCCATACCCTCCCCCTCCAATCTCTTTGGATGTGGTAACGGAGATCAGGTGCTCACCATGGTAACATAATCACATGACAGTAGTCTCATAAGGGACTTTCTCTCAACCCAAAGTGTATACACACACACACACACACACACACACACACACACACACACACACACACCACCACCACCACCACAAACCTCCTTCTCAAAGTTTGCCTTTGTGAACTCCAGTGAATTGAGCATGGCCTTAGTGGCAGCCAGACGTACGGAGTTGCTGGAGAAGGACAGTACAAACTGAGAGCAGGTGACCTCTCAAATTAAGGCAGCCCTCTCACCTTGGCTCCTCCTTTCGCATGCCTTGGACAATGGCAGTCAGAATTTCGTTGGCATATGCAGTCAGATGTCTGGGATCCTAAAAGAGAGAGAGAGTTTTTTTAAATTTTAGAACCAACACTGTGCAAGAACAGGAACTGCAACACATACACACTGCAAATTAAATGTATCTAATCTCCTCCAAAAGATGCCTCCACAAACAGACCAGCGACACATTCCTTCCTCCCTGACTCACAATCTCTTCGCAAATGTACCCAATGGCCTCCAAAGACGCCTCCTTGACAGACTCGGTGCTCTGAGGGTTTGTCACGTTGTACAGCAGGGCGGGGATGAGGTCGGGCCACTGGCCGCTCGGAATCTCAGCGCTACCGATGTAGGCCACGCACTACAGTAGTTATGTAGCGAATGCGTGCGCGCGGGTAAGTCTCCACCATTAAAGAGAACGAAGCTATCATTACCTGTGCTGCCGAACGATGTCCACGTGGTTCCGTGCCAAGGGTTTGGATAACCTAGCGGAAAGAATTTAACAATAATAACCATGTAGAGAAGACGATGGGGTGGTGTGTGTTCCAGCACCATGCTAAACTGCACACGTACCATGCCCTTGACGTGCTGCCGGACTGGCTGTTCGAAGCCCAGCCAGGCCTGCTGCAACTGGAACTTTCTGTCAAGGTCCTTCGAGGTGAGGTAGTTCTTCAGCTGGAGGCCGGCCGCCACGCGCGCCACTTCGGATTTGCCACAGTCGGCTAGTTCGTTCGACAGCAACGTCAGAAAGACGGGCTATGGGCATTGTATGTGTGTGAATGTGTACGAACGCGTATGTTCGCAGCGTGTGTGCGTGTGGAATGTGGTTACGTCCATCATAGACGATAAGAATTTCTAACCAAGTTGAGTTGCGCAGCCTGCTCCAGCTGTCTCAAAGCTTCCTGGAGTTGTACAGTGTCTACGGGCCAAAGCCAACGCAGAAGGGTAAAAAGGAAACCGGCTAAGTTATGTTAGAAGCCGTTTTACCTGGCGAGTTTGTCGCCTCGAGTACTTGTGTCAAATCCATTCTGAAGGTAGTTGAGCTGTGCACAGAAGTAAACACACAAGTGAGCTGGGTGGCGTAAAAAAAAAATCCTATTAATGCTCCCCACTAATTTATTCACAAATACTGTTTAAAACCCAACAATCCACCCTCTCTAGCTTGGGGCCAAGATGAACAGCACGACCACGGAGCCAACCCCTATCCCGTTGTAGACAGCTTATGCACGTGCGCGCATACTAACACACATAACCACACGTTATTGGGTTCCAGGTGCACGGAATACGAATAAATAGACCCCCCCGAGACACACACCTGGCCTTGTGCTTGCTCGGCGACTGAGAGGAGAGAGAGAGAGGAGAGCAGGACGCAAACTCTTCTAGTCTTTGCGCTCAACTGCTTTTACGGCGCCACCAATGGCAAAAACGTGAGTGGTTTAGCGCATGCGCACTAGAACACACGAAACTGGAGTACATGTACTGAAAGCATTCACACGGCACTCTGCGACAGCATTAAAGTATCGCGTCTTTATTCGAACTACACCTTTTTAAAGTGGTTCTCCATGCTGACCAGGAAAGCATCCAGGAGGTCATTCATGTTACGAATACATTTAGCGGGGACAGCACATGTAGTGGTAATTGCATGGTTATGACTTTAAAATTTAAAAAAACGCGTCGAATCAGTTCTTGATTTTCATTTACATATCTGGTTAAAAAATGTTGACATTTTGCACCCGAATGCGTTACGTCAATTGGAAATTATAGAATTGATGCGGCGCCATGTGACTGCTGATTTAAACCGTCGGCGGGTGTGGCTCTGGGTGAATTTAGGATTGGTGGTGATCAGGTAAATTGGTGGTGTAATCGATAGAATTGTTACTGAACAATTATAGACGAATTGCATGTACATGTATAAACGCATGATCGCCCTCAACTAACCACGGCCATTGGATCTTGATCTGTATAAAAACATCATTCCCAGGTTGCAATGTTTTAGCTGTTGTAGTTTTCAAGGACACTTTACTAACAAAAGGTTGAAGTGTGCTCGCACACAACAACCTTTTTATAAGTGCTCCACCCTTCCACAAGCACTGTCACATAATATAGGGCAAAAAAAATCCTCCCACTGCTACAGCACACACCATGAGGTCCCCCAATCAGATACACACAATGTAAGTCTTTTTTTTTTTTTACATAGCCAACTTCGGAGACAGGATGGTTGATCACTGAATGGTGAAAACGCTAAACTGGACATATGCATGATACTGTTTAGATCACAGTAACTTCATACTCTTCTCTGCCATCACCGTCATACTCCTCATCACTATGTTCGTACAGCGGCGAACTGAAAGATGCCATTTCATTGCCTTCACCTGAATCTGTGAGGTCCCTGTGCACAAGAGCTTTAGTGTCAGGAACTACGTGATAGGCACCCTCGTCATCATGTAATAGAGAGTCATCCCCAGCGAGCACCCTTAGTGGGGTGTGGTCTGCACCAGTCCCCCTCCCTGGGGTTCTCCCCGTGGTTTGAGGGTTGCCATTGGCTACGCCTTCTTCGGCATTCCTTCTATGCGGCTCTGAGGGTTTAATGTCAAAATAGTGTGCGCTGGTGTTCCTCGGAAGCATCTCTAAGCTGACGTTGGGTGGGTGAGTAGCTCTATCCTGCCAGCTGTTGGAACTGAAATTGGACAGCTGTCTTTGGATTTCCCAGTTCCTTGATGAAGTAGGGAGGAAAGAGTCAACTGATGTAAAAAATAAAAAAATGATTGGAGTTGATTTCAAAGAAGGGTGGGTGGAGAGAGGGGGTGTAAGGGGAGGGAGGGGAGTGACAGGAAGATGGCATTACAATGTCCTCTTTGTACCTTCATGCAGTGCTACTAAGAGGAAGTAATTATTACCGTTTGCTTCTCTTTTAAACTCACTCCTTCATTTTTTTAATTTTAAAACCATGCGCATTGTATCTACAACAACATCCAAAGGGGGACCTCAAACATGGCCATGATGGCCTGTGTGTGTTACTATGGTTACCTTAGTTTGTATGTCCTGTGGAGCTTTGCCTCTCGCAGGCAAAGAGCAAAAAAGAGTACTCCCAGTGTGCCACACGCCAACGTGAGGAGGAGGAGAGACAGCAGGAGGGGGAGGAGCAAGGAAGGGCTGGCGGTGGGCGCACAGCTGTCGGCAGAGGGGTCCCCCGACTGGAACTGAAAAGATGATGGCAGGCACAACTGACAGTTGGTGGTACTTCCGGGGACGGTTGGTGAGGAGGTGGGGATGCACTGTCTGGATCTGTTTGCAAGGGCGGAGCACGGGTTCCCAGTCCACTGACTCCACTGAGACCATTGGTAGATTACTGCCCACAAGCACACACACACACACACACACACACAAACACACACACACAATCATACAAGCACACAGCTAATACATGAGAGAGATGTATAGGGTAGGGTGGGGGTGGGGGAGTGGGGGAGAGCGAGAGGGGTGGAGGAAGTGCAGTTACCTTGACAGCAGGATGTCTGTGGTACCACTTGGGACTGCGACACCACTTGACTTCGATTGCCGCAGTTGAAGCAAACTGCGGTCGTGGAGAGGTCAAAGTTTATGGGCGGTATCACGCAAGAGCGGTTCCTCGTCTGGTACGTGGTGTTACAAGGGGGGGACCAAGGCGACCAAACGCTCCAGTCTAAAATTATGGGACCTTTTGGTTAGAAGTAATTAAAAAAAGCAATGTGGTGCGTATTTTTAAATCATTGAGTGTACAACACATGTACTGACTTGACTGAAATTGGATATCTAAAGCATCGCAGTTAGTGGTCTCGTTAACCACACACGTGTAGCGCCTGTTGCGAGTGGCGTATGAACCATTAGGGGGGCACTGCCAGTCACTCCACGAGCTCCATGCTCCCCCTGCCGACCCCCCCCCCGAAGAACAGTTGTTAGCTCCGCCCAACTTTGTGTTAATTAATTAACAGCGTCACCTTGCACGCAAGTTGACAGCCAACACAGCAGCTCAAGATGCAATATCCTGCGGAGCATCGAAGCGGCCAGGTGCTTTCTGTTAAGCGCCATTTGTAAAGTGGGGCCCTCGTCATAAATACGTTTCCACTGCGAGCACCTAAAATTAGTCCATTCCAAACGTGAAAATAGTTTCCCTTTTTTGATTCCCCATGCGGGCGGGCGGCTATTATCCATTATTTACTTTAAACCCTATTATGCATGTGCATCTGTCATCATGCATGCCTCGTTATCAGCCCACTGCCTACACCTCTTTTGAGTATATGATGTACAGCTTTAGCGTGCGTAATGTCTCCAACGGCATGAATTCAATCAAGGCTAAAATTAGGTCTGCGGTCCGCCGCCTAATCCGCCCTTCAATGTATGTACCGTAAATAAATTGCTCCGATAATTAGAATAATGGACATAATGCGGGGGAACTATAATCACATTTGGAATGGCCGTCAACTTTGTACAATCTGATGTAGATATGTCTGTGCGGACATTCTGTCTCAGATACGGATAACAGTTTGTACCATACATGTCAATAAGCAACAATCTGGCACAGAAATATCTATCAATATGTTACAAAAAGTAGCTACATTTGGTCCCAATATGTACCAATCTGTTAACCAGACCAGGTACGGCTTGTAACATTCTGGATCATAAATCTATCCGCGCGCTCCTCCCCCGGCTACGCCCACTGCGCCCGCCATGATTTAAGCGTCACTGGGACCAGGGTAACTGTAAGTTCTTAAACTTAATATATAACTGTGTCATCAAGAAATCGGAACGGGGTCATAGTTATTGTTTTTGCGGAGAAGCTGAGCATTGCACGTTTGGACCTGAAATTTGAACAGAACTACATGTAGGCTATATACAGGGTCTTTGCAAAAGAGCGCAACGCTTTTAAATTCATTAATAGGATTATCAATCTAAATGAATTTATAAACGTACAATAACCACGTTTAGACAAATACGAACCACATTGTTACAATTCTTTTATCTTAGCTTTAGCCGTTCAAAAGATAAAATCAAATAGCTTGCAATTAACAAAACTGACAAAACAATGACAACTTTTAATTAATAACGTGATTTATAAACTGCAGAATAGAATTGATGAGACTTTGAAAAAGCCGGTATGAAATTTGATTGGCGTTTTACTAGTTAATATTCAAAACAACAAATCAAACTTGAAAAAGCTATATGACCACTACGTTTTTAGTTTTAATAACGCAACCATTAAATAATCCATTACCAAATCAAGTAGTGTTTTGTACTTCATTTTATACGGGAACAATTTACATTTGCTTGAATAATAGGCACCCCCAAATATAAGTACCTTCCGCCACCCAGATATGATGACGATTTATGGTACAGATTGTAGCTACATTCTGTGTCATACAATTGTACATAGTATATACCAAGGAGTGTCAACATATATGACTACATATACGGTGATACGGCTTACAAGTATGTACCAGAAATTAGGTTGGCTGTGTACTGCACGGTCTCACGTGGGATGATCTCAATTGTATTGCATCAGATGACATCATATCAGACTTGTTACATATATGACCAGCAGTACATTCTGTAACAGACATTAAACTTTTGGCTGTAATACGAGGCCGACCTCCAGTTAGACTAGTTATGAAGTTTTCCTGCCACTCGAACTGCGTACTTAGAATTCTGGCACCGGTGTTTCTGGTGCTTTCGACCTTGTTTTTCCTGGCAACCATCGGCTTGGGTGAGAATGAAAATGAAAAGGCTCAGGCGGCAATTTTTAACGCGCACTTTCCACTTAGGTACCTACGCTATAGTGAACGCGGGGCAAGTTGCCGCTTGCGTAGATAATGATCCCACAACCGAGTGTCAGATTTCAACTAATGAAACTCAGTTCAACTACTGGATGGCGGGAGCCACTGGTGCTGGGGTAATCCACGCCATTATGGCCACCTTCTTTTTCTGCGCTGCCGTGGAGCTGCTGAAAGAGAAGCAGCTGGCACACAAGCAGGAGGCCTTGCCCAAAGATATAATGGAGCTGAAGGAGCTTACGTGAGTTGTTATAAATTCTTTAGACACACAGCGGGGGAGGAACACTTTTTTTTCTTTTTTTTAAAAACGCAAACAACAAGTTTTTCTAAAGGTATTCCATGTATCCATCCCGTTGCTGGCACACGAAGAAATAAAAAATATATTGCTTTTAACCCTTGAAACGCAACGTACTTCCCATAAGCTGCCATTGAATCATTCCTACCAATGGGGTGTAGCTAAAATTTCTTCGCCCGTCCTGCGGATGCTACACATGTACAACCTATAGGTGTTGGATACTTACACGTGTGTTGCTGCAACACTGTTCTGACAAGTAGGCCACTATGTGTCGCACTGTACATGTAGAACAGTTGGCCAGTTTGAATTATGATGTCAATTACATATCAGATGATCGCTGAAGTGCAGAGTTCTGATAGGATTTGACACTACCAAGTCAGTCTGTGCAGAATTGATATCTAAAGAGGAGGGATTGATAATTTTTAGGGATACCAGCTACCACCCTCACATATAGCCAAGATGTGGGGGTGGTAGCGATTTATATAAGGAATGGGGAAGAGGGAATAGTTAAACATTATTACAAACGAACAGGAAATAAAACTATTACCACAAACCAGCAGTTTGACTTTCTGTAATTCCCCACAGGGAAAAATCTGCTTCTCCTGAAGGGGGTGGAGTCACGACGACCGGAGATGGTAATGCTGTTCAGGTCAAGGTGGTAGATACGCCTGATGGTGATGATGTGACTGGGGAGGGTGTACGTAGTGAGGGAGTTGATGACATTCATCACCGTCGTGTCAGGGTGAGAACACAGCACAATAACTATTTTACTTCAGATTTAAGCCCCCATCTCTTCATTTCAGGTGTCCACAGACATTGTTGGTGGTGAAGAGGTTAAAGAATGGCAGGAGACAACAGTGAGAGGCTTCACTCCATTGGCCGGGGTAGTGCTGTTCTTTGGAATCCTAGCAGCCATGTGTGCGCTGCTTTGCAGTGAGTGTGCTCTAATTGGCATGTGTGCCCTGCTTAGTAATAACATGTGCTTTAATTTGTGTGTTTGTGTACCGTTAAGACTTGTATATTCCCAATACCTCACCAGCCATGCCCCCACCACCCTCCTCTGATCAATTGAGCCATGAGTGCTCTGCCCGCATAGACATACATGTGAGCCTTCCACAATGATGTAACGGCATAAGCAAGGGTTCTCCCCTCCCTTCTGCACCTACATTTTGTTCTTTCCCTCTCTTTTTGTCTCCCTCACTCCTCACCCCTCACTCCTTCATTTCATCCTCATCTGCAGTGCTGTGGGGAATTGCAATATCTTACAACCAGTTCAATCCTCGTATGCTATCAGTGTCAGAAAGCTCCACCATAAAGATTCATGCCTACATCATCGTGGACATCCTCATTGGAATAGCCGCTCCCATCCTTCTCTTCATCTCCACAGGACTGATAGCCATTGTCATTGACTACATCACAGTTGGCCAGTTGGACATGAGGAAGGCCATTGGCTACATCCTCTCCTCAGTGGACATGCAGGAGGGGAAGGAGAACAATTACTGGACCATTCTGGATACTTTCTATTTTCCTATGGACAGGAGGCCACACAGAAAGGACCATGGCTTCCTCTACTCCTGTGACAAGAACCGCTACACTTGGTACTTTGCCACCATCTGTGCCCTCTCCATACTTCTGGTATTCTCCTACTTCGTTGACCTCACAGTTACTGAAGAGTACACCTCCACCAAATGTCCCTCTGACTCAGCTTTTGTATGTTTCACCCAAAAGAATTTTGCGTATATTAACTGCTCTCAGGCCATAAACCAAACTGCCATCATCTGTTACAAGTTCTTACGTTTTGGTGTTGATGTAAATCTAATTACAGCCCTCTCTCAATCCTTTGCCTTCTACCTTCTCATCACCACCTTCTTCACACAAGTATTTTCAACTGTCAGAAACCTCATTGCCATCAAACCTAGTCGCTTCTGGGGTGTTGGCCTCATTCTGTTCTCCTTTGCTCTGGTTGGTGGCGCCATTGCAGTCCTGGTGAGGGCTGACGTCCTCATCGCATACACGGGAATTCTCAGCATTCTGGAGTTCTTCATGGTTGGGGCAGCTGTGCTGGTGATAGGCGTGCTGATGGTGGAGGGAAAGTGGTGGGAAAAGCTCTCCTCGTATGGAGCCAGGCAGGTCCACTTTGTACAGTACAGTGACACCTCCCGTAGGAAGGTAGAAATGATCCACTACATTGCAACCCTGGAAGAGAAGGAAGGGAAGGAGATTGTGCATGAACATATTAAGTCCAATTAGTTTGATAACCCTCTCCCCTCCCCTTTTGTGTTGTCATTGTGTCGCAGAAAACCATTTTTAATATTAAGTTTATCTAGTGGTAATAATAGTGTATGGTCTGTAATAAATGTTGTATTGTGATTTAATACATTAATAAAAACATTCCACAAAGTATACAAAATGATAACTATACCTACATCACAAGGGTATATACTACATGTATGAGAAATGATGGCAATGGCATTAGCTCGCACAAGGTGAGGGTTCAGATGCCCGTAGAGTTCAGTAAGAACCACTGACTTTGCCTTTGAGGAGCAAGTGGCTGAACGTGAAGCTAGCTGGGAGACTCCACAACCTCCTTTCCCCAAAGATTCCACCACCAATGGTACACAGACCCAAGACAGTTCATCACATTTGGCGTCATTTGAACAGTGCTTTCTTTGCTCAGTGGTCCGAGCAGCTGCTCCTGTTGTCACACTGGCTTCCAAAATAATTGTGGGATTAAGCGGGGATGTGACCGAGAGGTCGAAAGCTGCTGGCTTGCCCAGGACCCAGTTTGGAACCAGAAGGTCAGCAGGACGAGTGTGGCTGTGATTGGGGGTAACATGGCTACCCATTTCCACCTGGACACCCAAATGAGCTCGCCGACAGGACTCTGCAAGGACATCACGTAGTTTGCTGTGACGAGAGACCACATCACCACCCCTTTTGCAGGTAATGGCGTGATGGCCCAGTGGGTCTAGGGCAATCTCAGGACACAGTGGGCAGCAAGACGTCCAGGCCAAGCCACCACTTAATGGCAACCTGGAATTGGGAAAGGTCAAGATGGAAACTGAGACCCTCTGAAGGAGTAACAGATAGCCATGATGCTGCATGAGGGGAGGAAACAGACAGCAGGCGAGCCTTGTCAGCAACAGAGGACATGTCTAGAAGAATTTTGAAGAGATGATCATCCAGCTTGGAGGAAAGGCTCTTTTGGGTGACCTTGGGTGACCGGAGTCAACAGAAGTACCTCTGCGTTAATAGCCTCTGATGGTGGTAGAAAAGAATTAAACAAACTGAATTGCTGAGGCAAGGTGGTGTTGAGACTGGGGGTCAAAACCCGAGGTACAAAGCGAGGCAATGTAAGCTGCAGGGGAGTGTTGTGTAAGGGAATGCAGACCCAGACCACCTCTACTCAGGCCCAGACCACCTCTACACAGGCCCAGACCACCTCTACTCAGGCCCAGACTACCTCTACTCAGGCCCAGACTACCTCTACTCAGGCCCAGACCACCTCTACTCAGGCCCAGACCACCTCTACTCAGGCCCAGACTACCTCTACTCAGGCCCAGACCACCTCTACTCAGGCCCAGACCACCTCTACTCAGGCCCAGACCACCTCTACTCAGGCTCAGCCTAGCCTGGTGCCAGGCATGATCAGATGTGTCCACAGCAGTACATTGTGCAAAGCACCTACCCACATCCTCATCAAATAGTTCAAAGGCCTTTGTGGTATGTAAAGGAGGTGTCTGTTCAATCGCGCAATGATTCTACGCTTGTTTTTTCCTGTCATCTATGATGCTGTACTGTGTTTGCTAAAATTTACACTGCATTATAATTTGGATTTACTAAATGTGGTGCAAATGTGTATGTATTGTATATGTGATATTTCCGCTATAGTAAATGGAAGCTTCATTTTTACTACGGTGTTGATGTCACATAATGCTGGTATAACTAACACATTTACATTTGCACCATATTTGATTAATAGTGAATACATTGTAAATCCAGACTACTGTGCAGTGTTACGCCATGGAGTATGTTACTATATATAGATATCGTAAGTGCAATCCTACTCTTTCCGCTGTCGCTCGTTTTCGTCCGCTTATTACTTACCTCGTTCCCCAAATAATGACGTAAAGCAACGAAGATTACATTCTCAATAAGGGTGGTATTCAAATTTAGTAGGTGCGTCCAAAGATGAAGCTTTCCAACTGCGTTCTTAGCGTTCTGTTGTCGGTCTTTCTGGTGCTTGCGACTTTATTTTTCCTGGCAACCATCGGCTTGGGTGAGCGGTCGAAATGAAAAGTGAAGTCTCAGACGGCAATTTTTAACGTGTACTTCCACTTCAGGTACCTACGCTATAGTGAACGCGGGGCAAGTTGCCGCTTGCGTAGATAGCGACCCCACCACCGCGTGCAAGGTTTCAACCAATGAAACTCAGTTCAACTACTGGATGGCGGGAGCCACTGGTGCCGGGGTAATCCACGCCATTATGGCCACCTTCTTTTTCTGCGCTGCCGTGGAGCTGCTGAAAGAGAAGCAGCTGGCACGCAAGCAGGCGGCCTTGCCCAAAGACATCAAGGAGCTAAAGGAGCTTACGTGAGTCGAGGGTAAAAATTTATATTCATTCGTATACTGGTTTGCACACGCTAAAGAGAATAGTTTGGTGACATTTGTGAGTGTAGCTAGATAAAATCAGCATGCACAATCATAGATATTAGAATAAACTTTCCTCTAATATCTATGGAGTAATCCACAACCAAAATCCTGACCTGCCACGCCCACGTCAATACGTATATTCACAGCACTATGTAAATACCTAACATGTAATATTCTCGCCGCACCTGAACCAACGTTGCGCGAATGGATACGAGAGAATCCATCGACACTCAGCCTCTAAACAGATTTAATAATGCAATTAATCTGTCTATTCGTGATTGTCTATGCTTCCTAAAGTATGTTTGTATCCTATGCTTAGGTCATTGTGTCATGTGCTTAGGATTTATGCAGTGTGCTTTAGTGCTGTAGGGTTAATGTTAAGCTGTGGAGGGCTAAGGTTGGGGCTTTGAAGGGTTAATTAAGGCTGTGGCTAGGCTGTGGAGGGTTAGCATGGGGGCTTTGAAGGGTTAATTAGGGCTGTGGTTATAGGCTGTGGAGGGTTAAGATGGGGATTTTGGAGGGTTAATTAAGGCTGTGGTTAGGCTGTGTAATAAATTAATATATAGAACTTTCGGATGGTTGTAGCCATCTAGTTATCAAATTACTGCACCTCAATTGAAATGTGTGAACAAGACCACAGTTGAGGAAATCTAAATGTCTTGTCTGAGGTAATGGGTGTACCAAGAAGGGAGGGAGAGAGGGCTCACATTGTGAATGATATGCTGCCGAATCAGAAGCAAAGGGGTTAACGGAGTGTTCAGTAATAGAACCATACTCATAATTTTACGTGTAGCTGATGTGAAGGCATGTGGGGTATAACACACACACACACACACACACACACACACACACACACACACACACACACACACACCCCAGCTCTTCCGCTCTTCCAAGCAAGGTTCATGTTATTAGCATATTACCGTGTGTAGCATTGAAAAGAAAAGCTTCTGTTGGTGGAAGAGCTTACAGCACTCATAGCTGAGCGGGTGGGGTACCCCCCACACCCTGCACGTAGCCAATCAATTTGACTCCCCCTCCCCTCGCCCCAAAATCCATCTGCCACTTAGAAGCTGATGTATATCATGGCTACCATGGTTATGTTAGAAAAAAAAAAAAAAAAACAAAGTGGCGTACAGGAATTGCTTATGGATGTGAGTACTAGGGAGAGGGAAGAGGAGTGACCCAGTGATGGGAAGGGGGAAGAGGAGTGACCCAGTGATGGGAAGGGGGAAGAGGAGTGACCCAGTGATGGGAAGGAGGAAGAGGAGTGACCCAGTGAGGGGAAGGGGGAAGAGGAGTGACCCAGTGATGGGAAGGGGGAAGAGGAATGACCCAGTGATGGAGGGAATGATTCAGGTGGGAATGGAGAAGAGGGAATGGTAAAAATTTACTACAAGTGGTTGGCACAAACCAACTGTTTGACTTTCTGTAATTCCACACAGGGAAAAATCTGCTTCTCCTAAAGGGGGTGGAGTCACGATGACCGGAGATGGTAATGCTGTCCAGGTCAAGGTGGTAGATACACCTGATGGTGATGATGTGACCGGGGAGGGTGTACGTAGTGAGGGAGTTGATGGCATTCATCACCATCCTGTAAGGGTGAGTACAGCACAATAACTATTTTACTACAGAATTAAGCCCCCGTCTCTTCAATTCAGGTGTCCATAGACGTTGTTGGTGGTGAAGAGGTTAAAGAATGGCAGGAGACAACAGTGAGAGGCTTCACTCCATTGGCCGGGGTAGTGCTGTTCTTTGGGATCCTAACAGCCATGTGTGCCCTGCTTTGCAGTGAGTGTGCTCTAATTGGCATGTGTGCACTGCCTTTTATGAAGTGCGTTCTAATTGATGCCACCTTCATAAAACCTGTGTACCCCTCAGCAGTCATCAGGGGCACATATGGCAAGGGTGGGGGTGGGGGAGGTGGGTGGGGGGCATGAGAGGCATATGCCCCCTCCCTAACCAGCGTGTCCTAAAAATTAGAACATGGCAATTAAGCATTATATGCATATGCTTGTTTCCGATATACATGTGTATCTTGACCCTGGATCCACCCCATGCCACATCGCCTCTAGTAAGCCATAATATGTCCCTCTATTATTCCCCATAGACATAAAGCTTGGACTGTCCTCCCCACATAGGCACAGTGGGAAATTTATGTCCATCAAGGTTGAGTACATAATATTGGCAAACGCAGTGGGCTGAGAAGAGGTTTACCTCTGGCCTGTCATATGCCACACACAATGGCTTGCCAGGTTCATCCCATAACCCCATGGATATGAAGCCATAATGTCCCTCCATAGACATGAAGCCATGTGCCCTCCCCATAGATATGAAGCCATAATGTGCCCTCCATAGACATGAAGCATGGCCCTCCATAGACATGAAGCCATGTGCCCTCTCCCCCATAGACATGAAGCCATGTGCCCTCTCCCCATAGACATGAAGCCATGTGCCCTTCTCCCATAGACATGAAGCCATAATGTGCCCTCCATAGACATGAAGCCATGTGCCCTCTCCCCCATAGACATGAAGCCATGTGCCCTTCTCCCATAGACATGGTCATAATGTGCATAGACATGAAGCCATAATGTGCCCTCTCCCCATAGACATGAAGCCATAATGTGCCCTCTCCCCATAGACATGAAGCCATAATGTGCCCTCTCCCCATAGACATGAAGCCATAATGTGCCCTCTCCCCATAGACATGCCAAGCACGATAATACATCCTAACATAATAGGTTAGGATGGTACAGGAGGAAGTGCTAGCATTTCCCAACTATGAGGCTGCCCCCCCCCCCCCCCCCCCCCCTCTTCTTTATTGTTACTTCACCTTCTCTCCCCTCTCCCTACACCTCTCCCTCCCTCCATCCCTCCATTCTTTTTTTTCCTTCTCTCTGTTTCTCTCCCCCTCCATTCCCCTTGTCTGCCACCTACCTATCCCTCCCTCCATCTTTCCATCTCATCTGTAGTGCTGTGGGGAATTGCAATATCTTACAACCAGTATAATCCTCGTATGCTATCAGTGAGAGAAAGCTCTGCCATCAAGGTTGATGCCTACATCATCGTGGACATCCTCATTGGAATAGCCGCTCCCATCCTTCTCTTCATCTCCACAGGACTGATAGCCATTGTCATTGACTACATCACAGTTGGCCAGTTGGACATGAGGAAGGCCATTGGCTACATCCTCTCCTCAGTGGACTTGCAGGAGGGGAAGGAGAACAATTACTGGACCATTCTGGATACTTTCTATTTTCCTATGGACAGAAGGCCGCACAGAAAGGACCATGGCTTCTTCTACTCGTGCGACAAGAACCGCTACACTTGGTACTTTGCTATCATCTGTGCCCTCTCCATACTTCTGGTATTCTCCTACTTTGTTGACCTCACAGTTACTGAAGAGTACACCTCCACCAAATGTCCCTCTGACTCAGCTTTTGTATGTTTCACCCAAAAGAATTTTGCGTATATTAACTGCTCTCAGGCCATAAACCAAACTGCCATCATCTGTTACAAGTTCTTACGTTTTGGTGTTGATGTAAATCTAATTACAGCCCTCTCTCAATCCTTTGCCTTCTACCTTCTCATCACCACCTTCTTCACACAAGTATTTTCAACCGTCAGAAACCTCATTGCCATCAAACCTAGTCGCTTCTGGGGTGTTGGCCTCATTCTGTTCTCCTTTGCTCTGGTTGGTGGCGCCATTGCAGTCCTGGTGAGGGCTGACGTCCTCATCGCATACACGGGAATTCTCAGCATTCTGGAGTTCTTCATGGTTGGGGCAGCTGTGCTGGTGATAGGCGTGCTGATGGTGGAGGGAAAGTGGTGGGAAAAGCTCTCCTCGTATGGAGCCAAGCAGGTCCACTTTGTACAGTACAGTGACACCTCCCGTAGGAAGGTAGAAATGATCCACCATGAGACAGTTCTGGAAGAGAAGGAAGGGAAGGAGATTAAGCATGGACATATACCATCAATCAGCCAATAACCTCTCTCCCCTCTCCCCCTAGGCCTCTCTCCACCCCTCTTCCCTCTACCCCTAGGCCTCTCTCCACCCCTCTTCCCTCTCTCCCTAGGCCTCTCTCCACCCCTCTTCCCTCTCCCCCCCTCTTCTCTCTCCCCCCAGGCCTCTCTCCACCCCTCTTCCCTCTCCCCCCAGGCCTCTCTCCACCCCTCTTCCCTCTCCCCCTAGGCCTCTCTCCACCCCTCTTCCCCCCACACTTTCCCCTTTCCCCTCCTCACTCACCCCTTCCCTCTCCCTTTGGATGGTTTTTTGTGTTACCTTTTGTAGCAGGTAGAAATTGTGTTGCATGACTCCCATTTGTTGAAAGTTTTATATATTTATTGCTATTCTATTCTGTTGAGCATGTAACAATGAACGGAGTATAAGGAACAATAAACTGTTTATAATATGTGCAGGCACGTGTCCAAGGTTGTATAGGGAGGTGATTCCAATCTGTTGTTAATTATTTCATAACTTGGTAATTACTGCGTACAGTATACACAGAGATGATATATACTGTACAGTACATTGCATTTTAATTAACCTCGAACCTTAAAAGGGGGACGGAGGGGGGGGGGGGGGGGGAGGGGGTTCCGGGCACACGGAAACAGTATACGCTTCTCGTCCCCAGGCCCAGTTTCAGTTTACGGTCCAAAGAACAAACTAACTAACGTTCGTGGTATAGAGCCGTAACCACGGAAGTTTTTTTTTTCTTTTTTCTTTGTTGTTATGAAGGGGGAAATTGGGTTATTGTGAGCCACGCCTATAACAGTCCATAGATATTCTAATATCTATGAGCAAACCAAGAGTTCGGGTTTAATATCGCGATAATTATGACACGGTGTAAGAGTCGAGATGCAGTACTCTCCTCCGTCTTTCTGCTTCTCACCATATTCTTTTTCTTAACTACAATCGGCCTTGGTGAGTGTACGTCGGTGTGCGACGCAGCTGTGTCAAATTTCCTCTTGCATGACCACGTTTGTGCGTGACCAGGCACCTATGCCATAATCAACGCGGGCCAAGCATCCTCGTGCGTCGACAACGACCCCGGCACCACCTGCGTGACCTCATCCAGCCGCGCCGAGTACAACTATTGGTTGGCGGGAGCGTCAGGTGCCGCGGTGCTGGAGTCGCTGTTCGCAACCTTCATGTTCTGCGCGTTTGTGGAGGTGACTAGGGAGAGACAGGCTCGTAAACCCATCCATATACCCAAGGACTCCAAGGAATTGAAGCGGTGAGTGAATGGTATAATATTAAGCTATTACTTTTAGGCTACTTATGAGACCACACTGGACTGGCATGGACTGAAGGCATATAAGAATACAGTATCAGAAGTACATGTATTGTGCAATAAGTATGGACATGCATGTTTTCTAATTAAATCGCCATCTTTGCAACATTACAGTTCTTAGTGTCATGTGACTGCTCCGTATATTTGACACATATCAGAGCCACACAACGTAAATTATATATGGTAATACTGAGGAATGAAAGGGGTCTATAGTGTGAACTCATCTCTTGCTGGGGAGCAAAAATAGACACTGACTGTTAATGATGATATGTTCACATGTTCACACACTCAATGCACATAAAATACACAAACACACACACACACACACACTTGCCCACGCATGCACACTACACCAGGAGCGGATCCACGATTTATTAAAAGGGGGGGGGGGGGGGGGTTGTAAATAAATCATGATAAAAGAGGGGAGGGTGTGCAAGGGGGCACCCCTCCTGTGCAGGGGGTATGGGGGGGCAAAGTTCTAAGCCAATGCGTACATTAAGCAAAACAGAACATTGTGCAATTAACACTATACACAGTGGGTCCAAGAAGGATAAAAAAAGGGGGGGGGGGGGGGGGGGGAGGGGGGAGCAGGGGGCCCTTAATCTGCAAGTCTGCACACACAGCACGTGTTGCTAACAAATGGTACCAGTGTATTTGTGTTTTTATACATGTGGTCTGACAAACTGATTGGGTTTGATTGTTAATTTTCCCCCCCCACTACTACCAAATAAGGTAGTGTTTTTGTTACATGCTTGGTCATGAGCTGATCACTTGAACAGAAAGGGTTATCGATAGACTGAGACCTTGATGAGATAGGGGGGTGTTCCAGTTAAGTGTACATCCCTTTGAACAGTTAATGACATCATCATTTACACAGGTCTCCATGGTTATATGTCAGTGTAATGCATAGGGTCTCCAGCTTTTGCAGTTACATCCTAAAGTCTTCAAGGATCATATTTAGAGGGGGACACTCACCTCAGTCCCACACAGTGATGTAATTAAATGGATTAAAGTAGAGGCGTGGTTGTAAAAGTCTGCGCGTGTGCTTCGCACGCTATCTAATAAACGCCACCCTCTCTCTCAGGTCCTAAGATACACACCTAGGTATATGTATGTTTTTTTATTGCTGCAGGGGGGGGGGGGGGGGGGGCCTTCGGGTCCCAACGTTCGTGGTCAGTAAAATATTGCTCATCCACCTCACACACACTCAGTGTTAGTGATGAGTTGGCTAGTGAACATCACGATGGTCCGCCGAGTGAGCACGAGGCCCTCACTCTGATCCCAGATGAAGTCGCGGCCAAGCCGGAAAAAAGAGATGGAGAAACAGAGGATGCTGAGGCTGCTGATGGTCCTGTTAGGGTGAGCATTAATTAGGCTATGCATGCCCACCTATTTTTTTAGGAACTCTTTTTAGAAACCTTTGGCCACCTATTTCAGGTGTCCATAATTAAGCACCCGTCTCTTCAATTCAGGTGTCCATAGACGTTGTTGGTGGTGAAGAGGTTAAAGAATGGCAGGAGACAACAGTGAGAGGATTCACTCCATTGGTTGGGGTAGTGCTGTTCTTCGGCATCCTAGCAGCCACGTGTGCCCTGCTTTGCAGTGAGTGTGCTCTAATTGGCACGTGTGTATCTTGTTATCTAATTGGCATCTGTGGCGTCTATGCACCCGTAGTCCTAACCACTTATTCACAGTTCCCCCTCTCCTTTGGTCCCTCCTCCCCTCTCCATTGGTCCCTCCTCCCCTCTCCATTGGTCCTTCCTCCCCTCTCCATTGGTCCCTCCTCCCCTCTCCATTGGTCCTTCCTCCCCTCTCCATTGGTCCCTCCTCCCCTCTCCATTGGTCCCTCCTCCCCTCTCCATTGGTCCTTCCTCCCCTCCCCATTGGTCCCTCCTCCCCTCCCCATTGGTCCCTCCTCCCCTCTCCATTGGTCCCTCCTCCCCTCTCCATTGGTCCCTCCTCCCCTCTCCATGGTCCCTCCTCCCCTCTCCAATGGTCCCTCCTCCCCTCTCCATCCGTTGCTCAGGACATTGCCAACGTACATTACAATGAGGTTCCACTGTCGGTAGCTGTCTGAAGGCTCATGGTCATTATACTGGGTGTTCATGAAAGAGCGCAACGCTTTTAAATAACTCCTTAATAGGATTGTCAATCTAAACAAATTTATGAATATACAATAACCACGTTTGGTCAAATACAAACCGCATTATTAGAACTTGATTATCTTTAAAGATTTTAAAAAATAATTAATTTGACACAATAATTATGACAACTTTTAATTAATAACATGAATTATAAACTGCAAAATAACTTTGATGGAAGTTTGAAAAAAATTGGCGTTTATATTCAAACAACAAATCAAACTTGAACAATTTAATGAACTTTGAGTTTTAATAACTCACCATTACATAATCTATTACCAGTCAAATGTGTTTTTACTTCATTTAATACTGGACTATTGGTTATTTAAAAATAGTTATCCCATAACAGCTTCAATAACTTTAAAAGCAAATTATAGTTTTAAATGTTAATAACTCAGTATTGAACTTAGTAACTTGAAATCAGTGCTGTTCCACCACATATTCAGATCTTGCGCTACTTATTAATAGTTATTAAACTCAATTATCTCTAACCGTAATCCTGAATAACTTTGTTAATAGAGGGCTTTTGAATATTTTGATTTATGAGGGTTTTGATACAATTACTTAACCGCTTACAAGTGTATTTGACTAACCACTGCAACATATGTTAAAGAAATCAGGCAGTTAATTAATTTCAATCCTGAGTTATAGTGCTTTAAAAGTGTTGCATTCTTTCCTGGACACCTTAGTAGCCTTTTGCCTTCATGGCTGTCAAAAGTGCATATTGAATGCATCAATTTCAGGGGGTGTGTCCCACCACAATGGTTTTCGTTTATGTTGGAAAACCAATCAGTGCTAACTTAATTGCAGTGGTTAATTAAAATAAATTGAACTCAATGCTCAGTGGAATTAATACTTCTATTCTATGTAATCAATCAGCCTATTAATATATTGATCTGTGAACTTATTATTTGAATCTATTAATGAAGCAGCTAAGGTATAATTATTAATTTCAAATTATCCTCCCTCCCCTCTCCTCCGCCTCCCTCCCATCCCCCTCTCCTATCTACCTCCCTCCCTTGCAGTGCTGTGGGGAATTGCAGTATCTTACAACCAGTTCAATCCTCGTATGCTATCAGTGTCAGAAAGCTCCACCATCAAGGTTGATGCCTTCATCATCGTCGACATCCTCATTGGAATAGCCGCTCCCATCCTTCTCTTCATCTCCACAGGACTGATAGCCATTGTCATTGACTACATCACAGTTGGCCAGTTGGACATGAGGAAGGCCATCGGCTACATCCTCACCTCTGTGAACATGCAGGAGGGGAAGGAGAACAATTACTGGACCATTCTGGATACTTTCTATTTTCCTATGGACAGGAGGCCACACAGAAAGGACCATGGCTTCTTCTACTCCTGTGACAAGAACCGCTACACTTGGTACTTTGCCACCATCTGTGCCCTCTCCATACTTCTGGTATTCTCCTACTTCGTTGACCTCACAGTTACTGAAGAGTACACCTCCACCAAATGTCCCTCTGACTCAGCTTTTGTATGTTTCACCCAAAAGGATTTTGCATATATTAACTGCTCTCAGGCCATAAACCAAACTGCCATCATCTGTTACAAGTTCTTACGTTTTGGTGTTGATGTAAATCTAATTACAGCCCTCTCCCAATCCTTTGCCTTCTACCTTCTCATCACCACCTTCTTCACACAAGTATTTTCAACCGTCAGAAACCTCATTGCCATCAAACCAAGTCGCTTCTGGGGTGTTGGCCTCATTCTGTTCTCCTTTGCTCTGGTTGGTGGCGCCATTGCAGTCCTGGTGAGGGCTGACGTCCTCATTGCATACACGGGAATTCTCAGGATCCTCGAGTTCTTCATGGTTGGAGCAGCTGTGCTGGTGATAGGCGTGCTGATGGTGGAGGGAAAGTGGTGGGAAAAGCTCCGCTCCTACGCGCCAACAAATCTCCACTTTGTCCAGTTTAGCGACACTAGTCGCAGGAAGCTTAAAGAGATTGAACACATAGTAATTCTGGAAGGTAACACTGGAAAGGAGACCTTGCATCAACCAATTATATCGGCAAAATGAATACTTTGTGTGTGTGTGTGTGTGTGTGTGTGTGTGTGTGTGTGTGCATGTGTGTGTGCGTGCGTGTGTGCATGCGTGCGTGCATGTGTGTTTGTGTGCATGTGTGTGTGCGTCTGCGTGTGTGTGTTTGTGCATGTGTGTTGTGTGTGTATGTGTGTGTTTGTGTACATGTGTGTTTGTACATGTGTGTGTGCGTGTGTGTGTGTGTGATGTAGCTTACACTAGGATTATAAGAGTTCATTTAAACTCTGGAGAATGTGTATTCGATAGTTTTATTTGAAATATGTTTTTTGTCAGCAATCAATTAAATACCTACCACCAACCACACCAGTAGCGGGGGCACGTTTCGTCATATTCTATAAAAGTGTTTTACCAGTTCACATAATCACATGGAATGGTTTCAGAATCGTCCTTTGATTGAAGTAGGACCCAACCATTCACAATGAAGGATGGATAAGCACAGATGCCCCGTTATTTGTACAGTAGATTCATTTCTAACTAACAGCTGAACAAGAGAAGAAGTATCTAGAAACTGTTCTAACAAGATGCATAACCTTCACTCCTTTTGTTGTTTCAATTGATGCGGTTTTAGGTTGTGAAGCAAGTGTTGTGTTATTACTGAGGGTGTAGGGGTGTCATTTCTGGGGTGTTATTACTGAGGGTGTAGGGGTGTCATTTCTGGAGTGTTATTACTGAGGGTGTAGGGGTGTCATTTCTGGGGTGTTATTACTGAGGGTGTAGAGGGGTTTCTATGCTGGGGTGTTATTACTGAGCATGTAGACGAGCGTTATTACTGAGGGTGTACAGGGGGCTATTACTGGGGTGTTATTACTGAGGGTGTAGAGGGGCGTTATTTGGAAAATCATCCTGGTTTGCAAATGAAAAGCGCATGTCAGGTGGGTGGAGCCACTATCCATCTTAAGCCTAACTTTTTTATTTGACCAGATCAACAAAATGTACACCCTCCTTCATCAGCCACATGGCCTCTCATAGGAAAATTAATATTTTAACACTACATACCTCTATGCACAATGGAACACTAAAGAATAATCCTAGAACATATGCGGAGGGTCAGCTAGATCAGATACTTCAGCACGGTACTAGCACCAAAGTTAGCAATATATACACTACCGTCTCTGGGATCTAGCGCGGTACCATACGGACCAATCAGGTTCTCCACTGCGTGAATCTTGTTTCCCTGGGGATCAAGGATGGAGAGACAATTCCCGTCCTTTTCGCAGACAAGGCTGTAGCCGTCACCATCAATGGCTATTCCAATGGGACATTTCAGATCGCCGTACATCCTGACGTACGTCCCTTTTATGGTGAAGACCTTGATGGTGTTTGAACCATAAGCCGCAACGTGGATGTTCCCCTCGGGGTCCAAGGCGAGTCCCCAAGGGTTCAGACTGCCGGCACCTTTACCATCTATGGTCAGCAACCAACCGCCGTCCTGGTTGAATATCTGTATCCTGTGATTGTAGTAGTCGGAAACTATCAGCCTGTTGCTGGAGTCAACGATGACGGCACTGGGGCCATTCAACTGTCCCTGACTCGATCCCTTCTGTCCAAACTGGTGCAGGAACTCCCCTTTCGAAGTGAGCTTCTGCACGCGGTGATTGCCATAGTCGGCCACGTACAGTGCATCTCCCTTGATGGACACGCCGAACGGGTAACTGAACTGACCCTCCCCGCTACCCCCACTGCCGATGGTGTTCCTCAGCTGACCCTTCTGATCAAACACGTAGATGCAGTTAGCCCAGCTCCCTACGTAGATGTCCCCGTTGTCGTGGATGGCAAAGCACAGCGGGTAGTTGCTGCACTTGATTACCTGGTGGGCATTACTTAGGGCGTGATAGTTGGGCTTGGCCCTCACGTCGATGTCGTGAGGGCTCCCCCGCAGATGTTGGCCGTCCATCGTGACGTGGAGCTGGTGGGGGCCGACCGTCTGAGGGGCGAGGGTGATGCTGTAGGTGCCGTCCCAGTGGTCCTCCGCCTCTCCACACACAGCCACCCCGTTGTGGGCCTTGGGCCTAAGCTCCGCCTTCACCAGAGCCCCGCCGTGTGGGTAGCTTACGCCCTTCGAGACCTTGCTGTGCACCCAGACATTGTACCTGGTCTCCACCCTGGCCACAGATGAGGACGAGGCTGTCCATGTGCTTTCTGATGGAGATGGCAGTAGCTCAAATACGTCACCGAAATTGGCCAATTCTTTTACGAAGTTGTCCGTTTGCAGTGACAGGGATACGTAGCTGTAGTTGATGGGGGTGAGGGGCGTGGCCTGGACCTTCTTGACTGCCGAGAGCAGTTCGGCAGGTATTAGTCCTGCCAGGGATACCAACTCCCGATCGGTGTGGGTTTGGAGCGTGTGGGAAGTGACCTTAATGTAGTGTCCGATCTCTTCAACCACCTTGGTTAGCTGCTTCTTCTGGAGGGTCAGGGCCACAGTCTTGGACTGTGCAACAGACTCCAACTCTGACAACAGAGCCTCTTTCCTTTCTTCCAGTGTCTGGTGGAGAATTTCAAACGCTTGGTTGAGGGCGGAGGTGGCGTCTTTTTTGGAGGTTTCAACTTGTGTTATCATCTTGTCGTCACCCTCAATGGCTCCCGTGAGCTTCTTCACCGTATCGCTGGCATCTCCTAGCGCCGCTCTTATCTTCTTCTGGTGAGCCTTTGCGACGGTGGACAGCTCGGTGACGCGGTGCTCCTTGTGGGCAACAGTGGTGCAGTCCCTGCATATCAGGGTATTGCAGGTCTCGCAGTAGAAGTTGAGCTTGTTGTCCTCGTGGTTTGGCTGGGGGCAGTAGTGCTCCCTCGGCTTTATGACGGCCTGCAGCCGCTTGGCACCCTCCGAAGTCATCTCCACCACGCCGTGCTTCGACAGCCTTCGCCCGCTCTTGTGATGCTCGTGGCAAAGCTTGCACAGGAACTCGCGGCACGCGCAGCAGAAGACCACGGCCGGGCCGTTACGTCCGTCTATGCAGTGGTCGCAACCCACCTCTTCGCTGCCGGTAATCTTGGACACGTAGCCGGCGACCTCGATTTCGAATTCGAGGTGGAGGTTCTGAGGGAGGATGTTGGCTCCTCCCGCTGGGATGGTCATGCTTTGTTCACAGATGGGGCACTTGAATACTTGTTGCGACCCAACCTTCTCTGTGCCGTCATCAATGCATTGCCGGCAGAAGGAGTGCATGCACGACAGGATCCTCGGGTCGCTGTAGAACTTGGAACACAGGGTGCATATGTATGAAGATGGTTCAATTGCCACCTCACTGTAAGATGGAGAGAGAGAGAGAGAGAGAGAGAGAGAGAGAGAGAGAGAGAGAGAGAGAGAGAGCATATATAATATACACCTTAATAAAAGCGCCGTGTGCACGTCATGACCGTCTGCCTGTAACAATAATCTCAGTACCTTCGCTGTATACGTGCTGTATTTATAACGTTGAGTTATTTGCATGTTAGACTGGAAGGTACACAACCATGGTAACTTTTCGGTACATTTTCGACCAGCAAGAATGAAATGAACGCATCCAAAGGAGCGAAATAGCTGGTTTATTTATTTGCAGTAAAGAAGCGACCGAACTAGGTAAGCCATAAGGCATTGCCACAATAACGCTTTGCTCTAGTGGGGGGAAGGCTGTTACCATAGACGGCCCCTCTATTTTGGGCAACGGGGTGCCAAAATACGTGAGAAAATTGGAAATTGATACCAAACAAGGCGAGTTTTGAATATCATACAGCAACAATAACACCTTTACTTGAATACGCCCGTCTTTCTTACTCATTTTCTTGCGTGTTTTTTTTTTCTTGCACTCATCCATTGCAAGCTTAGCTTCTTCTTCTTAACTTCGATACCGTATACCGTGCGCTTCGCTCTGTGCACGTTGCACGTTATGCAATGGGATGCCTCGCCCCCCGTAAGTCACCGCCCCCTTTGTAAATCATTTGAGCCCTGCCCTCTCAGACGGCAGCGATTTCAATGCAGCCGTTCGTTCACCGCTAAGCAATACAAATCTGCATCAGGCTCAATTGTATTCCCATTAATTTTCAGTACGATAATACTATTGCTTGTTGCTTTATACGCCTCCATAAAGCTTGTTCAAGGGTACATACTTGCACCTTAACAAAATGCTTCAATTAGATTGCTGCTAACACGTTTGTTGTGAGCGTAATTTTTTTTTCTACGTACCTGAGAGTGGTCTCCTCTTGCTCCATATTCCTTTGCAGTATATATAACCCACCCACTTATCTCACGTGATGCGATAATAGGGGGCGGAGCACACGGTATGAATCCAAATGTAGCTACGGTTTGGGCATGTGTCCAGCACTCACGCACATCCAAAATGTGTGTGTGTGTGTGTGTGTGTGTGTGTGTGTGTTGTGTGTGTGTATGTGTGTGTGTGTGTGTGTGTGTGTGAATTGTTTTTAATTTACCTACTATTTTACAAAATCGATTAATTAAGGAATAGAAACCCACAATCGCACCGTCACGCTACATTTCAGGTATAAATAGTTCAATTAGCAAGAATGGTATCGCGGGGTCAGCGAGTACCATCTCCTCCCCAGGACCAAGCTCGCGAAGAGTACACAGCATGTACGTAAGGCCGGTTCCGCTTTTAGACTTGGTGGTGTCACTCGGCAGATTCATTCAAACAGAGAGGAGAAATTGCTGTACACGCCCTACGCCCAGGGGTTATGCACCTATCAATGGTAACTGCAACCCCCCCCCCCATCCGGGACATATGGGGGATTTGACATTTATTAAATCAAATGCCCCACTGTTGAGGACTAATAACTGGTCAAATGACCCCTCCTCGACCCAGTCCCGTTACATGTTTGATACCTTTTATAACCTACGGTTTCGTTCCTGCTATTCAAAACGAACGCGCGTTAGCCTTTGTAGGTATACAGCTGATATTGTGCCGCTATAAGAGTTGTAGTTATAATTGTACTAGTAGTTTGGTAAAGCGCATGTTCTTGTTTCCGGTGAGGTACAGGCTAGGTATGATGTTGCGTACCTACCGTGAATGTGCCAAGGTCGTCACAAGGTTTGAGCTGCAAAACACGCCGATAGGGGGAGGTCACAAGCTGTTATACGATTAAAATTCATTTTCGCGGTCGAGGTCAAATCCCCGTGTACGCGGTCAAATGCGCACCGCAATAATCTGATTAGCCGGTCAAATCCCCCACTAATCCCCTATATGTCCCGGATGGGGGGGGGGGGGTTGCAGTTACCATTGATAGGTGCATTACTATGTAGCGACAGGTGTAGGGTTACTATGTAGTGACCAGGTGTAGGGGGCATCACAAGTAACAAACAGGCCAACAATTTAGTTTATTATTTAGGGTAACAGTATATATTAAATGGGTGTAATTTAAAATTAAAAAAACGCTGCGTATACATTACCAAGGACCGCGTTCAAAATGAAGAAGGATGTTACCATTCGCGTTGTATTCTCTGTTTTTCTGACCCTCACCATAATCTTTTTCCTGTGCATGTTAGGATTTGGTAAGCTTATACGGTCGCTTGTGCAAACTTGTTACAATTATAAAGGCGCGACGAAATTTTCAATGACCAGGCATCTACGCCATAATCAACGCGGGCCTGGTAGTGCCGTGCATCGACAACGACCCTCATACTCACTGCAAGGGCTTGTTCAAGAACCGCATCGAGTACAACTATTGGTTGGTAGGAGCGCTAGGAGCCGCGGTGCTAGAGTCGCTGTTTGCAACCTTCATGTTCTGCGCCGTGGTCGAGATGGCGAAGAAAAATCAGTCCGAGACGCACATACCGAGGGAGTTCAAAGAGCTGGAAGAGATGTAAGTCAACTATGTAGTAGAGCAATACGCGCACGCATGCAAGTGTCACCCGGTCTGTATTGGCATAATATAAACATAATACGGCTAGTAGTAATTCTTTTTAAAAATGTTTAACAGAAAATACAAAATAAATATTATACTAAAGACGAGGCCAAATGAAAAATGTTCAGTGGACCTTTGCCTCTGCACAGGACAAAGCTATAGAATGGTGTTGTGAGTGGGAATGAAATGACCTGGTTCCTCGAAGGCACATAATTGCTGAGCGGAGTAATGAAAAACTTAGTTTGCATCGCAACCAAAAAAGAGCGGTAGAATATGGTTCTTGTCTCTTGTCAGCAATTAATGATGCTATTCACTTGTACACGGTGGTTGCTATTGGATCTGCTTGCATGTAACTAACTTATGTGTATGTTATACATATATCAAGCTGCATATATGTGGGGTCGAACCTAGCACATATTTATAACAATTTTTAGGGAAGGAGCATCAAAGTTGACGCTTGCAATAAAAAATGTACGCGTAATTATAAATTCAGGCCACTGTAACTTCATGATGGACAGACTAATTTCCAGTGCGTAAGAAAGAAGTTGTAGAGGACATGTCCCCCTGAATATGAAATCATTTGAAAACTTGAAACATTATGCGCAAGGTTCCCACAGGGAAAAAAAAAGCGTCGAATCATTTAGAAATATATCTTTGTATGATTGAACAGAAAATCACCCAAAAAATCATATACACTTTATTGATTTTTGTGTGATTCTCTGTTCAATCGCGCAATGATTTCTAAATGATTTCTAAATTATTTTTTTCCCTGTGTCCTTTTCGCTGCATCAATCCCATATATCGTCGCACATGTAACCCTTTATGCATAACGTGTTCGTGCTGACGAGACGAACATAATTGTGTGCACTGGCGCGGCTTGCAGCTAGCTTAGCATTCAAAAGCACACTCAGTACCCACCTGAGATTATATTTTGGCTGCATGGCTGCATGATGTGCACTTGCATTTGTGTGCATGTTCGAGTTTATAATAATGATAATAAAATAATAATGAGAATGTGTGTGTGTTGTGTGTGTTGTGTGTGTGTTGTGTGTGTGTTGTGTGTGTGTTGTGTGTGTGTTGTGTGTGTTGTGTGTGTGTTGTGTGTGTGCTGTGTGTTGTGTGTTGTGTGTGTGTTGTATGTGTGTTGTATGTGTGTGTGTGCGTGTGTGTGTGTGTGCTTGTTATAGGGGTTGTATAAAGGCCACTCGATTTTTGAGGTCATATACAAAATGTTTGTAAGCTCAGTCAAATTACCATCCCCTAGCACTTGCTTGTGTATGTATGTACATCCAGTTTCTACTACCATGCACTTGTTATTCTAGTGCAGCACGAAGGACAAGTGAAAGCAACCTCCTAAGTTCCAAGCCAGAAGATGAAGGCGAAGCCGGGCATGAAGAAGGGGGTGGGGCTAAACCTGAGGGTGGCGCTAAACCTGAGGGTGGGGCTACGTCAGAAGGTGGAGCTAGCGCAAGGGGTGCTAATCTACCAGGAGGCTCGGCTATGCCTGGAGGCGGAGCTAATACAGATGCTGTTGATGGTAGTTCTGTTAAGGTCTGTAGTCATAGTTACAGTCAGCTCTAATAAATGGGTGAAGGCTTTGTTTAATTCGTTATTGAACACTGTTCTCCATGCATGTTTATAGGTCACCACTGATGTCATTGGTGGTGAAGAGGTTAAAGAATGGCAAGAGACAACAGTGAGAGGCTTCACTCCATTGGTTGGGGTAGTGCTGTTCTTTGGGATCCTAGCAGCCATGTGTGCCCTGCTTTGCAGTGAGTGTGCTCTAATTGGCATGTGTGTAGCAATCCTTAATGCGTGCCTTCTCTAAGGCTGCAGCTGCAGCTTGTCAAACTCACTGGGATATATAATTGAATAATAATAATAATAATATGGGATCGCGGCAGTGAAAATGGACCAAATTATTTCATATTCAAGGGACCTATGTCCTCTACAAATTCTTTCTTACGCACTGGAAATTAGTCTGTTCAACATGGAGTTACAGTGATCTGAGGTTTTAATTACGCATACATTTTAATTGCACGTGTCAGCTTTGATGCACCCAGCCTGGAAAATTTTATAATATGCGCTAGGTTCCTTTTCGTTGCCTCGACCCCATGTGATAATAATAATAATAATAATAATAATAATAATAATAATAATAATAATAATAATAAGTTCGCTGTGCAAGGTTTCAGCATTCAGAGGACAAGGGTTGAGGTGTGCGGTGCGGTGTGGATGCTCCTATAACTTAGATTTTGTTGTTGTGTTGTACTTTTCATTTATCCTTACATGTATTACGCATATAATAAATTGTTTCTAATGATTAAAATATATATATAGCTCGTCTACCATAGAGCTGAACTTTGTATTTAATCAGTGTTGTTACTGTATATTCATGTTAATATTATACATTAATCACGTGTTATCTTTATGTTATCTTTATATTTATAAAGATAACATGTGTCATTAATAATACACACTAATATTACTATAAGTCCAAAAAGATTAATAATTAAAAAAAATTTTTTTATAATATACCCCTAACTCACAAATTCTCCACCTTGTCGCTTTTCATCACAAGTTGTAGCGCGCATGAGTAGGCTCCCTTGTCCCAACGTCTTTCAGTGGCTGTACAAAGGGGCAATGCTGCCTCCATCCTAGGAACACTTTTTTCACCTTATACTACTGATTTTTAAGGTTATTATAATAGTGATAATAAATGTGCATTTATTACTGTTTATGTATTGTTTTATACAGTATTATTATTATAATTATAGTTAAAGTAAAAAAAATTATATGCAAGTTATTAACGTTTTATAAAAGTTATTGCAATATAACAAATAATAGAGAATACATGAAAGGAATAAATGCACATAGTCAGAAGGGAGCACAAATACGCATATATACATAATACACACCAACATATTATTATTATTTAACTAAAGTCAGAAGGGATCACAGTCCTAGCCAGTATGGCCCTTGCTATGGCTCTCACCAGTGTAGCAATTCACATGTACACTTTTCTCACAAAACAATCACGTGTGTGTTTTATTAACTAGCAGCTCAGATAAATCCGGTTCTCCGTATACTTGGTAGCCCGTAGCCGCTACACTACTCCCCCCAGAACCGAGATGAAGCGACGTGGTAAATTAACCTGGCGTCCAGACCTTGTGTGTAAGGGTAAAGGGATGTCTGAAAGGCTGTCAGGTGTAAGGGACTGTGTTGAGGTAGGTTGAACCTTCCTTGGAGGTCGTCCTCTGTGTTTGGCCACTGCTACTGGAACTTGAAATTCAGGATCTATATGCGCAGGTTTTAATCGGTCCACCGAAACAGTATCTTTTCGTCCTCCTATGTCGATTGTAAAGTTCTTTTCACCTGGTTGAAGAACTTTGAAGGGGCCCTCATAAGGGCGCTGGAGAGGTGTACGATGTGAGTCGCGACGTATAAATACATATTGAGAGTGTTGCAGGTCAGGTGGGATTGAGATGGGTGTAATCCCATGGTGGGAGGTAGGAACGGGGACTAGTGCCTGAACTTGCTCACGGAGACGCTGTAGCTCAAAGTTGTGATTAGGTTGTGAAGTGTGAGCTGGGAAAAATTCTCCAGGTACCGTGACGGGGGCTCCGTAGACCAATTCTGCCGAGGAGCATCCTAAGTCCTCCTTTGGGGCGGTGCGAATACCCAGAAGTACCCAAGGCAATTCTTGTGCCCACTGAGGACCTGTCAGACGAGCGCGTAGGGACGTCTTCAGATGGCGATGGAATCTTTCCACCAGACCGTTGGCTTGTGGGTGGTAGGCCGTGGTATGATGAAGTGTGATCCCTAACAACTTGGCAACGGATGACCATAACTGTGAAGTAAATTGGGATCCCCGGTCTGAGGACATGTCCATGGGAATCCCAAAACGTGAGATCCAATGGTATATGAGGGCCCGAGCGCAGGCAACAGTAGATATGTCATTGAGAGGGACTGCTTCCGGCCAACGGGAGAAACGGTCCACAATTGTCAAAAGATGGGTGAAACCATCGGAAGGTGGAAGGGGGCCCACTAGATCCACATGAATGTGGTCAAACCGACGATGGGGCACGTTGAATGTTTCCAAAGGACTCTTGATGTGCGTGTGGATCTTTGAGCTTTGACATTGGACGCATGTCTTCGCCCAACTCCCCACTTGTGAATTCATACCTTTCCAGATGAATTTGGAGGAAATGAGCTTCCGTGTGGCTCGTATAGAGGGGTGGGACAGACCATGGATTAGGTCAAAAACTTTACGCCTCCAACTTACGGGCACTACTGGCCTGGCTTGTCCCGTGGATGTATCGCAAAGGAGTGTAATGCCCTGCTGCCCAAAAGGGACCTCCTTAAACAGTAGGCTGGTAGGGGTAGTCAAGTATGCCTGTATCTCAGGGTCATCCTTTTGGTCAGCTGCCATGACTGAATAGTCTATTCCTAACTGAACGGAATCCAGGGTAGCTCTAGATAAAGAATCGGCTACTGGGTTGTCCTTGCCTTGGATGTGTTGTATGTCAGTCGTAAACTCCGAAATATAGGAAAGTTGACGTTGCTGTCGATTGGACCATGGTTCTGATACCTTGGACATACAAAAAATCAATGGTTTGTGGTCTGTGTATGCCGTAAATTTCCGACCCTCAAGGAAATGACGGAAATGCCGTATGCCCAGATAGAGAGCCAGTAATTCCCGGTCAAATGCACTGTATTTCTGTTCTGGGGGTCGTAACTTTTTGCTAAAAAAGGCTAGAGGTTCCCAGGATTCGTCTGTCCACTGTTGGAGAACGGCACCAACGGCTCGATCTGAGGCATCCGTGGTCAGAGAAATCGGTGCGTCATGCCGGGGATGTACTAGTAGAGTAGCTTTAGCGAGTGCTTCCTTGATATTGTCAAAAGCCTGCGTCATCGTATCGTTCCAAACTAAGGTTTTGGACTGGCTTGTAAGTGCTTCAAAGAGAGGGGACATCAACTGTGCAGCAGCTGGAATGAACCTATGGTAGAAATTTACCATCCCCACAAATTCCTGCAAAGCTTTGACGGTTTCTGGCCGTGGGTATTCTGTGACCACAGACACCTTGTCAGGTAGTGGTACGATCCCGTCACAATTGATACGGTGGCCAAGGAAATCGAGTGATTCAACCCCAAACGTACATTTTGAAACATTCACCACCAAACCATAGTCTTTGAGACGTTGAAAGAGCTGATGAAGGTGGTCCAGGTGTGTATCCTCATCTTCACTAGCCACCAGGATGTCATCAATGTAGACAAAGGTAAAATCCAGGCCTTGGCAAACAGTGTCCATCAGTCGTTGAAAAGCCTGTGCAGCGTTTTTGAGTCCGAAAGGCATCCTGAGGAATTCATAGAGGCCGAAAGGGGTGATGATGGCGGTCTTTGGGATGTCCTCAGCAGTGACTGGGATTTGATGATAGCCCCGTACCAGATCGATTTTTGAGAAAATTTTCTTGCCAGCAAGTTGTGCTGAGAAATCGTGGATATGTGGCACTGGGTACTTGTCAGGTATGGTGATGTCATTAAGGCGCCTGTAATCTCCACAAGGGCGCCAGCCTCCAGATGCCTTAGGAACCATGTGCAAGGGTGATGCCCATGGGCTGGATGAACGTCGAATAAGACCCATAGCTTCCATGTTGGCGAATTCTGCTTTGGCTGCTACTAGTTTGTCAGGGCAAAGGCGACGGGGCCGTGCATGGACAGGTGGGCCTTTTGTGGAGATGAAATGTTCTACTGTATGTTTGATGGCTGCCTGTGTGAACACAGGCATGGTTATCTCTGGGAATTTTGACAGCAGTGTGTTGTACTGGTTGCTTGTGACAGCATTTAGATGGAGTGCCGGAGTCCTAGTTGCTCCGAGGGGAACGGAATGATATGTCTCTGCATCCACAAGTCGTCTACCCTTGAGGTCGACTAGAAGGGAGTTTGATCGTAGAAAATCTGCTCCCAATAAAGGGCGAGACACGTCTGCAATGGTGAAACTCCATTGATACCCTTTGGACGCGAACTGGAGGGGCACTATACGGCTTCCATATGTTTTGATTGTAGTACCATTGGCCGCTGACAACAATGGTCCTTGTTTATCATGGGTATTGCGTTTGTCCGAAGCTGTAGCAGGAATGACGCTGATCTCTGCTCCGGTATCTACTAGGAACTGTCGTCCCGAGATTTGGTCCCAAAGAAAAAACAGGCCCGTGTTATGGCTAGCCGCCATGGCCACTATCGCCTGTTCTTTTCCCGACCAAGAACAGGGTTTGGTGCACTTGCGGGCGGCCTGTCCAAAACTGCGATGGTAGTAGCATAAATCGTCAGCCGTGGGAGTAGTGGGATGTTTAGCTTTCAGTTTTTGACTTGAGAGGCGTCGTTGAACAGCGTTGGTGCTGAAACTCATATCTCGGCTTGCCCAAAGAGCGTCCGCCTTTTTCGCTAGGTGTCGGTAGTCGTCAGCTTTTGAGTCAACCAACTGGACTCGTATATCTTCGGGGAGGCGTTCGAGGAAAAGTTGTTGAAATAGGAAACAAGGAGAATGGTCTCCTAGAAGGGCCAACATCTCGTCCATTAAGACAGAGGGCTTGGTGTCACCCAACTCGCGGAAATGAAGAAGGCGGGATGCTCGTTCCCTTTCACTGAGGCCGAACGTATCGATAAGACGGGTCTTCAACGCCTTGTATTTGTCGTCGGCTGGAGGGTGGCTAATCAGGTCTAGAAGACGAGTGGCCGTAGGTTGGTCGAGTGCGGCGAGGATGTAGTAATATTTTGTGTCATCTGCAGTGATTTTGCGCAAGTTGAATTGTGCTTCTGCTTGCGCAAACCAAACTTCGGGTTGCGAAGACCAAAAGGTTGGAAGCTTGAGCGACACCGCATGTTCTTCCGACATTTAAAACGTTAAACGTCTCAGGGTCACCACTGTAGCAATTCACATGTACACTTTTCTCACAAAACAATCACGTGTGTGTTTTATTAACTAGCAGCTCAGATAAATCCGGTTCTCCGTATACTTGGTAGCCCGTAGCCGCTACACCAGGGTGATATTCAACCTTCCAAACATGTCACTGATCACCCTGGCTTTACGAAATGAGGAAGAGCCAAAGGCCAAGCGTGTGGCCAGTAGAGCAAAGGTTCCTCTTGCTTCCTCACCCCAATTGCAGTAAGTTTCTACTGCTAGATTATATGTACATTTTAAAATAAAATTAATAATTATTGAACATTTCATACACATGGGTACAATCTTAAACATAGCCTATAGTTAATGTTAATTCAAAATACATCTGGTGAGTATGGCAGTGGCATTGGCCCTCACTAGATGGAGGTTGAGTCTGCCATAGATGTCTCTAAGTACAGCTGACTTGGGCCTGTATGTAAGAGTGGCAAGCCGAGAAGCCAGCTGTGAGAAGGCTTCAACAGCTGCATTTCCCCATGCACCATAAGTCTCTGCTACCAGGGGAACACATTATTATTATTATTATAATATATTTTGCACCTGCATACTACAGTGCATGGAAAAGTAATACTAGCATAGTCGTGTGAAATGAAAATATACATGTAATCAGTGCATGCAAACATGTTGTGCATATAATATAATCAGCAGTTCCTCATTCAAGGGGGGGGGGGGGGGGGGGGGGGCAGGCCAGGATAAGGTTGTATACTTCGCCTTTTATATTAAAATTTAGATCCGCTTGTTATTGGTTATTTCAGTAGTACCGGCCAGTTGCAATGGCCTTATGCACGAGTGCTGCATGATGCATGGGGTACATTCCTGGGGTGATAGACATATGTAGCGTGTATCCTCATAGCTATATATACGACCTTACATTGTTGTCTTACCACAACCTTTTGTGAGCTTCGCATGTGTGTGAATTGTGCATGGATCTCCGCATGCATTGTCCTCACAACGTGCAGAGCATATGAAGAAATCCGCGCCCATACATCGGCGGTCACCTTGCGTTTTATTATTTCAAATTCAATTCTAGAAAATACTAAAAATTATAGTATTTTTCACTGCGCTACAATCAAGCAATATTATATATACAAAAATCATGCAATATAAAGTTTAATTCCGGTCCCTATTGCACGGCAAACAGCTTTTTACTATTTGTTGAACTTTGGACAATTTAACCTAGCTCTTTTTCCGATCACTTGTTACCAAACAGTAATGCCCCCATCCGACGGGAGGTATACGGATCAATATAATGCGTGAGTTTATAACTTGCAATTAATCCAACTAATGGAAGCGATTTTCAAATTTGAAGGCATTGGTTTAAAAGCTTACAATAGTTGTTTGATGTATCTGCTCTATACTTTTTTAGACAACAGATGTCGATAAGGTTTTGACATATAGACGGTGATGAATCATTGACCTCACCTACATTAGAAAAAAATGGCCCAGAAGCGAAACCTTAAAGGGGAAAAATTTGGTGATTTCATTACGTGCATGTCAAATGTGCTGTACTAACAATCGCTCGAGAGCCAAGCTGGGAAAAATCTGGTGTGCTTGGTAATGAGCAGTCCCGTGCATATTTAGAAATATGTAGTAATATGTCGTGATCCCGTAAACATTTCTCCATATGGTACACGTGCACACGTACACTTGTACAGTTAGTTATACACATGTAAATATAATGCTGGCAATTGTTGCTCTCTCTCTCTCTCTCTCTCTCTCTCTCTCTCTCTCTCTCTCTCTCTCTCTCTCTCTCTCTCTCTCTCTCTCTCTCTCTCTCTCTCTCTCTCTCCTACTACACGCAACATGCATGCATGCAGTCCTGTGGGGCATTGCAATTTCTTACAACGAGTTCAACCCTCGTTACCTCACCCAGAGGTCCGACGGCAGCAGATTAAGCGCCAGTCCCTACATCATTGTGAACTTCATCATAGGCATAGCAATGCCGACCCTTCTTTTCGTTTCCACCGGCCTCGTAGCTGTTGTGTTGGACTTCATCACGATAGGTCGGATGGACATGAGGAGAATAATGTGTTATATTCTGCCCGCGGTGAGCCTGCAAGAGGGGAAAGAAAACTATTATTGGGCCGTACTAAATACATACTACATTCCGCTGAACAAGAGACCGGACAGAAAGGACCATGGCTTCCTCTACTCGTGCGACAAGAACCGCTACACTTGGTACTTTGCCATCATCTGCGCCCTCTCCATGCTTCTGGTATTCTCCTACTTCGTTGACCAGACGGTTACTGATCAGAGGAACTTCGGCGAGTGCCCTGACGACACGTCATTCGTATGCTTCCGCGAGAAAACTTTCTCTTACATTAACTGCTCGGAATCTATCGACCTGAACATCACCCTACTCCACTGCTTCAAGTTTTTACGTTTCGGGGTTGATGTGAATATAGTCACCGCCCTCTCCCAATCCTTCGCCTTCTACCTTCTCATCATCACATTGACCCACCAAATCTTCTTCGTTGTAAAGTTTCTTCTCACCGTCTACCCTAGCCGCTTCTGGGGATGCGGTTTATTCGTTCTTTGTGGCCTTATCTTGGCCGTTACCATCGCCGCCCTTGTGAAGTCAGATATCTTCATCGCATACACGAACATACTCAGCATCCTCGAGTTCTTCATGGTTGGGGCCATCGTGTTCGTGATCGGCCTGCTGGTGGTGGAGGGAAAGTGGTGGGAAAAGGTGCCATTTTACGTGCCGAGGCAATGTCACTTCGTCCAGTACGGTATGACTACGCGTAGGGAGCTGAAGGAGATTGAGCACTTGGCGGCACTGGAAGCGAGCGGCGGGAAGGAGATATTGCATAAGGAAATTCCAGCTGTTGTATAAACTTCACGAGGTCTGCGATAATATATCAATGCATGCATGGTCATGGATATCATTATGAAAGATAAAAATTAAAATGACTTGTCGGGTGTTTACTACATACAGAGAGGCGCGCTAGGTTTATTGACATAGAGGATGTACAATGACGTCACACTCGGCGTTTTGTAGTTGCTTCAAAGTTTCCCGCTCGATTCGTGCCAATGATTTAGGCACTCGCCTCCCACATGGAATGTCTAATTCATTGGCGCGAATCGAGCAGGAAACCGTGCACGCACTTTGCACGGCTATACCTCCGTAACGGATAAAGTAAAGATTAACTAACAGAACAAATCAATAGCGACAGGACCCTTCTATGTACGTACCAATTTGGAAGCTCGTACCTGAAGATGATGGCCGTTTTGAACCCTATGGGGCATCGGACCTTAATTGTAACGTCGGTACTCCGCATGCATGCATGCCAAAATGGATTTTCACATATCTATATATATAAATCCACAAGACCCATTTTCCCATAGAACGTTCCATATTAGGCTATAATTATAATAATTATAATAAGTGAAGTAAAAAATAATTATAATAAGTGTAGTGAAAATAAACACAGCCATAACTGCATGTATGGTTATAGTGGTACATCCCTTATATGTTCTACGCCACCTTCGTCGTTCTGCTGTTTGAGCTGAAGGGGACGAGTGTATTCGGATACAGGGTCCTTTTCCCACCATTTACCCTCGAGCGCCAGGATCCCAGCTATGAGGATGAATGCGGCCACCATGATGCACTGGAGAGTCGTAATTATCTCAACTCGAGGGAGTAGCACGTTCCCTTTGAAGAGGACAAACACCGCTATCACGAACACCGCAAACGACACGCCGACAATGACAACTCCCCACCACCGACTCTGCTTGACATGGTTCAGGAGCTTTATGAAACAGAAAGTGTGACCGAAAAACACTGCCGTTACCATGGCAAAGGCGAAGGACTGCGACAGAGACCCTATGACGCTTATGTCTCTCCCGAACTTCAAAAATCGGAAGCAGTTGAGCGCGTTAGAGTACCCCTTGTCATTGGTGTTGTTACAGTCGACGAAATCGAACGTACTGTGCTCGAAGCACTGGTAAACCCCGCTGTCTACGTGGCTGCACGACTTGACCGTTATCTGCTCGGCTATGTTCACATCGACAAAGTAAGAGATGGCGAGCAGAAGCTGGAGGGACACGAGGGTGGCGAAGAACCACGTGTGGCGGTTCTTATCGCATGCGCTCCACGTGGTCGCCTCCCGGTCCCCGGTAAACTTCTTGTCTTGCGGGAAGTAGAAGAAATCTACTATGGACCAGTAGTCATAATATTTCCCCCGGTGAAATTGGACCACGGGGATGAATTTAGATACCGCCCTCCTCATGTCCATTTTCCCGTAAGTGACGTAACTGATCACGATGCTCTGCATGGCTGCGAAGCAGAAGAGGAGGCTGGGGAGGAGGATTCCCACTAGGACTTCGGATAGGATGAAAGGGTACACCTCCTGATATTCGTCGTCCTTGTGTCGGTAATCTATGGCAACGCCCCACAGCACTACATGCGCGTTGCATGTGTGCGTGTGTGTGTGTGTGTGTGTGTGCGCGCGTGTGTGTGTGCGTGTGTGTGTGTGTTTGTGCATGTATGTTAATTGTGTGTGTTATGTGCATGTGTATGCGTGTGTGTGAGGTGAGTACGCATATGCGTATGTAGATGTGAGTGTATGTAAAAAAAAAAGTAATGTCACGTATGAAATAAATGAGTGAACATAATTATACTACGGATGATAATTTTTTTTTGGGGGGGGGGGGGGGGGGGGTTGGGGTTTAACTCACAGCACAAAATGGCGGACATGAGAGAAAGCCAACCGAAGAAGGTCGCTATCAATGCTATCACGTCCAGCTGTCTCAGGTGCACGTGAGCCGCCTTGTAGACAACGACTCCGTCCAGCTCATCAATGAACTCTTCTTGGCTGTGCTGACGCGGCTTGCAAAGGTAATAAATTAATAATGAAGAAAGAACAATATGGAGAGCTTAGAGCTGCGACAGACAGCCAGTTTACACGTTATAGTGCACACGTGGGCTTATACCTTCAGGTGTTCGTTAGTATGGTCCCCAGGCAGGCGGTCACTGTGATAGAATTTTATATTGTTATTACAGTAGCTAGCTGACAAAACACATAATATTGCATGCACAACTGAAAGCTATATACTAATACAATATATTATACATGCACATATCATCATGACATGGCAGAGGCAGGTATGCATCAATTTTATGCACACATGCATTGGTACTGTTATATTATATACATGTATATATACGCTAGCCCGCGACTCGCTCCCCCCCCCCCCCCCCCCCCCCCCCCCCCCCCCCACACACACACACCTACCGCATATCGCTGCTGGCATGCATCGTAGCCAGGACCGATTCGATAATTGCGCACGTCAGCAGGGTACCGAGCACGGCGCAAAGGACGCCACAGCAGCACGCTCCCGACATCCAGTAAGAAAATCGGACCCGGCCCTCGGTTCCGTTTCGTCGTACTTCGCCGCAGACTATGTCGCCTTGGTCCTCGCTAGGAACACATGAGCTTGGTCCTTTCGCTTCCATAATGCTCACGGTTCCTTTTCGTTGTGCATATACACACGCGCGCACACACATGCACGCACACACACACACATGCACACACACACACACACACACACACACACACACACACACACACACACACACACACATACACACACACACATAGTATGCACAGTCGCACATGCAAGCACGTATTATATAGTAGGTAATAAAACAACTGCCCGCGCGCCTTACCTAGTCCCAGAAGAAGCCCGAAGAAAACAAACCATAGCACGGCTAGGATGATCACGTAGATGTATGCCAGCGCACAGCGGCTTCGGCCATTAATTTTGTTGTAGCGCTCCATTTTAGTAGTAGAATATGTTAGGATGGAGAAGATGCGGCTCCGAATCGCTCGACGCTAGCACAAATCAAGGAATATATTATAGGTTTCGTTGCACGATAATAGTAAATTATTATTATTATTATTTTAACTAGCCGAAATATTGCATGCATGACGTAATATGACGCCGGTTTGAGCATAAAGGAAACACAATACTAGCCATTGCATAACGCTGACTAGTTATGTATTATAGAGCATAGCTCATTCAGGAGAACTCCACTTTGTAAACAGTGAACTCTGGTGTCAGCGGCGCAGGGTATTTGGCGCAGACTATTGGATTCCCCGCTGGTCCCCAGCCTTTATTCTCCACGTCTTCTTCCCGCACTCTCTGTTTGCACTCCACAGGGGCCTCATGGAAGTTAACGCGATGTGTGCGCTCTTCACACGCTGTGTCTGTCTTCACTCCGAGGACCAGAGTACCTTCGAACGGCCATTGGAGGCAATCATCGAAGTCACCGCGCATCACGTGCACAAGTACGGAATACTTAGAGAAGAAGTCTCCCTTGTCGTTCACATCTTCCACGTAAAGTCGCAGGCGCAGCTTGAAACCACCGAAATGAGAATAAAACATATAGTCTTTCAGCAAGCTTTTCATCTGTTTCGTGAATTTATGCTGATATTCTACCTTGAATGGCGGCACAGTTAGTTTCAACTCCTTAAATACGAGAGAAATTATTGCTCTTCCGCTTTTTCCCGCTGCGGACCCACACTCTTCCGCTATTTTTTCCAATTCCTTTTTAGACTCGTCTATTTTATTGTCGAGACGTGTCATTGGTTCAGAGATCATTGTTTCCACGCGCAGTTTTGTCCTCTCTTCGTCGGCCATATTTGATTTTACCCGTGTCCATAGCTCAGCTGTTTGCGCCTCGTACCATACCTTCTGTTCAGCAGATATAGTTTCCAGTTTACTCCTCTGCTCGGAAAGCTTTTCTTCCAGGTACCTCTGCTGAGCGGATTGCATTTCCCGCCGTTCCCGCTCCATATTGGCCTCTAACTCTTGCATCCTCTGGACCATTCTAGTTTCCAGATCAGCCATTTTTGCCTCCAGCGTTTCAACCATTCTAGTTAGTAGTGCAGCCTTTTGTGCTTCCTGCTCGACTACCTTGGATTCTAGTTCGAGCCCAGTAATTCTTTCTGATAATTTGCAGTTTTGCTCCAACAGTTGCTCATTTATCTCTGACAACAACGAAAGGTGACGTACGGCGTCCTTGTTCAAATGGTCGTCAACTTCTTTGCGACAGGGCTTCGAATCACAACCAGCGTAGCTGAATTTGCAATCAACCCTCGCGAGTGGGCAGTCGCTGTCTAAGTGGCTTTGAAGGCGCTGCCTTTCCACGGACAATTCCTGGCTGCATTTGTTGGGACACTGAACGGGGTATTTTATACACGTGCTCCAGTGCTCGTTCGAGCCATCGAAGGTGGACTCGTAATCACAGCAATGCTCGCAGCGAAAGGGGCGACGCCCACAATTAGCTTCATGCGTCGGCATGTCCCGACGCAGTTCGTAAGTTAGACAACCGTCATATTTACATGATATGGTCACGAATGGACACTCCTTGAGGTGGTCATTCAGTTTACCAAGCCCTCCTTTCCAATTGCAGCCCCGCTGCTGGTTTTCACAGAACACTTCCAGCTCGCTTAAAATTTTTTCTAAGCGTTTGTCGTGCATCGCGGCAAATGTTGGTTCTTGGCAGCTGGGACATGCCTTCTGACCTCCTCGGACGGTTTCGATGCATCCTCGACAAAAGCTAGTGCCACAGCAGCCGGTAAGGTATGGTTCGCGCAGGACGCCGCGGCATGCGGGACAAACACTCTGTATCCAGGTTGGCGGGCTTTCGACAAAGGTACAGCGGTATCCAGCAGCAGGTGAACGCAGAGGATCCTCCCTCAGCCCGCGCAGGTCCTCCCCTTGCCTTTGCTCCATTTTGTCTCGTTCCATATAAGGTACATGTGCCAATGAATGCATTTATTATACACAGTTATCAATACATGTATTGCACTTGGAAAAACAATCGACTGCGGCGCGGCTGCGCGTAGAATTTTTTTTTTTGCAGTAAAATTAATTTTACGACGTGTCTACCACCGTGTTGATCATTACAAGAAATGGTCCATTGTAATTCTACAGAGATTCTGTTTGCAGTTTTGTATTCAATGCAACGTGCTAATAGTAAATTCAGAGAACTGCCCAGCCCTCAAAAAAAAAAAAAAAAAAAAACAAAAAAAAAAAAAACACACATAACAATTTAAATACAACGACCTCCGACATTTGGAAATGCATGCAAAATTGAACCAATCAAACTAGACATCACTGTGACACTGAGTTAGGTCGAGCCACACCCCCAGGACGCTCCATCTCCCACCCTTTGGTCTCGATCATGAGGAGGCCTGCAATGAACAGAAACAGCGACATCATGATGAACTGGAGCGCCCCGACAATCTCAATGCGTGCCGCCACCACGTCCCCCCTCAGCAGGTACCAGAGAGACCCCGCCAAGAGGAGCCCGGACCCCAGCAGGAAGAGGATGCTCCACCACCGGCTCTCCTTGATGCGGCTCAGGACCTTGAGGGCGTCGAAGGCGTGTCCAAAGAACGTGGCCGCCACAAGCGCAAAGGCAAAGGCCTGGGACAGAGAGGCGATGATGCTAGCGTCGGTGCCAAACTTGAGGAAGCGAAAGCAGTGCAGGAGCTGGGTGGCATTGCTGCTGTAGCTGGCATTGGCGCTCGATTGCAGGGTGGAATTGCAGTTGACGTACTTGAAGTCGGTCTGGCTGTAGCACTCGTACTTTGTGTAGTCGATGGAACTGCAGGATTTGACGGTCAACTGCTCCGCGATGCTCACGTCGACGAAGTACGATATAGCCAGCAGGAGCTGGAGGGCAACGAGGGTGGCAATGTACCAAGTGTGGCGGCTCTTGTTGCAGGCATACCAGCATCCCCTCTTGTCGTAGTCCGTCTTCTTCTCCTGCTTGACGTAGAAGAAGCTCTGTATGACCCAGTAGTCCATCTTGTCGCCGTTTTTGAACTGGATGGCGGGAATGAACTTGGAGACGGCCGTTCGTAGCTCCAGTTTGCCCGACGTGATAAAGGTGACCACGATGCAGAAGAGAGCTGCAGACGTGCAGAGGAATATGGGCAGCACCACAGCCACCAGGACCTCTGTGACTATGTACGGCCAAACTGACTTGTTGAGCAATCCGTTCTGCCTGTAGTCAATAGCGATACTCCAGAGTACTGTTGTGTGAGCATGTGTATGTGTGTGTGTGTGTGTGCGGGTGTGTTTGTGAGAGAGAGCATGTGTGTTTGAGAGAGAGAATGTGGGTGTGCGTGAGAGAGAGAGGGGGCATGGTGTTAATAAAGTGAAAGAGAAAGTTATAAAGGCTAGAGATGTGCTGTTCAGGATTATTAAGGGGGGGGGGGGGCTGGTTTATCAGTTCCTTATTATATTATCTGCCATTAACACTTTTAAATGCAACATTTAAAACATGCATACGTTGTAAGTAATTAAATCCCATTGAGACTATGAAATTTAGGTCTTAATTTTTACTTTTATTCTTCAGGTAAATGTTTAAATCTGAAGTGTCAGTTGTGGGTTGAGGCATATTTCAGGCTCATTAACAACCAGCCAATGATGGGCCCGTGCCCATAATTTTAATGAACCAAAAATATGCTCGATCCCACCACTGTGTGCGCTTATGTGGAGGTGTGTGTGACAATCACATTGCACTACCCAAACAACTTACACAACAAAACTGCACAGAATAGGAACAGGAAGCTGATGAACGAAGTGACAAAGGCAGCTGGGTTCAACCGTCTCAACGAATACTGCTTTGCCTCTGTGGCTATGAGTCCTTCCACTTTGTCCAGCACCCCCATAAGCCCGCCATTGTCCTACAGGTGGATGTAGCACCTTTTTAGATGGGTGTGGCTAAGCAGTGGGTGTGGCTTACTGTCTGGTTGTCTTGGCCTCTTGGCTGCATCTCTTGCTCGTTGTTCAAGGCCCTTTGGATAGCCATATATGGGCATAATGCAGAGAAGAGTGGGCGTCAGTGCGCATAATAGGTGTAACATACAGTGTACACTGGGAAGGAAGTGAGGGTGGGGGTGATGGGGTAGGGGTGGTGTAAGGACAGGAGAGATGAAGGATGAAGAGGAGGGGCACCAAGGTAAGGGGAGAGGAAAGGAGGAAGGGCAGAGGAAAAAGGGGGGGAGGAGGGGCTCCTCCTCCCCCCCCCCCCTCCCCCCCCTTACCCAGAACCATTCGCTGTGTGATAGTACGGATGGAAAAGAAAGACGTGTATTTAAAAAATGACATCGTGGAGGTTAATGGGAGGAACCTGACAATTTTGGGAGAGAAAGCACACGTTTTTGATTGTATCCTCCTCTGGGGGGGGGGGGGGGGGGGGGGGGGGGTAATTTAAAAGTCAGAATCACGATGCGCATCCATACAGCTACATGTGGGAGGGGATACGAGTGCATAACTGCACCCTATGTCTTCAAGCAAGGCACCTCCCCCTCCAATGCCCATTCCCTGCTGATCACAAACACTGTTCCCCTCCCCTCCCCCTCCCCCACATGGAAAATACCCCGTATACCTTAAGATTTGGGAGGAAGTGGGGAGAGAAAGGAGGGAAGGAGAGAGGAGGGAAGAGAGGAGGAGAGAGAGAGAAGGGGAAGAAATGAGATGGAGGCATATCCTCACGTTTGGGTCTGTAGCTGAGGGGTCAACAGGACAATCTCCACCAGGCAGTAGAAAACCAGCGTGAGGAAGATTGCACACAGGAAGCCACACCCAGATGCTCCGGCCATCCATGATGTGTAGGTGTCCCGGACGTCCTCAGAAGATTGGACAGCCCCTGACGTGATGTCGGCAGTGGGAACACAGGCTGCCGAGAGAGTGTTGCCACTGCAGGGGTTGCTGTTGAGGGCAGTGAGGATTGAGACCGTCCCTGGGGGGGGGGGGGGGGGGGGGGGGGGGGGGAAGGGGGAACAACGTGACAGGAGGGTTAATGGAGGGGTGACATTTCCTGATGGAGGTAGTTGGTAATGGAGGTATACATGGGAGCACTATGTATGTACACGGAGACATGTGTATATGTGTGTATGTGTGTGTGTGTGTGTGTGTGTGTGTGTGTGTGTGTGTGTGTGTGTGTGTGTGTGTGTGTGCTAAACCAGATATGATCTCTGGTTAAACGTTGCTAGTGCGGCAGTAAAGATAGTATAGGGACAGGTGACAATGCCGGACCTTACGTCTCCAAGTGACGTTATATGCAACCGAGGTCTAAGCGGGGTGGTCCCGTGGTAACCTTACAAGTATAGGCCTAGTTAAGCGGATACCCTTTACATTGCGCAGACGTAAACGTAAACTCACCAAGACCTGCTAGTCCTCCGAGCGAGAGTAAAAAGAAGACCAGCGACACGGCAAACGCGGTGTAGACCACCACTTGTCTGACTAGCCCGTGCATATTATAAATAGCTTTGTGAATGAAATTTTCCCAGTTATTAAATATATATATTATACCACACCCTAACCATTATCTACAGGGTTTATTGATTTTGATACAGATTGCATATTGTCAAAAAGTTGATTTTTAGATAATTATTTATTTATTGGGATTCAGTCACTAGATTTACTGAGACAATATCACAAGATTCTCAAAGGCTGATCTTTGGTGATCCAAAAGCCGATCTATTGGATAACGAGCGGCCAAAAGCTTTTAAATTCACTTCATTGATCCAATGGACATAATGACTGCATTATATTATTGTGAGTGCTTTAAGAACACAATGCAATACAATCCGTGCACACATTTGAAGGGGGTGTTTGTAACGGAACGTGGCAAGCAATACCACGCACGGTACACTGCAGGCAGTGTAGTCCTAGGGCCACGGTAGCAACAAGCACGCCTGTCCGGCTCGTGCATACGACTCCTCTGCTGCTAGCTAGAATTGTATCACTTTTGAAAATTTATTATTACGCTAAAACGTTTTATTATTCTATTCAGTCTGCTTTATGAAATATAAATTATAGAAAACATGATTACATGCAGGAGTAAACAATTTAGATCAGGCTACATCGTTATTCTTATGACTAATACACTATTATACATATATAGAGTAACTAAACCAAATTGCATGCTCTGCTTAGGAGAGCTCTGGCATTGCATCTCACCAGGGTTACGTTTAGCCTCAATATTATTTTTAAGTAGCTCCTCCCATTTGCCATCGAGAGTTACGTTAGTAACTCTCATATAGGATTTGACCCCGATTATGAATGTCATTAAAAAAACGCGACCCGCTTCTAACAAGACTCCCGACGAGCGGATGGCTTACCTTGTTATCGTCGTCGTACAAGAAGGCAACAACAAGCAGTTTCGTGTTTGTTTGATGTCACAAAACCGCGTGGTTGTAGAGAACAAAACAATTTTTGAAACTCGTACCCAGTCCCACGTATTTCTCGTTCTTCTTGTTCTTGTTCTTGTTCTTGACCACGCATAACTCGGGATAGGAACACTTTTAAGAAATGAAAATCACACCAATGGCTTCAGAATTCACTGGCATTTTCGCTTCTGTGGTCAAAACGTCTCGAGGCTACATGACATTTATCGGTGGTTGTGTTAGCAAATCACGTATAGCTTACTGCACTGACACGACTCGGATAGGTCCTACGTCGCTCTTTATACGAAGTACTAGCAGTATACATCAAATGTGTACGGTCTGGGCACTACACGTAGTGGTAATTAACTTTGGCGGTTATGTATTTTTAATAACGTGCACGTGCGTACTATAATCATTCTTGTTATTCGATCGTTTAGGTTTGACGCTCTTTGTAACTTAGTGAAGTTTTTTTTTCTCAAAATGCCTTCATGCACGTCAGGATAAGAAGAAAGCCAAACGACGAGCATAGTACCTCAAAACTAGAGACGACGTATTAGATTCAGCCCGAGCGGAACTACAAAGCAGAGCCTGAAAAGAAGCGGGCCTCTCAAACGTGAAAACTATCGAGCAGAGCCTGAAAAGAAACGGATCTCTCGACGCGCAAGGTATCGAGATGCGATTAGTAGGGGGGGGGGGGGGGGGGGGGGGAGGGTGCTGTCTGCTTCTGGCCCGATACAAAATGCGTTTGTGGGTTCGATCGCGCTGGGGCGACAATTAATAACCTCTCTTCTATTTCGGCCGCCCCTTAAAAGCCCCCTCAGATCCTGAAAAGGAACGGACCTCTCGACGTGCAAGGTATCGAGCAGATCCTGAAAAAAGACAGCGATATTGCCATAGTCCTGAACGTGCATCTCGCTCGGCGAAAAGAGTTAAGGTCACTCAATGGTATGTCGTACCTTTACAACCTCCCTCTCATATCAAGATGGATTACTTAACATGCTATACGGCTCATAATCGGGTATGAATAAAAATCAATGAAACAAGTAAATAAAAACATTCTCTATGAGAAAGTTGGTGGCATATAGGATTTGAAGGCAATGGTGGTGTAAAAAGGAAGGAAACAAGGGTCTAGTAATAAGGAAAAATGGAATAGTCCTATATTTAGCACATTTCTATATGTAGGATATAGTATGTTGTTCGTGTGCTAAATATAGGACTATTCCATTTTTCCTTATTACTAGACCCTTGTTTCCTTCCTTTTTACACCACCATTGCCTTCAAATCCTATATGCCACCAACTTTCTCATAGAGAATGTTTTTATTTACTTGTATAATTATGGCTTGTCACGCTCTCAGCCTCGCTTGCCTTCTGTTGACTGCTGTAGCCAGTGCCCTGCAACCGAACGTAACGGACGTTCTGGGCTACGCACGCCTACGCTCCTGGAATAACTCGACCCTGTACGAAGTTCAAGCGAACACGGACTACGAATTCAACCCTTACCTCATCCACCTCGTAGGATCTCGTTATGGTACGCGTGGGGGAGGGGATGGGGTGGTGCGAGGTGTCTATGCAAAGGTTCCCTCGCACGCCAGATATCGGCTACGCGTACGGATACCTCCTTAGCGCAGAGATGGAGTTCGACTATTTCGCCTTGCTCGCCTCCTTGCTCGGGGACAAGTGGTACGACCCAGTAAGTTTCCCTCCCTCCCCCCCCCCCTTATGGCGTACATTTTGTTCACTGCCGGGTACGTACGTGTAGTTGGTGGAAGACGTCTTGGGAGATGCCCTTGACTGGCAGTGGACAGACTATCTGGTGAGCATATAAGAAGTGAAAATCATAGCGAACGACGTGTGTGGTGACTTCTGCCTCTTATCCGTGCTCTTTCCCTTCACCCCCTCCTCTTCTCCACCTCCCCTCTCGTCCATACTTTCCTCCACCTCCTCCTCCTCCACCTCCTCATCTCCTCCACATCCTCCTCTCCTCCATCTCATCCTCTCCTCCACCTCATCCTCTCCTCCACCACCTCCTCTCCTCCACCTCCTCTTCTCCTCTCTTCACCCTCCTCCTCCACCTCCTCTCCTCCTCTTCCACCCCTCCTCCTCTTCCACCCCTCCTCCTCCTCTCTTCCACCCCTCCTCCTCCTCTCTTCCACCCCTCCTCCTCCTCTCTTCCACCCCTCCTCCTCCTCTCTTCCACCCCTCCTCCTCCTCTCTTCCACCCCTCCTCCTCCTCTCTTCCACCCCTCCTCCTCCTCTCTTCCACCCCTCCTCCTCCTCTCTTCCACCCCTCCTCCTCCTCTCTTCCACCCCTCCTCCTCCTCTCTTCCACCCCTCCTCCTCCCCTCCTCCCCCTCTCCTCTACTCCTCTTACCACCCTCTCCTCTCCTCCTCCCCACACCCTTTCACCCCCTCCTCTTAGTCCAAACAGGTCCCACCCCAGTACAAGCTTGAGCTCCAAGGCATAGCTGATGGAGCTGCGGCCCAGGGGTGCCAGGCATGTGGCAGCTATGTCACCAGGGCTGTGGTCCTCGCCAACGCCCCCGGTGACCTTCAGGACTTCATCTTCATCCTGCTGAGGGAGTTTGACCCAAAGTTGGCCGAGACCTTACCGGGGGTGAAGGACGTCGCAAGTGGCCCCAGCAAGCATGGCCTGCAGTGGTATGTGTGAGTGCCAACAGGCTGTGCTGACATACGTGTTAAGTCAAGCCATCAGCATCCCTTTGGTTCATGTCTCGCCTTAAACCATGTCCTGGATCCATGCTGCTCCCTTATGTCATGTCCCGGGTCCATTAACCCTTTAGCCCACGGGTTCATGCATCCTGTCTCAGCCGACATTGGCAGTTGGTCTCAATCGGAACCTACGCGAGTAGGTTCCATATAGGAATCCAACAGTATCATGAATGTCATTAAAAAAACATCACTCACGTCTAGCGGGACATTTAAGAATCGGGTCACTTCGCTCTTAGTGGCATTCGAGCGATATAAAAAAGGACAACAGTTCTACGTTGTATTTGTGTCACAAGACGGTGTACTTTTAGAGAACAAAAATACTCGTCCCCATCGTCCGTACCCAGTCCCACCTAAAATTTCTCCTCCGTCGGCTTCTTCTTCTTCTTCTTCCTTCCGGAGAGTATAACTCACGACAGGAACGTTTGTAAAGCACGCCAAGTGTACCAATCGCTTCAGGATGCGTCCGCAGGTTATCTTCGGGGGTCTGTTAGACGCCTAACTGTTCGGGCAATTAACTAAAGCGAATAGTACCTCATTTGGTATTCGGTTAAAAATACCCAATTACATCGGCTAGCTATTTTTAAATGCAATAATAGCCACGTGTCGTGGGCGTGATTCAAATTCTTAATATTCCCGCACGCTGTGGAAGAGGTATACGCACTGAATCCAAGAGCCTTTTCGGGTCCCTACGGCTCCATGTATAAATGTCCAACCATAATGCCAAATGGTTGAGAAACGGAATGGAGCAGCGATAACGTTATAGGAAGGCTCCTGACGAATATTCAAGGTATCATTTTCTGCATGACGCCTGTGCGTTACTCTCAACTCTTATCATTCGTTACGCAGCTTGAAATGAAAGCCAAAACTACCATACACGTAAGTACCCGACACTATATATCGCATATAATTGTTTTGACCGAATTGATTTCTATACTATAGCTTCTTATATAGCATAACTTTCGAATTCTGTCGGTGGAACTACATACGCGATCAGATACTACGGTATACAGTCTACAGCAGATAATGTGAAGCAAGAGGCTCCAATTAGAATGTGTCTCCCCCACACCACCGCCCTTACAGAAAAAAAACCCGGCAACAACTAGCCACTCGTACACCTACAGATATGCCAAACGAGTGCAATACAAGACACGACAAGGTGTCAAGCGCGATACTGAAAGGACCATCAAAGCGACCACCCCCGAAGGTGCGTTACACCATGAATGTTGGATCTGGACATAAATTATAGCATGTATAGTGTATCGCTAAAATATTTTATGCAACAGTTACAGCGGAAGATATTGCATCTCTCTCCATGCTGTTGTTTGAAATATGTGCACGCTGTTCGCTGACAACAATTTCGTAATAATGTTAATGTGTATTGTGGTGCATAATTTATATCTAATAGTATCAAAGTTGCTGATGACAACGTATTGTGGTTTATCTGATAATAGCGTGAGATCAGTGGGTACATGTAATCTTTGTCTGATGTATTATATGGCTTCACTTGCCAGTAGAGGATTTGTTTTAACTAATGGTTGTTTAAATCACCTGTTTCAGGTCCAGGTCCAGGAGTGGTTCCATGTCCAGCTGCAGGATTAGCTTCACCTGCTCTACCTGCTATATATCCTGGATATACAGAAGTATATCCTGGTCCAGAATATACAGCAGTATATCCTATACAAGATGACATGCTCCTGGGTTATAAATGAAATACTTGTACTTATTGTTTAAAATAGTAATACTGTGTGTTTTAATGGTACACCCACACCTCAAAAAATTGCATGGCCACGAGATTCTAAAATAAAACTGTCATTTGACATTCTTGCTACATGGTTACTTTTCAAGAACTAAATACAATACTAAATCTACCAAAAAATGTAGGAAACAAGTGATAAAAACATTCTCTATGCGAGAAGGTTGGTGGTATATAGGAATCAAAGGCAGTGGTGGTGTAAAAAGCAAGGGAACAAGGATTGTGATTGAAAAGGAAAAATGAAATAGACCTATATTAGCACACACAGTTAAACATGACGACATGCTGCTAATATAGGTCTATTTCTTTTTTCCTTTTCAATCACAATCCTTGTTCCCTTGCTTTTTACACCACCACCGCCTTTGATTCCTATATACCACCAACCTTCTCGCATAGAGAATGTTTTTATCACTTGTGTGATTAAAAATTCTGCTTCTGCTATTTTGATGACTCAGTATCAAAATATAATTAGCATTACCTTGTAGGGGACTCTGTACGCATCCATCTGCATTCCATGTGCTACTGTACCCCACTACCCCATACCCCGCCCCCTGTACCACGCCCCCTGTACCCCGCCCCCTCCATCCTGTCTTCCCATCATGTTTCAGTCTATCCGCTCTACACACTCTGTACCAGAGCGGCACCAGTCGGACAATTCCTTATAGTTATGTAATGAATTCATTAGCATGTGCCATGAGGCACTGAATGTCATTAAAATCAGCAGTTTAGCTTCTATGCCACCTCCTCCCCCTCCTCCTCCTCCCCTCCTCCTCCTCCTCCTCCCTCCTCCTCCTCCTCTCCCCTCCCTACTTCTTTCTCCCTCCACTTTGACCCCCTTCTCCTTCCCCTCCTCCTCCTCCTCCTTCCCTCCTCAACCCCTCCTCCTCCTCCTCCTTCCCTCCTCAACCCCTCCTCCTCCTCCTCCTTCCCTCCTCAACCCCTCCTCCTCCTCCTTCCCTCCTCAACCCCTCCTCCTCCTCCTTCCCTCCTCAACCCCTCCTCCTCCCTCCCTCTCCCCTCTTCCTCCTCCCCCTCCCTTCCACTGTATCCATACCAGTGTACCTCTTTGTTTCTAGCTCCATGTTTGCTATCTGGGGAACCGTACTCAAGATGGCAAGCTCTTTTCTGCAAGGAACCTGGACTGGAACAAGGACACGGGCATTAATAAGCACAAGCTGGTCACAATTGTGGTCCCGGATGACGGCAGCAATCCTTCAGTTCAGTTTGGCTTCGTGGGCCTCTTTGGCACGCTCACAGGGATGAGCTCAAAGGGACTCACGGTCCACGAGGCTAACTTGGAGGAGGACGAGATCACGTTTGATGGATTCCCGTGGGCCCTCCGTCTCCGTTACATCATGGAGTACGCAGATAACATTGCTGAAGCCAAGTAAGTGCAACGTTACTGGCTGCCCGGGTGTTTAGGTTGTGACACAACGTGCATGCATTTTGTATGTACCAACATCTGGACATTGGTGTGTGTGTGTGTGTGTGTGTGTGTGTGTGTGTGTGTGTGTGTATGTGCACTTAAACACTCACACTCCCTTACCACACACATACATGTGCACATGTACATCTGCACATACACACACACACACATGCACATGCACACACGCACACACACACACACGCACGCACACACACGCACACCACAGACAACTATGGGAAGCCACAAACAACACCGTGGGGTTCAATCACATGGTGGCGTCTGGACCCGACGCCACTGCTTATGCCCAGGGAGAGGCAGGGCCTGTTGCCTTGGCAATGGAGACCATGTACATGTACACTGCATACTTTGCAGACGACGACCCAAGGTATGGACACAGGGTTGCATGACAAATATGTGGGGGGGGGGGGGGGAGACCCCGAGAGATGACCTGAACGCATGACCTTTTGTGTCATCCCTTCCCCCCTACCCCTCCCCCCCCCCCATAGGGAGGCTTCCGCTACCTACACGCCCTCCGGGGGGGCACCTGTTCACATTGGATTTCCGATGAAGGAGGCCGTGTGGCGTACCAATCACGGGTATGACCCTGTAATCATCAGGAACTATGAGTGGAGCCTTGATCCCTCGGCTTGGTCCGTGGAGAGGTACATGTTCATACACGAAGCCCTGCAGTCTTACGAAAATGGAAATGTCAAAATTGGTGGGTGCCACTCAAAATGTTCAGCTGTGCATTTGGTTTCTGTAGGGCTGTTTCGGTTTCTATTGTGGTGGGGGCAAAAAAGGTTGGGAGTTGCAAACAGGGACGTGTTGGTGGGAACAGCAGGGGGTTTTGTGCCCATGATGTTACAAATTCCCTGTAGCTGTGTAAATAATTGAAGCAGTTATGTTCAGGTAAGGCAATACCTCTGATGAGGTGACCCAGTTATGCATGCGGTGTGAGTGGATAGATCTAATTATTGCAGTTCCTAGCAAAGTGGATGCCTTCACTAAATGTGTATGATCCATGTATCAATTTCCTGTGTTGGAAATTGATACCTGGAAATTTTCGTTAAATTTGCACTAGAGAGGACTAAAAGCATAATATGTGTGTGTGTGTGTGTGTGTGTGTGTGTGTGTGTGTGTGTGTGTGTGTGTGTGTGTGCGTGTGCGACCTATACAATGCAGGTTTCATGGAAGCCCTCAACATCACCGCCATAGCTGGAGATAAGGGAAAACACGCATACACATGCGAGGCACGCCCCCCACATTGCATGGTATTACCATGGTACGTATTGCATATGCGCGCCTTCCCTCCGCAGGACAATACTGATGGATCCAACGTACTCAGCGTGACTTTCCAGCCGCAAGACCACATTGCCGTGAGTGTTCTCGTAGATTCTCTTCCTGCGTCAGTGTGTGTGTCGACACATGCTTTTTTTTTAACAGTACGTTGCCTGGGAAAGATCGTCTGGAGTGAACTGGAGACCTGCCACGTCAGTTGCTATAGCCCTATTTTAGTTTGCGATTTTTTATTTGTTTTTATTTATTTACCATGCCAACAGATGCTCCACCTACATTAAGTTTGACTTCACCGCCTGGTTCCAGCCCAACCCACCTTTCTAATTGGGCCTCAGCGGAATTTAACAACTACTAGCTGCCTGCGTTAGTAAATTTATGTGTACATTTAAGAAATAAAAAAAAGTATTTGGATAATTGTCCGGAGTCATCACTCTGGATGGTTATTAAAGCTGAACAATACATGTAGACTTAGTGGTGTTTTGATGTGCTGTAATGTCATGTGTATATTCACTATGCAATAGTTCAATTATTATTATTATTATTATTTGGATAATAATAATAACAGCAGGTTGAATATCACTTTGGCTAGATCCATTGCCAGAGCCATCCTGGCAAGGGAGCACCAGATCTAGTGACTTGACGTTGTTTGTGTGTGTCATTGCAGTAATGTTTGTATAATTTTTAAACGCAAATAACAGCTACAACAGCTACATGTAATAAACATTTGAAGTTAAACAATTAGAGCTCTATTAATTATGTACATCAATACTGACTGCAGTGTATAAAACACTGTACGCTATGGTAATTACAATAATAACACCTACAACGACAAGGTGGTAAAAGTGGTGAAATTTTACGCGTCATTGAAGGACAGTAGCCCATTTGGACAACACTACTAGTTGAATGAACAGGCAGAGAAGTTGCATGCTCTGTACCATGTGCATGGCAAGCATGGGTCATAGTATGCCCGAAAGTAACGCCAGTACACTATATATAGAAGTCACTAACAAAAAACGAGATGAATTAGATAAGTCTGATATAATTACACGGCTAGTCAGTTTGTCGCGTGTTAATATGATTGTTAATAACCGCATGAATATGATTATATCCCAGTTGTGTCGCGCGCGGGTGAATACATGGGTACTGGGGTAAGCAAATCCGGGACAGTGAAAGTGGTGAGGCCCTTCCCTCCTGCTGATAGCCAGAACAACAAAAGACCAAGTGAGTTATAGAGGAGGAGGAGTTCTAATTAGTGTAACTTTATTTTTAAAATCTACTTCAGTTCCGCCAAGGCTGATACACTTGAAAAAAGAAGAAGCTTTCTCGCTCAGCGCATCCGGTGTGGGAGGCACAACCCCCTTAGCCGAGAGTACGGTTAGCTCCGTCCGCAAGCTTCCGGAGATCAATGACGAAGATGCTCCGACTGCAGCAGCCGGAAAGTGAGGCTTTGGGGAAACATGAATTGGTTTCTTTAAGTCGGCGGGCTAGATTTAGTCTGATAAACTTTAGCGTATGGTTTTCCCTACTTGTCTTTCACTGACCCCTTCGTGGTGCAGGCTACGGTTACTCTTGAAGCAGCTGGATGCCGGGGATATGCCGCCGATGGAGACACTGAAGACAACCATATCCTTCGCTGCAGACGTTTTGAACTCCATCTCAAAGAACGGCACCGAAACGTGAGCCGTAAACCCTCCAATCCTCCCAAGCTCCACACGTTGATCAAAGTCTTGTATTCCTTAACTCCTTACATCATGCAGTTCTGCAGACTGCAAGTTCCAGTCCGTACCGGACGAGAAGGTCCGCGAATGGCTCTCCCAGACGTTCACGAGGGAGGAGACAGTCTATTGCACGAACCAGCAACCGGTGCAGCGAAAGTTCCGAGCGGTCGCCCAAGTGGTGTTGATTGGACAGTACATTGATAAGTGAGTGTGCGAGTGTGCGTGTGCGTGTGTGTGCGTGTGCGAGTGTATGTGTGTGTGCACGCGCGCATGTGCGTGTATGATCAGATGTCGAGTAGAGAGGCTTTAGCACAGTTTGTCATGCATCAGCGTGCTTTCTTATTCCACGCTCGAGTGCACATTTTAAATATTGCAATGATTGTTTTTAAGCTGTGTACACGTACGTACACGTACGTACAATGGAGTGCTTACAATGTTTGTAATTAGGAGTACATTCTTCCCTGATCTTTGCCTTTGAGTGGAGCGTTTTCATAACGTGTGGTCTGTGATAAAGCGTATTCATTGCGAGGGTTTAATAGCCACTTAATGGGGGATGCATACTTATTTCCCCCCCCCCCCCCCCCCCCCCAGCATCTATCACGAAGGCTCAAGCAGTGTTCAGCTGTACCCTGCTGGACTGAATGAACTCTTTGCGGTAAGGCCCAAAATATGGACAGACGTCCTGCCACCCACAGCTGTCCCTCACACCCTCCCTCCCTCCCCCTCCCTCTCTCCTCCCTCTCTCCTCCCTCTCTCCCTCCCCCTCCCTCCTCCCTCCCTCCTCCCTCCCTTCCTCCTCCCCTCCCCTCCCTCCCTCCCTCATTCCGTCACCCCTTTCCTTCTCCTGCTCCTTCATCAGGATCAGCTAGACAGCTGGAACTTCAATATACTCAAGGCTGAGCAGCTGTGCTCAAATGCTCCACTGAGACACATGGGCCATGAGCTGTTTCGCAAGCACGACCTTACCAAGAAGTACAAAGTAAGCTAGCCACTTCAATAATGTTACATTACAACTCCCACCTATTCCCTCCTCCTCCCTCTCTCACTAATACATGGATGCTTTCGATGTTGTCATTTTCTCCTTCTGGTTTGTTTCATCTGATTGTGTAGATCCTTCCAAGCTGCCTGGACTCCTTCCTGGCCAAAGTGGAGTCGGGCTACCAAGTTCACGGAAATCCTTATCACAACGCCACTCACGCGGCCGACGTACTTCAAACTGTCCACTACTTAATATCGTCAACAGGACTGGAGGTGAGAAAACTGTTACAAACATACACATACATGCACGCACACGTACACACACACACACGCACACACACACACACACACACACACACACACACACACACACATATATATATACCACATATATACCACATGTATCCATATGTATACCACATGATAGATGCATCACAAATAATCACATGCTCATCTGCAGGTCAATCTACATTAGGGTCAATAAATGAATACCTATAGTGCAAATTGATCCAGTTTGCAGTTATAGGTGTAGAAGTACAGTCCATACCTCGCACTAAGGGAAAATTAACACCTCGCACTAAATTAGATACCGTTATGAACACTGACAGTTAGCTTAACTCCCTATGAATAGCCCTTATTTTCCCTTAGTGCGAGGTGTTAATTTTCCCTTAAGTGCGAGGTGTGGACTGCGGGAGAGACTTCTTGTTTATTTTTTATACACACAGCAGTGGATATCCAGTCTGGAAGTACTGGCCATTCTTCTGGCAGCAATAGTTCATGATTTGGAGCACACTGGTACCACAAACACCTTCCACGTCCAGTCATAGTGAGACACCTGCAGCACACACACACACACACACACACACACACACAACACACACACACAACACACACACACACATGCACACACACACACACACACACACACACACACGCATACACACACATACACATACACACACAACATGCACATACACACCCAAACACACACACACAACACACACATACACATACGCACCCAAACACACACATACACATACGCACCCAAACACACACATACACACACATACACAAACACACACACACACATACACACACATACACACACATACACATACACACACAACACACACATGCACATACACACCCAAACACACACACACAACACACACATACACATACGCACCCAAACACACACATGCACATACACACCCAAACACACACATACACACACATACACAAACACACACACACACATACACACACACATACACACACATACACATACACACACACAACACAACATACACACACAATACACACACACAACATACACACACATACACACCCAAACACACACATACACACAAACACACACACATACACACATACACACAAACACACACACACACATAACACATACACACATACACACAACACACACACAACATACATACACACGGAGTACACACACACACACACGTTTCCATTCCTCAACAGCACAGATTATGCACTCCTCTACAATGACCGTGCTGTGTTGGAAAACTTCCACATAAACAGAGCGTTCTCACTGCTAAAGGAGGTGTGGTCATACGTTAGTGTTACCGTAGTACAGTGCTTAATGGAGGTCACACACACACACACACACACACACACACATACACACACACACACACATATACACACATATACACACATACACCCTAGAATTGACATCAGAGGCACATTTGTCCATTAAGCCTATTCTTTAACAAGGGGGGGGTGTTAGGTGGGTGAGAGGGTTGCAAAGCATCTGATCTCAAATCATTGTATTGGGATGTATTGGGATGTATTGGGATGTATTGGGATGAATAACTGGTAACGTGCTATTACAGAATCATTCCATTTGTCTCGGGGGGGGGGGGGGGGGGGGGGGGGGGAGTTGGCATGTAAGTTGATGGGTGACCTGAATTAATTAAATTCAAAGCTTGAGATGGGGTATCCAAATCCTGAATGTAAAGGGGGGGGAGGGGGGTAGCCCGGAGGTGGGGAGGGGAGGAGGTTGTTCTCTGTACACTTGCATGGATAGGCTGTGTTGCCACCAGTTCATGTGGTCGTCCACTACTGCGACAATGTCAGGGTGAAGGAGAATTTCACATCAGCATTTTAAGATGTGCATGCATTTAGGGATATTTTGCATTTAGATCAAGCTATCCTGTGTGTGTGTGTGCATGTACGTGTGTGTAGGTGTGTGTGTAGGTGTGTGTGTAGGTGTGTGTGTGTCTGTGTCTGTGTGTGTTTCCCACATGTTGGGATTACAATATCTCTTCTTATCAGGATGAGTTGAACATTTTAAAGAACTTGAAACTTGAAGACTTCAGGTAAATCCACCCCCCACACCCCTCTGGGCTTGTACAACAGTGATGTCATTGCCATTACCAGAATACACATCTATTTTCGAAACTTGGCTAAGTATATTTATGCCCATCTTTGAGTGGTTATTAACCATCTTTATTTATGCCCATCTTTGAGTGGTTATTAACCATCTTTATTTATGCCCATCTTTGAGTGGTTATTAATCCATCTCTATTTATGCCCATCTTTGAGTGGTTATTAATCCATCTCTATTTATGCCCATCTTTGAGTGGTTATTAACCATCTTTATTTATGCCCATCTTTGAGTGGTTATTAATCTATCTCTATTTACGCCCATCTTTGAGTGGTTATTAATCCATCTAAGTTCTAATCAAATGGTGGACTTAACTGCAGTTATAAAATAGAATTCAGTTAGAGGTGGGGGAAGGAAATTTACAACAGTGTGTGGCTAATTATTTTTTTTGTTGTTGCTATGCATGGGAGTTATTTATTCTCCCATGACAGCCACATCTGACTAACACATATATACATTCAATTCACACACACACACACACACACACACACACACACACACACACACACACACACACACACACACACACACATACATACATACATACACACACATACATACACACACACACACATCCTCTATGTGCAGATTGGTTCGCAGCTTGGTGATAGAAATGGTTCTGGCTACAGACATGTCTGCCCACTCGGACCAAATCAAACACATGCGTCAGTTACTCTCATCACCCGATGTGTAAGCATTTACAGAGGGGGGGGGGGGGGGGGGGGAGGCTTACATGCTAGAGGGGGTTCAATGATTCGCGTGGTTACCATGGTTGCACACAGCATTTCACAGATGGAGAAGGCGCGGTCCAAAGTGTTCAGTCTTCTCCTGCACATGGCAGATATCTCTCACCCGGGAAAGGAGTGGGAAACTCACCAGGAGTTCTCCAATCGCCTGGTTGAGGAGTTTTTCAGACAAGTGTGTCTGTGTGTATGTATGTATGTGGGAGTGTATGTGTGTATGTGGGAGTGTATGTGTATGTGGGAGTGTATGTGTGTATGTGGGAGTGTATGTGTGGATGTGGGAGTGTATGTGGGAGTGTATGTGTGTATGTGGGAGTGTATGTGGGAGTGTATGTGTGTATGTGGGAGTGTATGTGTGTATGTGGGACTGTGTGTGTGTACGTTTCCTTGTACATACAAGTACACTTCTTATGGAGGCATCCTTACTGTGTGTTCACCAACAGGGTGACCAAGAGATGCAGCTAGGAAGGACGTGTTCCCCCCTCTGCAACAGGACCACCACCTCCGTCCCTGAGTGTCAGCTAGGTGAGCTTGTGGCTCAACCTAACCTGGACCTGAATAAACTTAATAATTCCTAACTCTTCTCCCTTCTCCTCCTTTCCGCCGGGTCCTTCCCCCCCTCCCCCCCCCCCAACCCCACCCCGTTTCCCTCCAGGCTTCATTGACTACATCGTCAGCCCTTCCTTCGATGTATGTGGGGATGTCTTGGAGCTGCTCATTACTGGGTATCCCCCGATGAAACCATGCCCCGCCCACCAATCAGCCGAGACACACTCAGGCCGTGGGAGAAAGAGCTCAACGCTAACAAGTGTGCATGGAGAATGAAGACCAAGAAAAGGGGTGAGGAGAGGGAAGAGGAGGGGAGGAAGAGGGAGGAGGGGAGGAGGAGGAAGAGAGGGAGGAAGAGGGAGAAGAAGATGGAGAGAGGAAGGAGTGTAAAAAGTGAAGAGGAGAGGGAGGAGTGTAAAAGGGAGGAGGAGGGGAGAAGTGCGAGTTTGATTGTGGTTGTGGTGGTGCAAGGATGAAGGGAAGGTGATGGAGAGGGTGTCGATGAGAGGCGAAATACGAGGACAGCACGAGGGAGTAGGTGGGGGGAAGCACAAGGGAAAGGGGTGGTGTACTGGTAATTTAAATGGTACTTTGGCACAAGTCTGTTTTTTGTTGTTTGTTTAATTTAAAAAAATGTACTTTGGTTTTTTTTTTGTCTTTCTGTTGCAGACTCTGTATGTCATCCTTGTTATCCTTGTTGCTTGTGATAGGAAATCACCAGTTTCATATTCCCCCCTCCTGCCTCCTCCCCCTCTTCCTTCCCTTTCCTCCTCCCCCTCTTCCTTCCCTTTCCTCCTCCCCTCTTCCTTCCCTTTCCTCCTCCCCTCTTCCTTCCCTTTCCTCCTCCCCCTCTTCCTTCCCTTTCCTCCTCCCCTCTTCCTTCCCTTTCCTCCTCCCCTCTTCTTTCCCTTTCCTCCTCCCCTCTTCTTTCCCTTTCCTCCTCCCCCTCTTCCTTCCCTTTCCTCCTCCCCCTCTTCCTTCCCTTTCCTCCTCCCCTCTTCTTTCCCTTTCCTCCTCCCCCTCTTCTTTCCCTTTCCTCCTCCCCTCTTCCTTCCCTTTCCTCCTCCCCTCTTCCTTCCCTTTCCTCCTCCCCTCTTCCTTCCCTTTCCTCCTCCCCTCTTCTTTCCCTTTCCTCCTTCCCCTCTTCCTTCCCTTTCCTCCTCCCCTCTTCCTTCCCTTTCCTCCTCCCCTCTTCCTTCCCTTTCCTCCTCCCCCTCTTCCTTCCCTTTCCTCCTCCCCCTCTTCCTTCCCTTTCCTCCTCCCCTCTTCCTTCCCTTTCCTCCTCCCCTCTTCCTTCCCTTTCCTCCTCCCCTCTTCCTTCCCTTTCCTCCTCCCCCTCTTCTTTCCCTTTCCTCCTCCCCCTCTTCCTTCCCTTTCCTCCTCCCCTCTTCCTTCCCTTTCCTCCTCCCCCTCTTCCTTCCTTTCCTCCTCCCCTCTTCCTTCCCTTTCCTCCTCCCCCTCTTCTTTCCCTTTCCTCCTCCCCCTCTTCCTTCCCTTTCCTCCTCCCCTCTTCCTTCCCTTTCCTCCTCCCCTCTTCCTTCCCTTTCCTCCTCCCCTCTTCCTTCCCTTTCCTCCTCCCCCTCTTCTTTCCCTTTCCTCCTCCCCCTCTTCCTTCCCTTTCCTCCTCCCCTCTTCCTTCCCTTTCCTCCTCCCCCTCTTCCTTCCCTTTCCTCCTCCCCTCTTCCTTCCCTTTCCTCCTCCCCCTCTTCCTTCCCTTTCCTCCTCCCCCCCCCCCTTCCCTCCTCCCTCCCCCCCCCCCCCCCTCTAGTGGAACATGAGGAGCAGAAGGAGTCCACAGTGGAGAAGAGAAGCAGCAGGGTGGAGACACACAGGGTGAGCACCATGGAGACACTTCGTACCCCGGGTGGCTCGGAGACGACCACCATTATGACTCGTGAGATGCACAAGGTGGTCACTGACGTAGCCACGACGACAGTCACCAAGGTGGGACCCTCCCCTTCCAACGGCGGGCCAACTGCTACAAGATGACGAACGCCTTGTTTTGGTGTGGGTGTGGTCTGTTTTGGTGTGGGTGTGGTCTGTTTGTGTTGTGAATATATCATATGCCAAATTCTTCACCGTTTGATTCATGTAAATGATGTTTGTGTGTGTGTATATGGTTAAACTTGTTGGTCCAGAAAAGTCATCGTCAATATGTTAAGCCATTTAATTATTTATATATGTCCTTTAATTACATGACACCACAATTATGTGAGCTGACGTGTGTGTGTGTGTGTGTGTGTGTGTGTGTGTGTGCATCCACTACGAGATGAACATAGGATTATAGCTCTGCCCAGACCAATTATGGATGGTTATATCTTGTCCACACGGGTCTCTAGAGGTCTAGGGGTCTATTCTGGGGGTCTAGAGGTCTAGGGGTCTTGTCTGTGGGTCTGGAGGTCTAGGGGTCTAGTCTGGGGGTCAAGAGGTCTAGGGTCTTGTCTGGGGATCTAGAGGTGTAGGGTCTAGTCTGGGGGTCTAGAGGTGTAGGGGTCTAGTCTGGGGGTCTAGAGGTCTAGGGTCTAGTCTGGAGTTTAGAGGTCTAGGGGTCTAGAGGTCTAGTCTAGGTCTAGGGGTCTAGAGGTCTAGTGGTCTAGAGGTCTAGGGGTTTAGGGGTTCCATGTAACCAGCAAAAA
>OY811976.1:9051998-9066998 GCA_963681505.1 Eunapius fragilis | reverse complement strand
CACAATACTCAACTATCTCTCCCACCACACAATACTCAACTATCTCCCCCACCACACAATACTCAACTATCTCCCCCACCACACAATACTCAACTATCTCCCCCACCACACAATACTCAACTATCTCCCCCACCACACAATACTCAACTATCTCCCCCACCACACAATACTCAACTATCTCCCCCACCACACAATACTCAACTATCTCCCCCACCACACAATACTCAACTATCTCCCCCACCACACAATACTCAACTATCTCCCCCACCACACAATACTCAACTATCTCCCCCACCACACAATACTCAACTATCTCCCCCACCACACAATACTCAACTATCTCCCCCACCACACAATACTCAACTATCTCCCCCACCACACAATACTCAACTATCTCCCCCACCACACAATACTCAACTATCTCTCCCACCACACAATACTCAACTATCTCCCCCACCACACAATACTCAACTATCTCCCCCACCACACAATACTCAACTATCTCCCCCACCACACAATACTCAACTATCCCCCCCACCACACAATACTCAACTATCTCCCCCACCACACAATACTCAACTATCTCCCCCACCACACAATACTCAACTATCTCCCCCACCACACAATACTCAACTATTTCTAGTTCACAGCCATCACTCAAGACCCAAAAAATAATAATAATATAACAGCTGCTACACATTGAGACTGTGTGTGCATGTGTGTGCGTGTGTGTGCATGTGTGTGCGTGTGTGTGCGTGTGTTTGTTGGGCTGCAAACCCCCCCTCTGATAATGAGGTATTAGTGGCCAGCTGTTGTATAGATGCATTAGGGGAATCAGAGATGGGGGTGGGGGGGTGGGTGGTGGGTGGCATTAGAGGGAGGGGAGGGGGTTTTAGAGGGACCAATTAGAAGGACCAGAGATGGGGTGGGCATTAGGGGGACCAGAGATGAAGGGGGGGGGGGGGGGGGGGTGCATTAGAGGGAGGGGAGGGGGTTTTAGAGGGACCAAAGACCAAAGATTGGGGGGGCATGGCATTAGAGAGCAGAGAGGGAGGTGGCATTAGGGGGACCAGAGGGAGAGGGGTGTACCAAAGGAGGGGCCATTAGTTATGTAGCATGTTGCGATGCTGCCACAGCCTACTGCAATACAACAGTTGCGACAGGCATGTATTCAGGATCTGATTATACCAGATCTGAGTGTGTGTGTTGGGGGGTGGCGGTGCTATACTATACAAGGTCTGAGAAAGGGTGTGTGTGTGTGTGTGTGTGTGTGTGTGGTTATACTAAAACTCGGTGAAGTGTGCACAAATTTTTTTTGCAGCCATGCCCACAACATCACCTACTGATGAGTACACTAATTGCATTGGCAATAATTATCCATCCATAACTGGGCATAGTTATGCAATTATGAATGAATTTGCTAACTTGGGACTGAAGGGGGGGTTGCCGTCCTACCCCCCCCCCCCCCCCCCCCCCCCCCTGGGGGCCCTCCATAAATATGCTACAGAACTATTATGTGTGCGGTGCCTCATGGAAGATATGGGGAATTGTTACAGAAAAGGCTACACATCAGAGGGACGGGAGGAGGAGGATATGCCGATGGGTACCCTTGTGCAGCTAGTATGCATCACGATGAGGTTTCTATTGGTATGTAGCAGCCATTAGTGCAAGCATGAAAGAAATGAAGTTGAATGGGATTACATTGCCAGGTCGTCTGTGTGTGTGTGTGTGTGTGTGTGTGTGTGTGTGTGTGTGTGTGTGTGTGTGTGTGTGTGTGTGTGTGTGTGTGTGTGTGTGTGGATATACCTACAGCAACACTGACCTGGCTTGATGAAAAGTTGAAATAGACGTAGATTATCAGGATCAGGGTACTTCAGGATACAGGTAGCTGAGTTTGATATCATGGAAACCAATGTTTGCGCATGGTGTGTGTGTGTGTGTGTGTGTATGGTTGTATGTATGTGTGCGTGTGTGAGTGTGGTTTGTATGTGTATGTGTGTGTTGTGGTTTGTATGTGTGTGTGTGTGTGTGTGTGTGTGTGTGTGTGTGTGTGTGTGTGTGTGTGTGTGGTTAATTGGTAGGCTTAGGACCAGGGTAAAGCCTTACAGGGAACACTCTCGCCCAATTCTCGTACCTCTGTATGTGGGGGGGGGGGGGGCGAGGGAAAATATGAGGATAGCAGAGGCGATAAAGATGACTTGGTAAGTGTGTGTGTATGTGTGCGCGCGTGTATGTGTGTGTGCGTGTGTGTGTGTGTGTGTGTGTGTGTGTTGCTACATGTTGCCCATTAAATGGCACAACATATTGACGGGCATGCGAGGGAAGGGCGTGTACCGGAGGTTAGTAGTTGTGAACGAAAGGACTGCTTTCTACTGATTCCTCCTCCTCCCGGCCCTGGGGATAGTTTGATTCCAGAAGAGGCCTGTTCTGCCATCTTTTTCCTGATTGTAAGCATCTTTCTCCGACCGTGCCCACAAAAAATTATGGAACACAATATTATTTTCTAAATATCCGATAAATCGATCAACGGTCAATTATTTGTTAAAAAGATACACAATGATTCCGTCGCTTGTATTATGTATGAACAATCCTGATGACGGCTGCTAGGTGTTATGTGCTTCTGGCGATCACTCTAGTCTGCCATGTGGAATCAGGCAAGCTTTCATGTTTGTGCTATCAAGTCCAGCATGATTAATATTTCAGTTGTGCATGTATAAGAGACACTTACGACTTTTTTTTTTTTGCCGCCCGCTTCACCTTTGGTTAGCAATGCACGGTTCATTATGGTTGACGACCCAGCCAGCCTTGACGCTACTGTGCGACCCCCGCGGTCAGGCCAAATCGCTGTTTGGGCTCCAATGCGATGTCTCCGAGGTGGAAGGTTCCACGGTGGTCATCCGGTGGTACAACTGGGAAGTAGGCGGCTCGAGAGAACGTCACGGCGGTGGCGGGAAGCGGCTACTGAAGACAAAGCAGTGTACGATTGGAACGGAAGGGACCGCCAATAGCACCCTTCCGCTCTCCGGGGTAAGCAGCCCGTCCGGGTGCTACTCGTGTCAAGCCGAGGTGAGAAAGACGCATCACCGTGTAATAGCCGCGAGCAACCCGTTGTGCTTCGGAGGCGACCGTTCTGGAACGCCCCCTCCTTGCACCCGAGCCCCCCCGTCGGCCGAGGTGCAGCTGCCGCGATCCCGCGCGCCCCCTTCAGTGTTGCCTTTGACGTTTCATTCCGTCCTACGGAGGGCGACCTCAGAGGGTGCAGAAGGAACGGACGGACTTCCGAGCCGACTGACGGCCGTGTACATTGGCACCGGAGTGTCCACGGTTTTCTCCATCTCAATCCTGGTGCTGGCGGTAATGATATGTGGTTTATGCAGGAGGAGGCACGTGCGCAATACTGCAGGTACAGGGAAACAAATTGCGCGTAAATGTAGAATGACTGTATATATATATTACTATTGCACGTAGTGGTTGTGTATACATAATTTGCTCTCCATGCATGTATATACGATATATATATGTAGTACTGAATGGCTGTGTATATAAGTACTCAGCTGTACAAGCGTGCCTGTTATATTTCGATCCACATGCATGCATGCATCACTATAAGGTCACCCAGCTGCAGTTAGAACGGCAACTAACGGACGGTTCGTGGAAAGCAGTAGGTGGGCCACCATTTGCGTGTGTGTGTGTGTGTGTGTGTGTGTGTGTGTGTGTGTGTGTGTGTGTGTGTGTGTGTGTGCATGTGTGCGCATGTGAGTGTGCATGTGTGCTTTTTGCATGTTGATATCTGTATATTTTATTATGCAAAAGTATGCACTATTAAAAAAGAAAACTGGGCTGCATGCTTTCTTTGATTTCTTTTTCTATTCATATTTATATTCAGAGTATACCCTGTGCCCCCGTTACGGATGTCTGCGTTCAGTAGAACTCAGAGCGACGGGGATTTGGCCCGGTTGGCCATTCGGGGGGTTCCTAGGCACAACTCCGAGACAGAAATAACGAGACACTTACAGCGGCACAGGCGACGCTCGGAGGCAGACAGCAGGGACGAAGCACACTCCCGGAGCGATCGATCGCGATCTCCCTACCGGATACCTCTGAACATTATACCGGGTCCGCTTACTGGTGCTGGGCCGCCGGCGGGAGCGGTCGACAATTGCCTATCTGCAATTGCTCCACCCTGCCGTAATGACGCGGGCGACCGGCGTGAAGAGAAGGCGGGTCACCTGTACGTGCGCGTGGTGGATGCACGTGACGGGCCGCACGAAGGGAACGAGAGTCCCGTACGTGGGACACCAACGGGTCACCGCGTATGCGACGGACAGCGCGAAGGGGACGAGGGTCCCGTACGTGCAAAACCGCTGGTCTGCCACCGCCGAAGCTACAGCGAGGTGACCATATTGCCCAGGGAAGTGGTCCCAACCGAGCTCTTTGACGATCCTAAATACGCGGCTGTCTGTATCTCTTCTACCACGAACGTGACGTCACCTTTACCACCGAGCCAACTTTGCACTTGACTGAATGTGCATGTATATGCCGTGTGTATGCATATTACAGGCGTATACATATATCTACATGTAAGTTTGTGTGTGCGTATACATATATCTACATGTAAGTTTGTGTGTGTATGTGTGTGTGTGTGTGTGTGGGTGTGTGCGTGCGCATGATATATGCATGTGTTATATTATCAAACAAAAATTTAACTGACCTCTCGAGACAACATGTGCATGTGAGTGTGTGTGTGTGTGTGCGCGCGCGTTGTTAATCTAATTGTTTTGCCTCGAAAGGTAGCAAAACAAGGGCGTGTTGCTGGGTGTGACGATAATTGTGTTTTGGCTTCTTTGTATGAGCCAATGTGGGAGTAAAAGGTCGCGTGACTTCCCGATATAAAATGCGAGCCAACTATTAATAATACGCGAGAAATGGTAAACAATGACACGTGGGCGTGCGTGGATGACCCATGGCATACAGATAGCGCTTTATTTTGGCTACGTGCTTTGCCAGTTTTAGCAGGCCAAATACTAGAGCGGAGTCTCTGTGAGTTTGGAATTAAATGGCAGGCAGTTTCATGGGAATAGAAAATGTCAAGTTGTTTTTGCTCATCCTCTGCATTGCAAGTGGCCTGCACCCTCTTCACTGCTACGGTTCGTTGTTTGCACGCACGTATATAGCACGCATATAGCACATGCATGATTTGCATGCAGAACGCGGGCATGTTTTCAATTAAGTCCTTTTCAGTTATGTTTTTGTGTGTCGTCCAAGTATAACACGCGCGCAGTTGCCATGTATATATCTAAGCCCACAAGCGTTCTCACCTTCCACCACACCACGCGCAACATGCATGCCGGCAGATGCATGAATTAATGGGTATATATGTACTTGTTCCTAAAATATATACAGTTCCCTCATTCGCACATGATTATATACAGCCAATACCTGTATATACTTGTATATACCCTTTGATTTTCGATGCCTATAGATTGTAGATACAAGTTCACTAAACCTTCAACATGCCTGGGAGAGTCGGAGCAGCGAGATCTGACCATCACCTGTTACCTCGATGGTCCTCAAAATGAGAACCCCATTACAGTAACGTGGTACAAAAGAAACGGAGAAACACTAAACTGGCACCCAGTTGAGTTGGAGCCCAATAAGTTTGAAAACCCTTATTACAGCGGGGACTTAGGCAACGGAACAAAGGAAGTCGTCGCGTCCTTGAAAATACTGAGCGTATCAGAGATGGATGTTGGCTGTTATGCTTGCGAAGCTTGCGTGACGTACATCTATTGCACACCTCCAGATTGGGACGAGGTCGATTCACGATGTTTGCGTGGGGGTGAACAGTGCATTGCGCGGCATGATGTTCCACTCTGCAGCGCCGGGTCCACCGACTATGGCCGCCCACTTCCTAACAAAGTTACAAGTCTTATGACCCGGCCTCGCCCGACCGATAACTTAAACAAAGGTGGGGGCGCTATCAGCGGGAGCGAAATGGCTCTCTATGGAGGAATAGCGGTGTGCCTTGTGTTGGCCGTCACCTCATTACTACTGATAATTGTGGTGATTGTGCTGTGCGCAAATAAGAACGGAAGCAGGAAACGTAAGTTTGATGCGTGAGAACATGCAGTTATTCATATAATGTGCATCTGCCCTGCCAAGTCGCTATTCAGCCTCTTTAATATAATATATATAATACAATAATTACACAGCAAAAAGACAAATCAATTATTGATTTCACAACGGATTTTAAATCAACGCATGATTTGACAGTAAAATCAAGTGCGCTTGATTTGCGCTTGATTTTACTGTCAAATCAATTGTGAATCAATAATTGATTCGACGCGTTTTTCCCCGCTGTTATCATTATAATTATTAGGGATCGAGGCGGCGAAAAGGGATCTAACGCATGTTTTCAAATTATTTCATATTCTAACAGAAACCTATGTCTGTTCATCATGGAGCTACAGTGGCCTGAATTTTTAATTGCGCGTACATTTTCATTGCGCGCGTCAACTTTGCATGATGCTCATTTCTGGCTAGTTCCCTTTTCGCTGACCCGACCCCATTTTTATAACTTTACATTAGGAAGAGGTGGAAATGCTGGAGGCAGAACCAGAGCGGCTGTAGTAACTGGCAACTCGTACGTTCCACACACACGCACACACGCACACTCGCACACATACACATGCATACACACTCCGTCACGCCCATGCACACACATTGCCACTAACAGGCACGCACACACATTATACATACGGGCTTGTCGCATGCATGCATGCATGCGTTTACAAAAAACGAACAATAATTGACCTATATATTAGCATGCATAATGTTTTAACTATGTCTCTATAAATATGCATGTCTATCGAGAGTTACGTTAGTAACTCTCATATAGGATTTGACCCCGATTATGAATGTCATTAAAAAAACGCGACCCGCTTCTAACAAGACTCCCGACGAGCGGATGGCTTACCTTGTTATCGTCGTCGTACAAGAAGGCAACAACAAGCAGTTTCGTGTTTGTTTGATGTCAAAAAACCGCGTGGTTGTAGAGAACAAAACAATTTTTGAAACTCGTACCCAGTCCCACGTATTTCTCGTTCTTCTTCTTCTTCTTGTTCTTGTTCTTGTTCTTGACCACGCATAACTCGGGATAGGAACACTTTTAAGAAATGAAAATTACACCAATGGCTTCAGAATTCGTTGGCATTCTCGCTTCTGTGGTCAAAACGTTTCGAGGCTACATGACATATATCAGTGGTTGTGTTAGCAAATCACGTATAGTTAAGCTTACTGCACTGACAAGACTCGGATAGGTCCTACTTCGCTCTTTATACGAAGTACTAGCAGTATACATCATGTAATCAAATGTGTATGGTCTGGGCACTACACGTAGTGGTAATTAACTGTGGCGGTATAATAACGTGCACGTGCGAACTATTATAATCATTCTTGTTATTCGATCGTTGTAAGTTTGACGCTCTTTGTAACTTAGTGAAGTAGTTTTTTTTTTTCAAAATGCCTTCACGTGCAAGGTACAGATCCTGAAAAAAGACAGCGATATTGCCATAGTCCTTAACGTGCATCTCGCTCGGCGAAAAGAGTTAAGGTCACTCAAAAGTATGTCGTACCTTTACAACCTCCCTCTCATATCACGATGGATTACTTAACATGCTATACGGCTCATAATCGGGTATGAATAAAAATCAATGAAACAAGTAAATAAAAAACATTCTCTATGAGAAAGTTGGTGGCATATAGGATTTGAAGGCAATGGTGGTGTAAAAAGGAAGAAAACAAGGGTCTAATAATAAGGGAAAATGGAATAGTCCTATATTTAGCACATTTCTATATGTAGGATATAGTATGTTGTTCGTGTGCTAAATATAGGACTATTCCGTTTTCCCTTATTATTAGACCCTTGTTTTCTTCCTTTTTACACCACCATTGCCTTCAAATCCTATATGCCACCAACTTTCTCATAGAGAATGTTTTTTATTTACTTGTTTAATTTCAGTTTCCATTTCAGTCAGGGGCTGTTTCCTTGCTTATTACACCATTATTGCCTTCATTCCTAAAACTTCCTCGTAGAAAATGTTTTAATTACTTTTTTCATCGATTTTTTTTTGGTTGGTATGGTTTAATGCTTGAGTATTAATTACGTCATTGGGAATAGTGTTTTATTATCCTAGCATGCAATACGAAGGGAGAAGCATGAGGAAAATAATTGTTCTTGGCATACAAAACCCATTTTATCAATATTAAGGTTAGAGATAATTTGCAGGGAAAACATTTTGTAGTGAGATTAAGATAATAAATTCGGTTAAAAGTTACTAAGGTTGAAGATGATTAATTTAATAAGAAAATCTAATTAGTCCATGATGAATATTAACTAGTAAAACGTCAATAGAATTTCATAATTTTTCAAACCCATAATAACGTTATTCTGCAATTTATAAATCTTTTAATAAACGTTGCTGTACATTATTATGGACACCCTTTGTTGATCACGTTAAAGTTAATTAGCTTTTAATAATTTTGATTAAAAATATTTGCCCAAACCCTTGACCTTAGTTTCAAAATACTAGATTTTTATCATCAACCTATTAAAGGTTATTTCACTTCAAACACAGTTATTTCGCTTCAAACACGGTTCATTCTTGGACACACTGTATAGTATAGCTGCATGTATATATGAGCACATGCTTGGCGTATACGTAGTTTCTTTATTTTTACGCGTGCATATATATATATACTTGCAATACGTTGTTACTTAAGCGAAGATCTTCCAACCTATAGCAATTCGGTGGGTGGAATTCTGTCAACACTGACGAACGTCGACTCGGATGCCGGAGGGACGATGTCATCCAGCGGGACATCGTCGAGCGGCGGCACTCTTCTCACCATCCCTTCTTTCAACGGCACATTGACCCCATGTCCCAACGCCCCTGCGACCAGTTGTTCGGTCCTCTTTGTTCCGCCGAATAGTCCGCGCTCCCGCCATTTGTCGCCCGCACAAAGCCCGGTCAGCAGTGGCGGGCCAAACCCCGTTCACAGCTTTATCCCAAATGAACACCACCCTCATCATCAGCCCCCACAAAATTCATATGATTCGAATCCAAAGAGCCTAAAATGCGCGGAACCCCAGCCAAGCCTCAAAAGCCCCGCATCCTCCATTTTAAGTTCTGCGGCTGGCATGGGTCATCATTACCACGTCCTGGAACTCAGACCAGTGAGCGAAGTCGGTTCCGATACCACCACCGCGCAGACGCGCGAAGACAGCTGGAGTACAATAGGACCGCTTCCCGTTGCGCGCCAAGCGCATCATAAGGCGGTGCTTCAACTCCTTCCGGGAGAAATGTCAGCAGGTAGTCGATCGAAGTGCGCAGCCCAATCGCCGGCGTCGACATCAATGATACCTGAGGGGGTTCTAACCCCCGTGGAGTCCCCGGCACCCCCCGTGTCCGATCGTTACAAGAAGTTGGAGGTTTCCACCCTGGGTCCAAAGCACGAGTATACGCAGAGGTCCGTCGGCCAAACGGAGCCTCCAGACGTCGACAAAGCACACGCATGTAGTGACCCGCATTAAATTGTGTGTGCGCCAGTATATGGACGTGATAATACCTGCTGTTGCATGAATTTTGTATATGCTAGCGAGTAAAAATTGTTGTTGTCGAAACTATACTATACGTATGTTATTGTATATAAATATAGAGGCACGCACAGATGTCTATATATGTAAGTGCTAGTTAGCGGAAACATTTCCTGTTGTTCGCCTCACGACAGCTATAGGGAACGCATGCGTGCAAGGGGATGAAGAGTGCCGTGTTGTTGATCTTCGGAGGTGTCCTCGGATGCGCCTTGTTCTTTGCCGTTGTGCAATATCTGTGTCTGATAGGTTGGTGCCTCATACGGAGAAGAAGAAAGACAGCGGGGCAAGACGCCGTCACAACGATAGAGCTGAACTGCCCCATCGCAACAACAATTGAACTGAACTGCGCCGCCCCTACGCTTGTAACGCCGGCAACTAATCATAGGTATACCAGAATTATAATTTACATCATTTTCATTAATTAAATGCATGGGATATCGTTGCCGCGAAGAAGAGACATTAACAAATTATTTTATATTATAAGAGTTACCTGACTTTGATAAACAATATCTTGATTATAGATTAAGTAAAATTTAACGATCTGCAGAATCCAGTAGCAAGTTAACAGGACTTCTTCGGGTACTTTGCATGCTATTTTGAGCTGGAGAGACGCTCTCGATAAGTTTTACGTGTTTTTAACTCTGAAGGTTACCGAACTTAGGTATGGACAAGTGTATAGCGGGGGCTATAGTGTGTAAAAATACAGAACTGATGTGGCAATAAGTGCTGACAATATGAAGAACGTGGGTCGTTTAGCTCGGACGATATGTGGGTTTGAAATTGATGCTATTATTTTTACAGTGGTTTTATTTTATAATATAGCATAAGCCTTATAAAAACGTCGTGAACTGTCCCAATTATTATATATACGGTATACCGTTCACGAGAAAATTGCCCCTCGGCGACGGTCAGTTTTCTCGTGAACTCTATTATACTAAATTTATTGATACCGGCTGACTATACAGAAACAACGATGAAGGTACAGAAAACTGCACTCACATGGCCATGGGAGAGTTACGTGACGGAGAGGAAAGCTATACAGCGCTAGACATGGCCCTGCAGGACGGTGAGGAAAACTATGTTCACACGGGCATGCGCATGGGGGAGCTACGAGACGGTGAGGAAAACTACACTGACATGGCCATGGGAGAGTTACGTGACGGTGAAGAAAACTACACTGACATGGCCATGGGAGAGTTACTTGACGGTGAAGAAAACTACACTGACATGGCCATGGGAGAGTTACGTGACGGTGAGGAAAACTACACTGACATGGCCATGGGAGAGTTACGTGACGGTGAGGAAAACTACACTGACATGGCCATGGGAGAGTTACGTGACGGTGAGGAAAACTACACTGACATGGCCATGGGAGAGTTACGTGACGGTGAGGAAAACTACACTGACATGACCATGGGAGAGTTACGTGACGGTGAGGAAAACTACACTGACATGACCATGGGAGAGTTACTTGATGGTGAGGAGAATTGCGATACATACCGATTGAATGGCCAGGTTGGCGCTCTGGCACAACGGTATGTACATGCATACATGCTCAATTTGACGCTTGCGCATTTATGTAAGTCCTCATTACCAGAAATTTCGGACGCTCATTACGTATTCCTGACGCGTCAATGCAAACGTCCGTTAATTTTCCGCGCACGCGTCCATTGACATGTATGGAACAAAGTGCATTTCTGTTCAGTATAAATCAGGAATCGACAGAAAAAAGGAAAGCGGTCAAAAATATAGTTAAGAACATCTTTCACTATGCGTTATTGATGAAACAAAAAAATTCAGGGTCTATCTGTAGGTTCCATGGCCCTAAAACAACACGTCCATAGACACATGTAGAAATTGTGTAAAAATTTGGGTTTTGTCAAGATGTTTGTGCATTTTTCTCAGGATCTGTGATAGTTGCAGTAAGAATCGGTGATTAACATGTTAGCCAGATCATCGAGGAAGGGGCCAGATACCATAAAACACTCTTTCCCCTACTTTTCTAGGTTCCAGAGTCACTTCAGTGGTGTTAGGTACTGAATGTCCCCATTATTAATCCTTCCACTTGTATGACGTAATGGACGTTTTTATACGGGCTCGGCCACTGTGTGACTCACTCAGGTATGTTACATCTGAGGTGCTTATAGGCGTTCTACATGTGCGTAACAACCATAGCTTGACCCACATACGTAGTATATATACAGTGGCGTATCCAGAATTTCAGCGAGGGGGTGCTTAAGGTCAGGAATACTGGTGGGGGGGGGGGGGGGGGGGGGGGGGGGAAGGGGAGGGCCCGCTTCTGGTCCGATATGAAAAGTGAGTGTGTGTGTGTGTGGGAGGGGGGGGGGGATGCAGTCCGCTTCAAGTCCGATACGAAAAGTGGAGGCCTTTGGCACACGTCGTTATATTTAATAACTAACGGTCACAATTTTGACCGAGGGGGGTGCTCAAAAGCACCTGGAGCACCCTCTCCAGGGGCGGATACAGAAATTTCCAAAAGGGAGGTTTAGACCCGCGATACAGTGGTGTAGAGAGAGGGGGGGGGACATATGCCCCCGGGCGCAGGGTTGAGGGGGCGTCGAAGTAGACGAGAGATAATTAATTATCGCGTCAACGAGAACTCACGAACGCATCGGCAGATACAGGGGGCAGTTGTAAACGCGTTCATATAATATAAGGCTCCTCCCCTTCCTCTTTTCCGCTATGTACCCCCCCCCCCCCCCCCCCCCCCCCCCCCATCGGGCCAGAAGCCGACAGCCCCCCCCACCCCCCGGGCGCTCAACACTCACACTATGTCACTGCCGCGATACGAAAAGCGGGGGTGGGGTGGTGGGGGTGGTGGTGCTGTCCGCTTCAGGCCCGATACGAAAAGCGGGGGGGGGGGGGGGGGGGGGGGTGCCGTACGCTTCAGACTGGACTCAATAATATCTTGTATATTTACCAGACCCCGCCAAACTAAGAACTAAACAACATTTGAAATAGCCTACAACCAGCCTGCCTATACAACTGTATAGGCCTAACAGTGTGTAATTGTCTAGTTGTTGGATGAGTTTCCATCACAATAGTGTTGGTGCCATATGTATGTGTGTGCTTGTGTGCATGCATGTGTATGCTTGTGTGCATGTGTGTGCAAGTGTATATGCATGTGAATGCGTGTGTGTGTGTGTGTGCATGTGGATATTGTACTTGTGTGTTCATTTGGGTCACTTCATTCATACACTCACATAGGTCTCAGTAGTCTAGTATTTGGGCAAGCTGGACTGACAATAGATTGGAACTGGACCTCTCAAGCTAGAGGTGTTTGTTCATGTACATGTACGTTGTTTTGTGTGTGTGTGTGTGTGTGTGTGTGTGTGTGTGTGTGTGTGTGTGTGTGTGTGTGTGTGTGTGTGTGTGTGTGTGTGTGGTATATGTCTGGAGTATGTATTTGTGCATTTCTGTGTTTTTATAACATTTCTGCATGTTATAAGTGGGGCTCAATATAGCCCAAGTATCAACTAGCTGGACCTCTCAAGCAAGGGGAGCTAGATCATACACAAGGGGAGCTAGCTAGATCATACGCATTGTGTGTGGGTGTGCATATGTCTGTTGAGAATATATCATATATGTCTGTTGAGAATATGTGCATGTGTTTGTGTGCATTAGATGTGTGTGCATTGTGCATGTTATCGCTCTTCTGCTAATGGGCTGCTTCTGTACTGTTAGGTGAGCAGCAGCTGGCTTCATGTGTGTTAGTTAATTATTTGCTCATGCATATAAACACATGCACACATGTATATCACTATACATATCACACATGCACACATATACACAACACACACACACACACACACACACACACACACACACACACACACACACACACAGGATGTTTGCTATGACCAAACGCAAAGTCTCCCATTTAACACCATGGAATGTATGTTAGTTGGTTCAATACATACAACACACCAGTTGTTGCATGTGCTGGACTTATACATACTGGATTGCCTTTTGAAAGTGACACTGCCCAGGCCACTACGATCCAGAAACCTACTTCAAATGACACCAAGTGCTCAGATCTTGGGTGGGTGTGCAGTGGCGGATCGAGCATATTTTAGGCTCATTAAAACCGGGCAATTATGGGCCCGTGCCCATAATTGCCCGGTTTTAATGAGCCTAAAATATGCCTGGATCCACCACTGGGTGTGTCTCACTAGTTCCCGAGTCCTATATACAGTACAGAGGCATTATGTATTTGCAACTTCCACCACATGTTGTATGAACAGGACTGGTGTATTGGATTGCTGTGATGTATGTAGTGGACTGGTATGTTGTATGATGGAGGAGGGAAGGGGGTGTGGCATTGCCCCTGCACATTTATTAAAGAGGGAGGGTGTTGGTGGGAAGTACTACACACCTGTGCACCATCCTCAGATTTTTACATTTGAAGTTCTGAAGCCATGGGTAAATATGAAGTCATGTGTGTGAATAGCTCAGCATATCCAGTGGCCAAATCTATTGAGATAGGGTAGAAATAATTTCACTGCCATTATCAAGGCTCCATCCAGTGAGACCATTTACATGTAAATACAAACACAAACACACACACACAGAGGATGTTTGATATCACCAAATGCAAAGTCTGCTATTTAAGTCCATGGAGTTTATGTGAGGTGGTCCAGTACATACTACACACACCGGTCCAGTACATACATCACACCAGTCCAGTACATACATCACACCAGTCCAGTACATACATCACACCAGTCCAGTACATTCAATACATCAGCCCAGTACAACACCGGCACCAGTCCTGTACATTATTAGTGCTAGAAGTTCAATGTTCTGTGCAATGCACTGTTCCCACTGTTCTAATAAAAGCGCATCAATGTCCTCCAGTGAAACTGAATGGAAGTGATGCAAGGAAGGACCTACAGCCTTGTAGTCCTCTTCTGAGTCTCCATCAAAGAACTCAACTCCGTCATCAGTGGTCTTCCACCACACACCAGGTCCACAAATAAGGTAATCACTAATCCTCTCGATGTGTGCTTGGTACGATGCAGATTTCATAATCTCCCTTGTAAAGTGGGTGTTTGAGATTTTTCCTGTAACTTTTCCAAACTTTTCTACCTCACAACTTTTGCACTGCTACCGTGTCCTCATGTTTAGAATGTTGCTCATAATGCAGGCGTTTGATGGCATTGGTGATAATGTTCTCTGTGTTTTGATTTCATGTTGAATTGCTGATTTGTTTGACTTGACTGAACATTCTCACCTGAATCTCCGTGTTTAGGGATCTTAGACAAATGATTCGGTACAGCAGTGGTGAGTGGGTTGTTAATGCATGAAAGTAGTGGCCAAACTTT
>OY811976.1:9010128-9050128 GCA_963681505.1 Eunapius fragilis | reverse complement strand
TTAGGGCTTTGTATTCGAGGAGCAAATGTTACGTGCACGCTCATAGTTGTTTGCGGAGACATAGCATACCCCACCATCATTGGCATATCCAGGATTTCAGTGAAGGGGTGCTTCAGGTCAGACTCAATATGGAAAGGGGGGGGGGGGGGGGGCTTTAGCCCCCCAGATTTTTGCACTTCAGGTATTAAAATTTCTGAAGTCGTTATAATCAATTGTAAAGCACTCGCTATTGAATAGATCATAGAGTTGCCCTTTCATGTAAGGTACCTCCCCCTCTTCTGCTAAGCAACTCCCCCCGCCTTTCGTAATGTGCCTGAAGTGTACACCTCCTCACCCCCACTGTCGTATCGCTGGACTAAACCCCCAACCATAACTAGCCCCCCACCCCCCGCTTGTCGTATCGCGGGTCTAAATCCCCAACCATAATTAGCCCCCCACCCTTAAAACTTGTCTACGCCCTCGGGGGGGGGGGGGGGGGGTTGCTGTCCGCTTCAGGTCCGATACAAAAAGTGGGGGCCCTTTGTTTGGCACACAGCAAATACATTATCGTTAATAATTAACGGTTACAAGTATATATAGCCGAAGCTAACGTATCCCAGAGAGGGTGCTCCGGGTCCTCAGCCATAATTGTAACCGGTAATAACAATAACGTAGAGTAGGCCCTATGCCAAACAATTAAAGGGCCCCCCACTTTTCGTATTGGGTCTGAAGCGGATAGCAACTCCCCCCCCCCCCCCCCCCCCCCCCCCCCCCCCCCCCCCAATTATCGTACCTGGCCTGACCTGAATCACCCCCCTCGCTGACGCCGGCCACTGCCGTAGTGTACAGGTATTAGTGTCGTGGTCCATTTGAAATCATAAAGTAATGTCTTACTTCGCGCTTGCCTACCAGGTTAGTATTTCAATATTCCACTAACATCGAAAGTCAGCCGGTCATCAAATACACCAGTCAGATCGAGGTTATTTATATTATTGGTGAGAGGATTATAATTGCTCATAAACATTGTTAATTCGTTTAATAGTTAGTTAATCGACCCCTTCCCCCCCCAAAAAATTACGTCAACTATGTAGTAATAATTAAAGCACATATCTTGATTTTAACTTCATAATCCATATGGACATGTGTTCCCCTTGTGGCCGAGTCATATGGAGCCTGGGGCAACGAAGCGATGCAAGCTTTTTCACGGCTTGCATCGTACCTTGCCACAAGGACCAACTCCCCCAAGTCCAAGGTTGTCTGCAGCTTGTATGGCCGCCTTAATTTGACTCTTGTGCGAGCCAATGCCCGAGCCCTCCTCTTACGATGTGGCTGTTCCCTTCAGGAGGGGGATAGTTCCTCATTGTCACTTTCATAGCCAGTGTGTCTCGATATGTATGTATGTATTAATAATAGCATTCGTTATTTAGTGCATTTATTCTGATTAGTGTATTCTGCTGCATCTTGTATTCCTGTTCATGTTATGCGTATTATAATAATCCATGGTTATATAATCCATAACAATCTGAAACTCAAATTTTTATAGTGGAAAGTAAAAAAATTCCGCTATATGCTAAAACGTTTGTTATTCGTCCCTGTAATAAAAAAGAGAGGCCTCAAAATAAATACAAGTATCCCACAATCAGATTAAGGTACATGTAGGCAGACGAATACACAACCACATATGTACATAGGCTTTGGGGATAAATATAATATTTGTAATATACGCCCCAGGAAAAGAGCTGGGAGTGTGTGTGTGTGTGTGTGTGTGTGTGTGTGTGTGTGTGTGTGTGTGTGTGAGTGTGTGTGTGTGTGCATGTGCGTGCGTGCGCTTGTGTACAGACCACACCCAGACATTAAAACGACTAGTGGCTAGAGAGAATCTGAATTCTTGCCCAGACCAACTGACTAGCATGCAGCTTGAGAGATTTAAATATTAACCCCAGGGTACAGATCACACCCACATGACACAACTGACTAGCAGCTAACTCATTCTTGCCCAGAGTACAGATCAACCCGACAGGTTACATCAGCATCAGCTTAAAAGATTCTTCCTAATATATACACCCTAGGAAAAGAGCTGGGAGTATGTGTGTGTGTGTGTGTGTGTGTGTGTGTGTGTGTGTGTGTGTGTGTGTGTATGTGTGTGTGCATGTGTATGTGTGAGTGTATGTGTGTGTGTTTTTAATTCACACACACATACACACACATGCACACACACACACACACACACACACACACACACACACACATACACACGCCCAGACAGCACAACTGACCAGCGACTAGAGGTATTTAACCCATTCTTGCCCAGGGTACTGGCCACACCCAGGCAACTCAACTAGATAGATTTAACCCAATCCTGCCCAAAGTACAGACCACACCCAGACGACACAACCGACTAGCGGCTAGAGATATTTAACCCATTCTTGCCCTCAAACTAAACATGTAATCAGCATCAGCTAAAGTGATTCTTCCTAATGTGCACCCCAGGAAATAAAGCTAGGAGTATGTGGGAATGTGTGTGTGCGCGCGTGCGCGTGGTGTGTCATTGCGCATATCGGGATGAGGTATGAAGGAACGGACCGTTAACTTACGCAGTCGTAGCAAACAGGTAGATGCACGCCGAGCGCACGTTCGTCTATCCACGCCGATGCATGAAAGAAATATTCAAATGTATTGAACCAAGGGCACATTTCGAGCATTTAGATAACCACTCGCTCCTCCCACTCACACACGCACCAGCACTTATAATGTGCACTATTAGGGCGCGCCCACCATTTGATGTTTATTAATCATTTTCATTATTGACCTCTAAAGAAAATGATTACGTAATAACGAAAGTAATTAATTTTGTTCTTGATTCTCCTGCTCGCAAAATGAAAGCGAAAAATAAAATAATGCATTTCTTATATTTAAAAAAATAATCCTACTGCGTTAATGTTTGAAAAAAATCAAATACTTTACATGCGTTTTCAATGCATAGACATGTATGGATGTCCGAAATTGCTGGACATGTATACTTTGTATCCCCAACCAGAACTGCACGGAGGGATTGTGATGATGTCAGAGCTCCGCCCCTTCCTCCCTTGCAGTCGGAACAAGATATCTACGAATATACCAACTAGCAACTGGAAAATTCTGCGGCCGACTATGTTGCATTGAAAACAACGTTTTTTCGCTGAATACAGACGATGTCAATAAAGAACTGCATTTTGTATCTGACCTACCGATATTTTATATATACAAGTGATAAAAACATTCTCTATGCGAGAAGGTTGGTGGTATATAGGAATCAAAGGCAGTGGTGGTGTAAAAAGCAAGGGAACAAGGATTGTGATTGAAAAGGAAAAAAGAAATAGACCTATATTAGCAGCATGTCGTCATGTTTAACTGTGTGTGCTAATATAGGTCTATTTCATTTTTCCTTTTCAATCACAATCCTTGTTCCCTTGCTTTTTACACCACCACTGCCTTTGATTCCTATATACCACCAACCTTCTCGCATAGAGAATGTTTTTATCACTTGTTTCCTACATTTTTTGGTAGATTTAGTATTGTATTTAGTTCTTGAAAAGTAACCATGTAGCAAGAATGTCAAATGACAGTTTTATTTTAGAATCTCGTGGCCATGCAATTTTTTGAGGTGTGGGTGTACCATTAAAACACACAGTATTACTATTTTAAACAATAAGTACAAGTATTTCATTTATAACCCAGGAGCATGTCATCTTGTATAGGATATACTGCTGTATATTCTGGACCAGGATATACTTCTGTATATCCAGGATATATAGCAGGTAGAGCAGGTGAAGCTAATCCTGCAGCTGGACATGGAACCACTCCTGGACCTGGACCTGAAACAGGTGATTTAAACAACCATTAGTTAAAACAAATCCTCTACTGGCAAGTGAAGCCATATAATACATCAGACAAAGATTACATGTACCCACTGATCTCACGCTATTATCAGATAAACCACAATACGTTGTCATCAGCAACTTTGATACTATTAGATATAAATTATGCACCACAATACACATTAACATTATTACGAAATTGTTGTCAGCGAACAGCGTGCACATATTTCAAACAACAGCATGGAGAGAGATGCAATATCTTCCGCTGTAACTGTTGCATAAAATATTTTAGCGATACACTATACATGCTATAATTTATGTCCAGATCCAACATTCATGGTGTAACGCACCTTCGGGGGTGGTCGCTTTGATGGTCCTTTCAGTATCGCGCTTGACACCTTGTCGTGTCTTGTATTGCACTCGTTTGGCATATCTGTAGGTGTACGAGTGGCTAGTTGTTGCCGGGTTTTTTTTCTGTAAGGGCGGTGGTGTGGGGGAGACACATTCTAATTGGAGCCTCTTGCTTCACATTATCTGCTGTAGACTGTATACCGTAGTATCTGATCGCGTATGTAGTTCCACCGACAGAATTCGAAAGTTATGCTATATAAGAAGCTATAGTATAGAAATCAATTCGGTCAAAACAATTATATGCGATATATAGTGTCGGGTACTTACGTGTATGGTAGTTTTGGCTTTCATTTCAAGCTGCGTAACGAATGATAAGAGTTGAGAGTAACGCACAGGCGTCATGCAGAAAATGATACCTTGAATATTCGTCAGGAGCCTTCCTATAACGTTATCGCTGCTCCATTCCGTTTCTCAACCATTTGGCATTATGGTTGGACATTTATACATGGAGCCGTAGGGACCCGAAAAGGCTCTTGGATTCAGTGCGTATACCTCTTCCACAGCGTGCGGGAATATTAAGAATTTGAATCACGCCCACGACACGTGGCTATTATCGGAACCTACGCGAGTAGGTTCCATATAGGAATCCAACAGTATCATGAATGTCATTAAAAAAACATCACTCACGTCTAGCGGGACATTTAAGAATCGGGTCACTTCGCTCTTAGTGGCATTCGAGCGATATAAAAAAGGACAACAGTTCTACGTTGTATTTGTGTCACAAGACGGTGTACTTTTAGAGAACAAAAATACTCGTCCCCATCGTCCGTACCCAGTCCCACCTAAAATTTCTCCTCCGTCGGCTTCTTCTTCTTCTTCTTCCTTCCGGAGAGTATAACTCACGACAGGAACGTTTGTAAAGCACGCCAAGTGTACCAATCGCTTCAGGATGCGTCCGCAGGTTATCTTCGGGGGTCTGTTAGACGCCTAACTGTTCGGGCAATTAACTAAAGCGAATAGTACCTCATTTGGTATTCGGTTAAAAATACCCAATTACATCGGCTAGCTATTTTTAAATGCAACAAGTGATAAAAACATTCTCTATGCGAGAAGGTTGGTGGTATATAGGAATCAAAGGCGGTGGTGGTGTAAAAAGCAAGGGAACAAGGATTGTGATTGAAAAGGAAAAAAGAAATAGACCTATATTAGCAGCATGTCGTCATGTCTAACTGTGTGTGCTAATATAGGTCTATTTCAATTTTCCTTTTCAATCACAATCCTTGTTCCCTTGCTTTTTACACCACCACCGCCTTTGATTCCTATATACCACCAACCTTCTCGCATAGAGAATGTTTTTATCACTTGTTTCCTACATTTTTTGGTAGATTTAGTATTGTATTTAGTTCTTGAAAAGTAACCATGTAGCAAGAATGTCAAATGACAGTTTTATTAGAATCTCGTGGCCATGCAATTTTTTGAGGTGTGGGTGTACCATTAAAAACACAGTATTACTATTTAAACAATAAGTACAAGTATTTCATTTATAACCCAGGAGCATGTCATCTTGTATAGGATATACTGCTGTATATTCTGGACCAGGATATACTTCTGTATATCCAGGATATATAGCAGGTAGAGCAGGTGGAGCTAATCCTGCAGCTGGACATGGAACCACTCCTGGACCTGGACCTGAAACAGGTGATTTAAACAACCATTAGTTAAAACAAATCCTCCACTGGCAAGTGAAGCCATATAATACATCAGACAAAGATTACATGTACCCACTGATCTCACGCTATTATCAGATAAACCACAATACGTTGTCATAAGCAACTTTGATACTATTAGATATAAATTATGCACCACAATACACATTAACATTATTACGAAATTGTTGTCAGCGAACAGCGTGCACATATTTCAAACAACAGCACGGAGAGAGATGCAATATCTTCCGCTGTAACTGTTGCATAAAATATTTTAGCGATACACTATACATGCTATAATTTATGTCCAGATCCAACATTCATTAACGCACCTTCGGGGTGGTCGCTTTGATGGTCCTTTCAGTAGCGCGCTTGACACCTTGTCGTGTCTTGTATTGCACTCGTTTGGCATATCTGTAGGTGTACGAGTGGCTAGTTGTTGCCGGGTTTTTTTTCTGTAAGGGCGGTGGTGTGGGGGAGACACATTCTAATTGGAGCCACTTGCTTCACATTATCTGCTGTAGACTGTATATCGTAGTATCTGATCGCGTATGTAGTTCCACCGACAGAATTCGAAAGTTATGCTATATAAGAAGCTATAGTATAGAAATCAATTCGGTCAAACAATTATATGCGATAGTGTCGGGTACTTACGTGTATGGTAGTTTTGGCTTTCATTTCAAGCTGCGTAACGAATGATAAGAGTTGAGAGTAACGCACAGGCGTCATGCAGAAAATGATACCTTGAATATTCGTCAGGAGCCTTCCTATAACGTTATCGCTGCTCCATTCCGTTTCTCAACCATTTGGCATTATGTTGGACATTTATACATGGAGCCGTAGGGACCCGAAAAGGCTCTTGGATTCAGTGCGTATACCTCTTCTACAGCGTGCGGGAATATTAAGAATTTGAATCACGCCCACGACACGTGGCTATTATTGCATTTAAAAATAGCTAGCTGATGTAATTGGGTATTTTTAACCGAATACCAAATGAGGTACTATTCGCTTTAGTTAATTGCTCGAACAGTTAGGCGTCTAACAGACCCCCGAAGATAACCTGCGGACGCATCCTGAAGCGATTGGTACACTTGGCGTGCTTTACAAACGTTCTTGTCGTGAGTTATACTCTCCGGAAGGAAGAAGAAGAAGAAGAAGCCGACGGAGGAGAAATTTTAGGTGGGACTGGGTACGGACGATGGGGACGAGTATTTTTGTTCTCTAAAAGTACACCGTCTTGTGACACAAATACAACGCAGAACTGTTGTCCTTTTTTATATCGCTCGAATGCCACTAAGAGCGAAGTGACCCGATTCTTAAATGTCCCGCTAGACGTGAGTGACATTTTTTAAATGACATTCATGATACTGTTGGATTCCTATATGGAACCTACTCGCGTAGGTTCCGATAATAGCCACGTGTCGTGGGCGTGATTCAAATTCTTAATATTCCCGCACGCTGTGGAAGAGGTATACGCACTGAATCCAAGAGCCTTTTCGGGTCCCTACGGCTCCATGTATAAATGTCCAACCATAATGCCAAATGGTTGAGAAACGGAATGGAGCAGCGATAACGTTATAGGAAGGCTCCTGACGAATATTCAAGGTATCATTTTCTGCATGACGCCTGTGCGTTACTCTCAACTCTTATCATTCGTTACGCAGCTTGAAATGAAAGCCAAAACTACCATACACGTAAGTACCCGACACTATATATCGCATATAATTGTTTTGACCGAATTGATTTCTATACTATAGCTTCTTATATAGCATAACTTTCGAATTCTGTCGGTGGAACTACATACGCGATCAGATACTACGGTATACAGTCTACAGCAGATAATGTGAAGCAAGAGGCTCCAATTAGAATGTGTCTCCCCCACACCACCGCCCTTACAGAAAAAAAACCCGGCAACAACTAGCCACTCGTACACCTACAGATATGCCAAACGAGTGCAATACAAGACACGACAAGGTGTCAAGCGCGATACTGAAAGGACCATCAAAGCGACCACCCCCGAAGGTGCGTTACACCATGAATGTTGGATCTGGACATAAATTATAGCATGTATAGTGTATCGCTAAAATATTTTATGCAACAGTTACAGCGGAAGATATTGCATCTCTCTCCATGCTGTTGTTTGAAATATGTGCACGCTGTTCGCTGACAACAATTTCGTAATAATGTTAATGTGTATTGTGGTGCATAATTTATATCTAATAGTATCAAAGTTGCTGATGACAACGTATTGTGGTTTATCTGATAATAGCGTGAGATCAGTGGGTACATGTAATCTTTGTCTGATGTATTATATGGCTTCACTTGCCAGTAGAGGATTTGTTTTAACTAATGGTTGTTTAAATCACCTGTTTCAGGTCCAGGTCCAGGAGTGGTTCCATGTCCAGCTGCAGGATTAGCTTCACCTGCTCTACCTGCTATATATCCTGGATATACAGAAGTATATCCTGGTCCAGAATATACAGCAGTATATCCTATACAAGATGACATGCTCCTGGGTTATAAATGAAATACTTGTACTTATTGTTTAAAATAGTAATACTGTGTGTTTTAATGGTACACCCACACCTCAAAAAATTGCATGGCCACGAGATTCTAAAATAAAACTGTCATTTGACATTCTTGCTACATGGTTACTTTTCAAGAACTAAATACAATACTAAATCTACCAAAAAATGTAGGAAACAAGTGATAAAAACATTCTCTATGCGAGAAGGTTGGTGGTATATAGGAATCAAAGGCAGTGGTGGTGTAAAAAGCAAGGGAACAAGGATTGTGATTGAAAAGGAAAAATGAAATAGACCTATATTAGCACACACAGTTAAACATGACGACATGCTGCTAATATAGGTCTATTTCTTTTTTCCTTTTCAATCACAATCCTTGTTCCCTTGCTTTTTACACCACCACTGCCTTTGATTCCTATATACCACCAACCTTCTCGCATAGAGAATGTTTTTATCACTTGTTGCATTTAAAAATAGCTAGCCGATGTAATTGGGTATTTTTAACCGAATACCAAATGAGGTACTATTCGCTTTAGTTAATTGCCCGAACAGTTAGGCGTCTAACAGACCCCCGAAGATAACCTGCGGACGCATCCTGAAGCGATTGGTACACTTGGCGTGCTTTACAAACGTTCCTGTCGTGAGTTATACTCTCCGGAAGGAAGAAGAAGAAGAAGAAGCCGACGGAGGAGAAATTTTAGGTGGGACTGGGTACGGACGATGGGGACGAGTATTTTTGTTCTCTAAAAGTACACCGTCTTGTGACACAAATACAACGTAGAACTGTTGTCCTTTTTTATATCGCTCGAATGCCACTAAGAGCGAAGTGACCCGATTCTTAAATGTCCCGCTAGACGTGAGTGATGTTTTTTTAATGACATTCATGATACTGTTGGATTCCTATATGGAACCTACTCGCGTAGGTTCCGATATGGAACAGTTCAGTCACGACAAAATATCGTGACCCAAATGTTATAACTAGAAAATCCCTTGAGTTTGAATCGTTTTAATGCACGAACGGTAAAGGCTAACAAGTATGAACGTTTTATTTTCAACACTTCATACTACACCATTTCTCATGCTCCGTGCCAGTATTGCAATCTCCGATACCCCATAGGGTTTGAACCCACCATAACTTTCGGCTGGAGCAATCAAAATCTGATTCGGTTTTTATAGGTAGAGAGGTCCTGTACCTATTGATTTGTTCTGTTCATTAATTTTTACTTCATCCATTACGGAGATATATAGCTGCATGTGCAAAGTGCGTGCACGGTTTCCCGCTCTATTCGCGCCAATATTGATTCAATGTATGGGGGCGGGTGCCTAAATCATTGGCGCGAATCGAGCGGCAAACCGTGCACTCACTTTGCACAGCTATATCTCCGTAACGGATGAAGTAAAAATTAACGAACAGATCAAATAACGTTCTGATCCCATTCAGAGCGCTTCAGTCTCATTCAACCTTGCATCACCTCAGCCACTTTAGTCCATCCTTGCATCCCTCACCTCACTGATAATCACCTCACCGACACAATGTGTAGGGGGGAGAAAGGGATGACCACAAAAATTTGCACAGTGCATTCTTGCTTTGTGGAGGAGAGTTTGGGAGGGGAAGGGGAGGGGAGGGGAGCGAGGGGAGGGAGGGGAGGGGAGGGGAGGGAGGGAGGGAGGGAGGGAGGGAGGGGAGGGAGGGAGGGAGGGGAGGGAGGGAGGGGAGGGGAGGGAGGGAGGGAGGGGAGGGGAGGGAGGGAGGGGGAGGGGAGGGGAGGGAGGGAGGGGGAGGGGAGGGGAGGGGAGGGAGGGAGGGAGGGAGGGGAGGGAGCGAGGGGAGGGGAGGGGAGATTGGTATCAGGTTTCTATGTGTCTTCGTTTATGTGTCTTGAAATGAGGGATAAAATATCAAACGACAATCTTGAAATGTGTGACACTATATCAAATGTGTATTTAATTGATAAAATATTTCCTAAGGAATAAAGCTCAATCCAAAATTATTACAATTCAAAATCCAATGTTTGAGGAACAATCCAACGTTACGGAGCAGAAACGTTGGATTGTTTCCTAATCCAACCATATTTCAATCCAGATTGAATTTGTTTTGGATTGACATTTACGGTTTACCGTGCCGTTGTTACAGTGTACCAAAGGGAGAGGATCAAAAAGGACAGAAATAAAATATGACATAGGGAAAATGATTGTGTTGCAAATAGGAATTCGGTAGCGTTAATCATTCGGAGAGATTTTTTGAATAACTTTTAATATAATTACACCTCGCGAAACAAATTTTCCATATACGGGAGCGCCTGTGGTAACAAGCCCCCCACCTCCCACTTCTAGCTCGTGTGAATACCTAGCTCGTGTGAATACCTAGCTCGTGTGAATACGGAAAGTCCACGTCAATGGCTAACAGCAGCTGCATCAGTGTTGGGGAGGCAAAATCGCTTGTGACGGCATTCTCCGTGTTTCCCGTGATCGCGATGACTTCCTACGTCGTGACCATCCTAATGATTGTCAGGGTAGCGGCTCACAGGAAGTTTGGTCACCGCCTGATGCTCTATCTGGCTATTGCGGGCATGATCCGTACGTGCTCGATATGGAGTCAAGTGGTGCCCGTGGACCTTGAACAACCGGACGACAGTCCTCTGTCTGTGCGAGAGGGATGGAACGGGGCGTGCGTGTTCGGCGGTTTCTTCAGCCTGTATGCGTCGTTAAACGTGACGTTTATCATCATTTGGATATCCTTCTACATCTTTGCTCAGGTGTTGTTCCAGAAACTGATATGTATTCCCAAACGTGAGAAGTTGGGTATACCGTTAATTGTCCTCGTGCCCTTAATCTTTACCTGGGAACCCTTTGTCACAAAGTCGTACGGTTTGGGAGGTGTCACGTGCTGGATTGCAGCAGATTCCTGTCGGAACCAGTCTGTCGTAGACGGTTTTGTCGAGATGGTCGCGGTATCTCTGGTGCCACACTTAATATTACGGCTAGCCAGCCTGGCTATGATCGTGAGCTCAGTGTTCGTTCTGTGCAGGAACGCTAGCAAAGGATTGTTGAAACACAAACACTGGCTGGCGATAAAGGAAATTATGCCTCTTATAATGCTTCCTTTACTAGACGGCGTTCTTGGGGTAGGAAGGATCTTGGCAGATTCGGTGGGTAAGAAGGTATTCGGTGGCAGGTACGACAACGTTATCAGCGACGCGGTGCACATGTGTATATCCCAGATGTTTACCTTGGCTGTGCCGCTTTCCCTTCTCCTACAAACCAGTTTTAGACACGACCTTTGTAAAAGTATATATATCAACCGACGACGTAATGGTGAAACTTTGGTCCATTCCCGGGACTATGGGAAGCACGTGCAGGACGAGGAATGTACCGGCGATCAGGAGACGGAATGTACCGGCGATCAGACATCGGAAAAGCGCAGTGAAGTATCTCGAAGCATTCTTGGAGTGAAACACGGCTATGCTCCTTTGCCTTAGTCGCCGTCTTCATGCATGTGTAATGGAACCATATTGTCTGTTGACTTAAGTGTATTCATGTCCGTACCCTAACTCTTAGCTTTCCTTAGAAGTATTTAACCATTAGTGTAATGTGTATATGAGAGATTTTGGTTGACTCACATACCTGTGCTGGCCGCGGGCGATTACATTGGCGTAGTCGGCAATGGCGGAGAAAGAAGCGGAGAAGGGGAGATCGAGCGGACAAGTGAGTACAAAATCTAACGGCAGACCAGTGGTTCTGCCCGAACTTTATACAGGTGTAGGTGACTACTCGCAGTGGATCGACCATTTTGAAAATGTGGCGGCTGTGAATGACTGGAACGACGAAGCGAAGCTTTTGTGGCTGAAAGCACGGCTTGCTGGTCGGGCGCATACGGCATTTAAGCGTTTTACAGTCACGACCTACTCAGGTGCGGTGGAGGCTCTCAGGGGACGTTTTGAACCTGAGAGTAAACGAGAGCTACACAATGTGGAGTTTCAAACCCGCCGGAAAGACAAGAAAGAGAGCTGGGCAGACTTCGCTGAGGATCTAAGAACTCTAGCGGACAAAGCCTATCCTGATCTTCCAGAGGAAGCACGTGATCGGTTATCGTTAAACCGTTATTTGGACCAAATTGAGGACACACAGCTCAGTTTTGGTGTGAAACAGAGTCGCCCAGCAAACTTGGATGAGGCAGTTGCTACTACACTGCAGTTAGAATCATATCAGCATCCTACTTCCTTGAAGGTGACTCAAGTAGCTTCCGACGAACGCTCCAGCACACAACCTGGTGTGATGGTGGGTGGTGTTGGGGGAGGTAACGAACTGCCTTCAGTCAGCAGTATGTTACAGACTATACTTACACGCCTTGATAAGTTGGAGAAAACAAACAGTGCATCAGATCATCGTCGGGGTACTGAAGGTGCTGACGTCCGGACCACAAAAGCACAAGTGAAGAGAGGAGACAGGAGTGATCAACCGGTCATCTGCTACAAGTGTGGGAAGCAAGGACATTACGCCCGCGGTTGTGCAGAGAGCAGAACCAAAAATCAGGCTCCGGGAAAAGGTTAGCCCTCATTGCCAAGAGCCAAGCAATTGAGGGCCAATCACAAACGATGGCTCATGATCAAACATTGAAACAACCCTTTTCCCTTTACTCCGTAACCCCTACACCAGCATACCATGTGGAAGGTTTTGTCAATAATGTACCAGTATCAATGGTGGTAGACACAGGTGCAGCAGTAACTCTTCTACGAAAGGATTTGTGGCTGAAAACGAACACCAACTTGATGTCTTGGAAGGGCCCGGATTTGGTAGGAGCCAATGGAACTTCCATCACTGTGTGTGGCACAGTATCTGTAGTGTTCAAAATTGGTAGCTGCAGTTTTTCAATGGAAGCAGTTGTCTCAGATGGCCTGACTGCAGAGGTGATACTGGGATTGGATTTTCTGGAGGAGCACAAATGCACTATTGCTGCTGGCCACAAGCTGTTCACACTAGGAGATGGTAAAGTCTCAGTGCCACTGGACAGTCACAACAAGAAAAAAAAAGCAGATCACCACTATGGTGATACATCTGTCACAGACTGTGAGTATTCCAGCCTTGAGTGAAATGGAGGTCATGGCATACTGTCAGACAAGCATATCAGGAGGGAGCTGGCTGGTGGAGAATTCCTTAGGCAATAAAAGCTCCATCTTTGCAGCAAGAGCTCTGACTATCCCACAGAATGGATGCATACCTGTTCGGTTGGTCAACCTGAGTCTAAGTCCTTCTATAGCCTATAAAGGATCTACGATAGGCACACTAGAGGAGATGGATGATGTGGTGATTTGTACTGCAGACGTAAGCCAACACAATGCAGTAGGAAGTCACAATGTGGCTGACAATAAGAAAGGTGCTCTCTGGGATGCAGTATCAGGGAACATGGAATTGGATAGGATAGAACAGGAGCAGCTCTACCAGCTTCTAATGGCATACCACGACATTTTTTCCATCAGCCAGGAGGAGCTTGGACATACTTGTCGAGTGCAACATCAAATTCACACTGGTAATTCAACGCCAATTCGTCAACATGCACGTAGGATCCCATCAGGACTGAGAGAAGAGGCTAGGAAACTGGTTCAGGAGATGCTGAAGAGGGATATTATTCAGCCATCTAGCAGCCCCTGGTCCTCTCCCATTGTACTTGTGCGTAAGAAGGATGGTTCATTGAGGTTCTGCGTGGATTACAGAAAAGTGAATGCAGTGACAAAGAAAGATGCTTATCCCCTTCCGAGAGTAGATGAGACCTTGGATACACTTTCGGGTTCTCAATGGTTCTCCACTCTTGATCTGCTTAGTGGGTATTGGCAAGTTGAGATGTCACCGACAGATAGAGAAAAGACTGCTTTTGCTACCCCAGAGGGACTGTACGAATTTAAAGTAATGCCATTTGGTCTTTGCAATGCTCCTTCTACCTTCCAACGACTAATGGATTCTGTTCTGATGGGCCTACACTGGAGCAACTGTTTGGTTTACATTGATGATGTAGTGGTGCCAGGAAGGAAATTCAAGGACCACTTACAGAATTTGAAATTAGTTTTTGACAGGTTCAGAGAAGCAGGGCTTAAACTCCATCTAAAAAAGTGTAAATTTGGAAAAAAGGAAGTTACCTTCCTGGGTCATCTTATATCAGCAAATGGAGTAGCTGTTGACCCCACAAAGACTGACAAGATTGCTACTTGGCCAGAACCTCAGTGTCAACGTGACGTTCAACAGTTCTTGGGTTTAGCCAACTACTATCGCCGTTTCATCAAGGATTTTGCTACCATTGCAAAACCCCTCCATCACCTTACGGAAAAGACAGTTGTATTCAAGTGGACTGAGCAGTGCCATGCAGCTTTCCTTTCATTGAAGCAGATGCTTATCTCACCCCCTGTCCTGGCTTTTCCAGACCATTCAAAACCGTATATTTTGGACTCTGATGCAAGTGATGGTGGTATCGGCGGTGTGTTATCGCAAGAGCAAGACGACGGGCTAGAAAGAGTGATTGCTTATGGGAGCAGAGTATTGTCCAAAACTGAAAGAAACTACTGTGTTACGAGGCGTGAACTCTTAGCAGCTGTTTTTTTCATCGAGCAGTTCCGTCCCTATTTATTGGGAAGGCACTTCACTTTACGCTCCGACCATGGCTCACTAACTTGGCTAAAAAACTTCAAGGAGCCTGAGGGGCAGTTGGCACGTTGGTTAGAAAAGCTGGAGGAATATAGCTTTTCTATTGTGCATCGCCCAGGACGGAGCCATAGCAATGCAGATGCCCTCTCCCGATTGCCATGTATCCAGTGTGGCAGGACTACCCATACTGTTGGAGTAGTGGGACAGGAAGACCAGTCTTTCTTTGGATTGTGTCCTCAAGATATTCGGAAACTACAATTCGAAGATTCGATAATTGGACCTGTTCTTGGTTATGTGGAACAAGACATGAAGCCGGACCACAACACCACGAGGAGTCAGCCCCCTGGAATACGACGCCTTGTGCAACAGTGGGAGCAGCTTGAATTGAAGGATGGTGTCCTATGGAGACAGTTCTTGGCAGGTGATCAGAGCATCAGACACCAACTCATAGTGCCGCAAGTTTTGCGTAACCAAGTCCTTGATCATCTACATGGAGGTATTGGAGGTGGTCATCTTGGTGAGGAGAAAACGCGGGCCAAACTACAGGAACGGTTCTATTGGCCTGGACAGTTTTTGGATGTGAGAAATTGGTGTCAGTCATGTCCATCTTGTACAACTAGAAAAACACCTGTCCCTAAAAGACGTGCTCCTTTAGGAACTGTCTCAGCAGGCTACCCAATGCAGATAATAGCAGTTGACATTCTGGGCCCACTTCCAAAGACAGGAAATGGAAATTGTTACGTGCTCGTAGCTACTGATTACTATACCAGATGGGTGGAAGCGTATGCCATCCCAGACCAGGGAGCTAGCACTGTTGCTCAGAAATTGGTGAACGAGCTGTTCTGTAGGTTCTCGCCACCAGAGCAGCTCCACACTGATCAGGGGCGCCAATTTGAATCTGAACTGGTTGCTGAGGTGTGTAAGCTTCTGAAAATTTGCAAAACAAGAACAACCCCTTATCACCCTCAGGGTGACGGATTGGTGGAAAGGTTCAACCGCACATTGCTGGACATGTTGGCCACCACCCTGAAGGAGCAACCTACAGACTGGGAGGATCATCTGCGGAAAGTCTGCCTTGCTTATAATTCCAGCATTCAGTCCACCACTGGATATACACCATTTTTCTTAATGTTTGGGCGTAATGTTCGTCTGCCAGTGGATTTAATGTATGGGATTGGCAAACCAGATGTGGTGACCTATGGTGAGTATGCAACCAGGTTGAAGAAAAGTATTGAGGATGCTTACATTAGAGTTAGAGAGAATGTATCCAAAAGGCACGAATGCCAGAAACAGTTTTATGATCAGAAGTGCCATGGTGATCCATTGGAGCCTGGAGATTTGGTGTGGCTACACTCCCCAGTGGTACCAAGAGGCAAGTCCAGGAAATTCCACCACCCATGGACAGGGCCTTGGAGAATCACAGAGCGGTTGTCAGAGGTTACATATCGCATACGGGATTGTAATCGAAAGCACCGGCAATTGGTGGTGCATTTTGATAGGCTTAAACCCTGTGCTCCTGGCACAGAAGCCAAGATGGGTCCTGAGCAACCTCATCTCCCTGCCACTGCTGCAACCAAACTGAATGCTGATCACTATCACTTTGAATTGGTCGAGGAATCTGATCACGAGGAAGACCAGGCTCGGCCTCTTCCAGTACCGGCTCCTGATCAACACAGAATGGATGTGCATCCTTTACCCCAGCATGCGGCTGCTGAGTTACAACACAATACAGATCAAGACGCTGCCACAGTCCCAGTAAGAAGATACCCCCTACGTGACCGAAGACCTACCGTTCGATATGGAGATTTCTTCACACATTAGAGTTCGAGGCGGACTCACTCTGAGAGGGGAGTAATGTAATGGAACCATATTGTCTGTTGACTTAAGTGTATTCATGTCCGTACCCTAACTCTTAGCTTTCCTTAGAAGTATTTAACCATTAGTGTAATGTGTATATGAGAGATTTTGGTTGACTCACATACCTGTGCTGGCCGCGGGCGATTACACATGCATGCACGGCGAAAACTGATATGGTCGGAGTAGCATACTAATATATGTTTGGTTCTAACATGCATGCATGCATGCTGCAGGTATAGAAAGAACTTTATCATTATTATTTTGAATGGTCGCGTTCATTTTATACGGTCGGAATGTGCGGTCAGGGCCGGCCTGACTAGGCAACCCGGCACCTGTATAAAGAGTGGCCGCCAAACTGCTGGCTAATTATAATTATCTATCTGCATATGCATGCATGCTCATAACGAAAAATGGATACGCTAATTCGCAGCTTGATAATTAATCTGAAGGTAATGATAAAAAGCTGAACTTATTTACTGAGCTAAAAGCGCTACACGAATGCGCAATATCAGTTATGCATGCTATACATGCTATACATGCTATATATGCTATACATGCTATACATGCTATGCATGCTATGCATGCTATGCATGCTATACATGCATGCATATACACCTCGACAGCAATAATTTGGATGAAGTGTTTTCAATGTAACACCATTAATGACTAACGCGAGGATGTGACTTTATGGAGTAACGTTTCAATTGCTGCGATGCATAGAGGTGTACGTGGGCATTTCCTTGGATGCGAGGATGCTTGAACTAGCGGCCTTGTCCTCTTCCGCTCCGAACTGCCCGCTGTCCTCACCCTCCCTTTCTGTGTCGGCCCTTGAAGAGGGAACGGAATCAGACCTCCGCTGATTTGACCGTCTGGAATAATCGTGCCGAAAGCCAGATTGTAGCACGAGGGACAGCGGGACGGTAATGGCCGCTACGTTATAGAGGCACACCGCGACCACGTCGCTCACCGCGTAGTATCGTTCGTTACCGGCGCCTGCCAAGTCGACAAAGAGTCTCCCTATGTCGATAATGGCGTGCAGTGACGGGTATATTGTTAAAGGTAGGATCTCCTTTATCGCTAACCAGTGCTTGTGCTTCAACAGCCCCCTTCTGGCCCTTCTGCATAGCGAGATAATTGCCGTCGATATGAGACAGATGCTTACCAACGTCAGCAGGAGAAGAGGGACCACAATCACCGAGAATTTGATAATAAGGTGGTCCAATAACTTATTGTCCTGGCAAGTGTCTTTTATCCAGCAGGTAACGCCAGTTAATCCGAACGATTTTTTGATGAAAGGCTCCCAACTAAATAGGAGGGGCACGAGGGCAACGGTCAGAACTCCAAACACCTCTTGCTTAGGACGGTTCAACCGATTCTGGAAAATCACGGATGCAAAGATGTGCAGACATATCCAAACTAGAATGAAGGATTCGAGAAATGCTGTATACAGGCTGAAGAAACCGCCGAACACGCACGCCCCGTACCATCCCTCTCGCACGGTCACAGGGCTGTCGTCCGGTTGTTTAAGGTCCACGGGCACCACTTGACTCCAAAACGAGCACGTACGGATCACGCCGGCAATAGCCAGGTAGAGGATTAGGCGGTGACCAAACTTCCTGTGAGCCGCTACCCTGACAATCATTAGGATGGTCACGACGTTGGATATCATCGCGATCACGGGGAACACGGAGAATGCTACCAGGAGCCGTTTTGCCTCTCCTACGCTGGGACAACCGCTGCTACTATTAGACATTGCCGTTCTGACGGAGAGCAAATCATATACATTGGCAATGCAATGCAGGCAAAACGGCACTCACGCATGCATTGAATTGCATGTGCATATACGTGCAAAGCAATATGGCGAATTATAATTTAGCTGTACCCCTACAGTATTCATTACGTTGTCGGTCAACTCTCTAGGTGGTATGTTTATAATTTTCGGCAGCAAAGGGCAAAGCCTTGTATGCACACAAGATTACCCCGCTGTCAATCGACGCCGTTGAATATGCAATCAAAATTATACCACCCAATTACACCATCATGTGCTCGAAATCATGCTTACGAATCGCAATATCAAAGGGTAGGTAGATTAAGGTGACGTAATCTTGTTTACTGACAGCTATAGGGCATTAGAAGCTATAGCCGCTGCGTAACGGTCGTCCCGTTACGTAACCGGTTGTTGCTAAAAGGATAGTAACAGACAACAGACTGAGTTCTCAGGCGTTGGGGGCCTGTTGGGGAGTATATGACGTTTAAATGATTGCGTCATTATTTCAACCAAAGCAAAATGGCCGCCAATGTTTTAATCCTTCCCGGGATGACGTGGCAAGCATCAAGGGGTTTATACACAATATTCTAAGAGACACCTATGTCCTTTACAACTTCTTTCTTACGCACTGGACATTAGTTTGTCCATCATGGAGTTACAGTGGCCTGGATTGAAAAAAAAAATTATTCATACATTATCTGGAAATTGCATGGCTGGCTGGCCTGTTTGAGTTGTGATATCTCTCAGTTGCGAGGGAAGTTATAAGTTTATTTGTTATACCCTAAAACTTTACTTGCAAGCAAGAGAATGCTATAAAATGCACAAGCAAGGGAAAGTGCACAATACTAGTCAGCAACAAAATCTAAATCGAAGCATCCTCACCACACCCACACACCAACTCTGCTTTAAAAAAAAATTACACATAGTTACATAACTGGTACTGTGCCAGGAGTAACAATGGTGGCCGTCCAAACCCTTGCGGTGATGTTTCCGCTTCTTACGCTTTGGTGGCTTCGCGGGGTAGCTTCGTACACCTACCGTCCCCTGGGCAAGTTCAACATCCCTCACCCCTCCTTTGTGGAGGTCCTCACATGCAAAGATGGCGTTTCTCCATCCTTGTGGATCACGGAATTCTCCCCCCTGTCGTCTGGAAAGGTCTCGGGCGTGCAAAATATAACAGCTTTGTACCCCGATTTCTCCAAAACCGAGCCTGTGGTCGTGTCTGATAGTTTCTTGTGGCCTAACGAGGTGGCACGTGCGCCAGCCGACTTGGGGGACTACCTGGTGGTGTGCGATGGATTTTTGGTACCACTACACAGTACTGGAGGCGTGTACCTGCTGGAGACCAACTGTACCGGCCCACTCCAGATGGCCAATCGCATCGAACTGACCACGCCCAAAACGTCCTGGTTTTATCACATGACACAATGGCGGGACATGAATGGGGACGGAAAGCTCGATCTGATCACGGCTCGAGCCACAAAACCCATACTCGGGAGCGCGGCTGGACAGCTGCTGTGGTTGGAACAGCCGCAGGCTAACCCGCTGGAGAAGGTCCCGTGGGAGGAGCACGTGCTCGCGGATGGACCAGATGTCATTTTTACGGTGGCAGATTTGAACACTGCGGACGAGGTATTCGAAGTATTCGCCGCCGAGTTCTTTTCCCAAAAGTTGTCTGTCCTAACAATTAGTTCGACTAACGCCACAGTGATGGGATCGCGTGATATCGATGTCGAACTGGGCCCCGCCGATTGCGTATCTGTCGTCGATCTGAACGCTGACGGCAGGGAGGACCTGCTCGTTTCAAACCACGAAGGGGATGCAGGAGGCTCCGTGTATGGGTACGAGGTCCCTCAAGATGTCTTGGGCGGTAGCTATGTGCGACACCAGATTGCCACTGACTTTCCCGTCACCGAGAAAGGGAGCAACCAAGCCGCCCCTGGATTCGTGTACGCCTTCAGACCAAACGCAAATTACACCGGAAGGCCCTTCATCCTTATTGCGGGAGACGGCTCGCAGAGAGCTTACCTCCTTGCACCGACTGGTGAAAGTTTTGCGTACAACCGTACGGAGATATTGGCCGTCAATGGCGTTGTGGGTACCGTCGGAATCGGAGAGGGAATAGGTCCCAACGGATGGACCGAATTCTTTGTACCGGACTACGATGAAGGCGTCGTGTATGCATATATATTTGACAACTAGTGTATGCATGCATGCATGATTATTATAATACTTTTGCTATAGCATTGGAAATTTCCATGGAGCTCTTTTTTGGTCTAATATATTTAAATTTAACTCAATCACCTTTAACTAGTTACAGTTCCTTATAAGCATAATAAGTGCAGGTTTTCGTACACGATGCGTATATAATTGCTGAACTTGCACGAGCTAGTATAACATTCATGCATGCATGCAGAGGCAGCGGCTTCACGTATGCGAGACGCTATAAGCATGCCAATTCGGTTATATAAATCATGCAAGTAGCCTCCACGTCTGTCAGTATTGGCCTTGGGTTACTTATATAAAATAACATGTAGCACATGCATGCATGCATGCATGCACTGGTGCATGTATATATATTATTGGTGGGAATGCATGAATTCTAGAAATGATTCCCGGCAATTATTTTGATGGTGATGCGCCCGCTATATAAAACCTATATATCCAACCCTCAACTTTCTGTATGCGATCGACCAGTTGAGTAATTATTCCCCCCCCCGCTTATAGCTAGGAGATACGTTGGTCTTCATATAAAGAGTAGTAGTCACCCAAATCCTCGAGTTGTTGATCATTCCGTCGACACAGTTTGTTTCTGACACTCGATCGCACGAGAAGTGATAACGGAAGAACAACGGAACACGCTTGGAGCAAAGCCGCTGTGGTGATGCCGCCGAATACTCGGAAGCTGCTGGTTTGATCTCCAACGGCGATTACAAGCCAGACCACCAAATGTACCAGCGGGTAAAAGACCAACGGTAGGATATTCCCTATCGCTAGCCAGCGATGGCGTTCTAGGAACTTCACTTTTTTCCACAAAACCAACATGGCGACAAGCAGCAGCGCAAAGCCCGACAGAGTCAGAAGGATGTGAGGTATTACAACGATCGCCAGTGTGTATATCAAGGCGAGCTTTGAGTCTCCATTGCAGGCGGTGTCCTTGATCCAGCACCTCGTTCCCGAAAGACCATACGAGTCCGTTACGAACGGTTCCCAAGACAACAGGAGCGGAGCCACAATTATCGCCACAACTCCGGATACTTCGTACTTTAGTTGTTCTAGCCGCCTCTGAAGGACGATCATCACGAAGACGTAGACGCATATCCAAAGGATCATCAGGGTTTGGACAAACCCAAAGTATTGCACGAAAAAGCCGCCGGACGCACATAAGCCGTTCCAACCGCGCCGCACGGACGCCCGTCTACCCTCTGGTTGCGCAACGTCCAAAGGTATCACCTGAAACAGAAAGGACACCGTGCGAAAAACACCCACAAAGGAGAGGTAGAGTGTGAGACGATGAACAAATTGACAATAGGCTCGAGTCTTTATAATGAGGAATGCAGCCGTTACGTTGGATACAGTGGCCACTACTGCGAAGGTGGAGTATGTTATCACGGTAGCCTTGACATCGTCAACAGTGGTGCAATTTGAGACACTCATTGCAAGGAGACCGAATAACAGGGAACTGAATAATGCGTATGATCATTTATATATACGTTACAAGCCGTGGACCTTGTTCATCACGTGGATATTACCGTAGAACTGCGTACCAACATGGCTGATCGTGTGTTAATTTATATTGTGTGCCGTTGTCGTATGACAGATTACGGAATGGTCACATGGCAAGAAAAACGCCTATCATGCATGCATGCATACGTGGATATATAGACGTAAGTGGCAACATTAAAAGACCAAGTGCGTAAATGGTGAGAGACGCAAAAATAAACTGTCAAAATTAAAAACAACTGACAGCCGTATGTAATCATTGTATATCAATACATGAACGCAATCAGCTACATCAACAGCTATATAACCTTGTTACTAGCTCGTCTGCTAAAACATATAGCTATATCCACAGGAAAAAGAAACTGTGAAACAGGAAAGCACCATTTCGTAAATACAGACGCGTATACATGGAACTAATGCTCCATAAAGTTGAACTTGAAAAACGCACAACCTTATAATATATACAATTGCATGGTGATCTTTATAGTCTACCGGCTTACGTCTAACGAATTTGCATGACCTGATTTTTACTTAGCTACGTTGTGACGATCTCCTACATAACTGCTTCGAAGTATATCTAATGCACCTTATACTGTCTATTGAAAGGATAGGGAGATGGCTATGCATGCATGATGTGAAGATCAATTATCAGCCTGCGCGCGCCACGTGCTATAGGGCCGCCAAGCTCTCCTCATGCAGCTGCTGCTAGATTATCCAATTATACCAGACCAGACCAACGAATACTACGATTGACAAAATACTGATACACATTATCCAATACAAAGGGTCCTTATAACGACCCTTCTAGAGCGGTGAGGCTCCCGCTATTCATGCCCATGCACTCAATACCTTTATTCATCAAGTCTATAGGTCGTGGACCCTGACATGCACTTCGGTTTAATTTTACCATTCAGTATAAGATCATAATAACATAACCGCAATTAGTATTTCTATTATATATTAAACAATAGATCAATTTTAATACTAATTGCAGCTCCCCGCCGCACGCGCACGCATTCCATCTATCACGTGCTTGCCTTGCCTGACATTTCGTAGGGTTTAATCCTCGCTCCGCCCCCCCCCCCTCCCCGCCGCACGCGCATGCATTCCATCTATCACGTGCTTGCCTTGCCTGACATTTCGTAGGGTTTAATCCTCGCTCCGCCGCACGCGCACGCATTCCATCTATCACGTGCTTGCCTTGCCAGACATTTCGTAGGGTTTAATCCTCGCTCCGCCCCCCCCCCCTCCACACACACACATGCACACTGACATGTACACTAACGTGCCTTCCGCCATGCGCTGATACATATATAATACACCAACGTAATTGCACCCCCCCCCCCCCCCCCCCCCCACCCATGATCCCATCCATCTATATATAAATGCTGGCTTCATGGGTTGGCAAACGGCAACTGTTAGTTAGTATATAATAAATGCGTGACACTGATGCATAGTATATTACATCCCATATATTTACTAGATCATACGAAAATTCAAATTGCATCATTTGAGGGATCTGCAGTCTGCAGTTGCTCTTTCTCATTGTCTCTGCGATTTGAGTGGCAACAAAAGAGCTTGCTCCGGACACTGGAACGCATGATGAGCGACAGGGGAAGCACGACAGAGATGGTCTCAATGAGTGCCACGGTGACTTCGCCAAGTACGCTCGAATTGTTCTTGACGGCCAATCCTAGCATCCTCATGAACCAGACCAGCGAATACAGGAGCGGGTAGGGGACCAGTGGGAGGATTTCTCTGATTGCTAACCAGTGCTGGCGCTCTAGAAATTTCTGCCGCACCCTCTTCCCCAGTGCCAACAGCGCCAGCGTCATTAGCAGAAATCCGGAGAACGTAAGCAGGATATGAGGCACGACAACGACCGTAATCGTGTAAATGTAGGCGTTAGTCGAGTTTTCGTGGCACGAGGGGTCCTTTATCCAGCAGCGGGTTCCGGAGATGCCGTACGATTCCGAAGGGGTAAGGAATGGCTCCCACGTAAACAGGAACGGGACGAGCACCACGGCAACCAGCCCGGCTATCTCGTGACGCCGCTGCCGCATCCTCTGGCTCCCTAGCACGGCGACCACGAAGACGTACAGGCATATCCAAAACGTCGCCACTGTCTGCACGAACCCGGCGTACTGCACGATGAAGCCGCCGAATGCGCACGTGCCCTCCCACCCCGTACGCACCGATACCGGGTTGCTGTCCGGTTGCTGGACGTCGATCGGTATTACTTGGAACAAAAAGGCGACCGCGCGGAACAGCCCGCAGAAGCACAGGTAGAGGGTGAGGCGATGGACGAACTGGCGATAGGCTCGCGTCCAGGCGATGAGGAACACAGCTGCGACGTAGCACAAAGTGGCTATCACAGAGAATACCACAAACACTATCACCGTGTCTTTGGCCTTGGCTACGGTGATGGAGCACGTCAAAGCTGTATTGCTCCCGTTCATTAATTGGTGGTCTGAAGGGCGGGGTTGCAGTAAGTTTAATCACGCATCCCATAACTGAACTTCACGTGACACTAGCACTCCAACGCGCTGTTGATGTGTACTGTAACTGTTAGTCAGGATGGGCATTCGGCTTAGTTTGAACCTACAAACACGCAATTCAGTAGGTGATCCTTTAATAGTCTCCGGTCATCATACATCACAATGAATGCTCTGTTTTTGCTCTCGGATAGAATTAGAAGAAAGCATTCATTTGTGATAACAACCATGCATCGAGTATGACCACTGAGAAACTAAGGATCACCGAATGGGGGTTATAGTGCATGAAGATGAAAGATTTTCTCGCCATGCAGTGCCTTGAAACTGCCGCTGTCTACGATAACGAGCCAATGTCTTACCGAGAGCCCATTCCCATTAATTCATGCATGGATGTACCATGCATCACTTGCAATACATGTATAGGGGAGACCGGAGCTACAAGTCACACGTTTTGGTTGTCAGTGTTACATCATTTATATCTTGGTATAACGGTTGACAGTAGCAATTTCAATGTGCAGATGAAATGTATAGCTACAGGGGGCGGCTCGGAACAGTGGACTTTCACACCTCGGAACAGGGGATGTTTGACATCTTCATTGTTATTTTAGGAATTGCAAACATAAACGTGGTTTAGGCGTTGGAGGATGGGAAAGATTACGATAGCATCTGCATTGCATAACATTGTGCAATTAGTCACATGCTATTGACGTTCTTAAATCATGACGCTACTCCAGTATCACGCTCTTAAATCTACTACCTGCACATCTACAAGCTGAATGCACATGTTCCATCATATGCATGCATATCGCGCGTCTACATCGATCAACATGCGCCGGTTGATCTTACCTATTACGGTGTGCGTGGCACAACAATCACGCGAGGCATGTTTAGTTAAGGCCCATTTTGTCTATAGCCTACACTGCATTCCGCGCAGCCTGGCTTTTTGGTCCTAATAAACTTTGAAGTTTTTTTTTTTGTTTAGTAAATGCATGCCATGTGACATTGTGCTATGTTATGCAATGTAGATGCTATCTTATTCTTTTCCCATCCCGCAATGCTCACGTTTACTTTTGCAATCATATCTGGGAGCCTAAAATAACAATGAATTATGACTGTCCCGAGATGTGCATGAGAGTCCACCGTTCCGAGCCGCCCCTGTATTAAAGTTTAGTGTCTACCTTCGAATAAGTAAGAATGCTGTTCTCACCAATCAGACGTAGCATTTGAATTTGTGATTTTTGTCCTGCGGACTAAATTTTTTTGGCTTTGCTACTTAGTTGATCAGTGTTGAAGCTTGGTCGGTGCACATAACTTTGCATTAATTTAGTTCATATATAATAATATATATGGGACAGTGTCCAGCAAAATCACCGTTATGATATACTTAAATTTTCCAAGACAAGCAAAAGAAAAGTAAGGCTCGCATTGCAATGTATGACTAATTATAAATTCAGTGCCTAATAACTTTATGATGGATAGTCCAATTTAGGATGCGTAAGATCGACCATTTGATATAGAAGCTCTTTGCATGGAGTTCATGGAAAATGAAAAAAATTGAAAACTTGAATAACTACCCAGAAGGGTGATTTTGCTGGACACTGTTCCCTATGTCTAAGTTCTATAATGATGTTATTAACTGGCCACTATAAGTAGTGATGCATCTCAGGTATCATTGGGGATAGTTTGCACAAGATGGCTTGCATGGGGTAAGTCGGCACACCAAATGTCGATGTGGTTGAATGTGCCTGCCAATTTCCATCGTGCAAAGCTACAGTATAGAAAGACATCAAGAGGTACGCTCCAGAAGACAATTCAACATTCTAAGGGCTTAGCCTCGCCAGACGCAATCTATAGCATAGATCATCAGCGCCGCGAAGATGTGCGGTATTTTAAAATTACCTAACCCTGTTGCAATATTTCAAAAAACCAAACTCTATAGGAAAAACGTGTGCATGTGACTTCTAACCCAGGGATGGGGCAGGTTGTCACACTTCTAACCCATGCAGGGATGGGGCAGGTTGTCACATATGCACTGCGTGCATGCATATACTGAAATAGCCATTATGTATGGAATATCGAAGTTGTGACTTCTAGCCCCGGTCTCCCCTAAATGCATGTGCGTATATACTCCCGGTGTTTAATACCTAACTGGCGGAGTTTGTGGGCGTGCTTATATGTAATAATTAAAACATAACATGGAGCGAACATTCACCCAATGCAACTCTTCCAATATGAATACCCTTTAGGGCCATTCAGCTAAGCAAGTGGTCTCAAAGTGTGGTGACATCCATGCAAGGGCTTGCATTATTAAAAACGATAAAATAACTGCTCTTCAAAAAAAAAAAAAATCACGATCTATATATTGAAGGCTATATGATAATTTGCAAGGCCAAGCGTTTACCATGCATCCCTTGCATCGCGCAGTGGGGGCTTGTTACATGTATAAGTGCGCATGCAAACTTCATTCAGATTATGTACTGCACAGCAAAAACTGATGGATGCATGTCACGATAGAAATTGAGAATAGGGCACTCGATTTTTGAGAAATCGAGTGCGCCCTATTCTCAATTTCTAGTGACATGCATCCATCAGTTTTTGCGATGATGCATGAGTATACAGATAACACCGCATGCATATCACACGTGCACGCATGCATATGTATAACTTCAGTATGCAACGCAAATTAACACGAGCAAGCTATATGCTAGTATCAGTCTCTAGTACTAGGAGATTGTTTTCAATAGGTCTTTTTTTTTTTCATACCGTAAAAGCTGTGCACCAACATGGCGGATCGTGCATCAGTTAATTTGTATTTTGTGGCACTGACGTACATGGCTGATTATGGAGTGGTCACATGACACATGAAAAAAGTCAATGACACTTCAGAAAGTGTTCGAGAATGAACATGTACTCGGACTATAATGCTGGCAACTGTTCAACCACAGTAGGAACGGCCAAAAAAATCGCCGCCGTATACTCCTCCTTTGCGGCCATGGCAACGCTAATGTACATCGCCGCCATACTCTTGATAACTAGGACGAGGGCCTACCAACAGTTCATCCATCGCCTCAGCCTGTACCTGTGCTTCTCCGGCTTGTTCCGCGCACTATCGCTCTGGTTCGAAGTGGTGCCGGTGAACATTGACTCGTCCGACAACGGTAGGTGTCACAGGACTACGCGTCCCCCCTAAAAATTGTCCGGCCGGACATTGTATCCTAGGACCCGGAGTCCGCCGGACGCCCAGTACTAGGATACAATGTCCGGCCGGACAACGTATCCTAGGATATCATGTCCCCCCTTAGAACTAGCGGTCCCCCTCCCCCATTTATACTGCATATGTATATCCTATAAGGCTGGTCAGCTAAAACCACAAAACAGAAATGAAACAGATTCGTAGCACCTATTTCAGTGTCTTGTTCTTTGAATATTATTTACTGTCCTATACATAACGCATTCAGCTCAGAGTATAATTGTTTTCATTTTACTATATCGAGATGCATGATATCCGTTGATACACGGAATTGCATGCACATAGTATATGCTGATGAATAAATGAGCTAGTTCGTGCTTATGAATTGACGTATACATTGATAGTTCATGATCAATTGATTAAAGGTACTGAATGGCACATTTTACAGTGCCATTTGCATTTTAAGTTGCTCCAGGCCTTTCGGGGTATAGAGGAGTCACATTTCTTGCGAAACCATTCTTTGCAAGAACTGCATTGAATCATTACTCCAGAATCTGGCAATAGGCAGTAGCACCTCACTTTAATCATCTTATTGGCCACAATATGATGGTTTTCTCTATCTGAACTAGGAAATGCAGTCATTCTTCCACTTTTCAAGCATTTCAATAGATGCTGCCGCATGACCATCATGTCATATTTTCTGGAACATACATCTTCACCACAGCATAACCCAGTAGCATAAGCAATGGCATACAGGCCACAGTCTGAGCTGTTGGTCTGTTTGTCAACATCAGTAAAGTGGAGGTACACAGCATTGTTAGGGGTGAAAATAATGGAGCACATTTGGTTTATGGCATGATCAGTACAGTCTGACATGCACAGTCTGTCATAGATGTTTACATGACCTGATGGCAATCCAAGGGTAGAGATCGTTAGCCAATGGTCTTCTCCATTATGAAGAAATTGTACGAAGTCCTTTCTCATGATGTCAAATGTTAGGTGGTATCCAAGTGTTGTTGCTTGTAATCCCGATATACCATACTGACTGTGGAGAAGATATTGAGAAGCATTAATTACAGCATCATCCAACCACTGTGTATTAGACTCAATGGCCGATTACCCAGTTTGTCATCGTGGCAAGCCTCCATCACTCATTTTTGATCTTCCTCATCGAAAACCCAACGTCTAGCTCCTGGCCATTCTTTCCCTTAATATACAACTGACCATCGTTGACTGCTGTGAAATCTTGCGCTTTCCTGCGGAATCGTCCTCTTCCATTGCTTTTCAGCTTTCTCTCTGCATGACCTCACGGTCAAATACTTCAACGCGTCTTTGTAAAACAGCTTCTCTTGTGCACTCTTTTCAGCCATGGCGATGTAACAGCACCTGGATCTAGCACTTGCGTCATTCTCTAAGCAGAAACAACGTAATGTAAACAACGTGCTTCAGCTATAGCTAATAGCTATACATGTAGACCTATCCAAAACAGTACCTATTCATTGAAAGAGTGAGAAGGACGTGTACAAGCAGATAACAGTAATTACTAGGCTTAACTACCTCGGTTCGATGAGGGGCAATGGGGGGACTGCCTATCCTAAGGGGGGACTCCGTATCCTAGGACCACGAGTCCGGCCGGACGCATAATCCGGGGGGACGCATAATCCTGTGACATAGGCCCACGGCTGTGCGAGATGGGTGGGACGGTGTTTGCGCTTTCAGCGGGTTCCTCGTCCAGTACTCGGGGCTCGTTCAAACGTCCACCGTAGTGTGGATAAGCGTCTACGTCTTCGTTGCGGTGCTTTTTCAGAAGAAGACAAAACAATTATCCAGACACGAGTTAGTCGGACTAGCGGCCGTCACTTTGGCTCCGTTCCTGCTCGCTTGGGAGCCGTTCGTCACAGACTCGTACGGACTCTGGGGTACTCTGTGCTGGATCAAGGACAACCCGTGCAATATTAGCAACGATAGCAGCCTCCAGTTCACCTATGTGTACTCGCTGTGGATCGTGGCGGTGCCTCACGTGGTCCTGACGCAGTTCAGCCTGCTGCTAATGGGTGTGGCCATCCTGGCGCTGCTCAGACGAGTGTACAAGAATATTTTGACGCGTCACCACTGGAGCGCGATCAAGGAGATCGCTCCGTCAACTCTGTACCCTATCGCGTATTCGATCATTTTCTTTGGCAGAATGATAGGCCTCGCCGCTGGATATAGCTCCACCTTGTTCGGGGAGGTGTCTGTGTGTTTAATTCAGCTGTGCTCAATTACTTTGCCGTTGTCGTTGATACTGCGATCGGGCGTCAGAAGGGCAATCTGCAGGAAGCAGTCACGTGAGGATGAAGACAAGGAACTGTCTCACGTGAATCCCCGTTATTCTCAGATTTGAAATCTCACCGAATGAAACTGTATATATTATCCGATAGTACATACATGCAAGTAGTATGCATGCGTCATATAGCGCATGCAGGCTATATATACCTGCACGCGCACCTCCTGCATGTAATAAAACACTTCAGTGTAGTGTTTTGTGCTGGTCTCTGCATGTGATTATTATCATCATTTTACATACAATTAAAACATGATTACAGGTTTACATTTAGCAACTACACAGTTAACATACATAATAATTATTACATAATTGAATAATTAACTAAATTAATGTCTACTTCGCACAATGTGCTTCTTGCTGTAGTAGGGCAATAGCATTTTGTAACACGAATTATGAGGGATAACAATACACCTTCTTGCTTTGGCTGCACATGCATTAATTGAAATTGGTAATCAATAACATAAAGGAGTTAAAGATGAAATCAGGTCACTTTCAATGGCCAAGCATGCATTCTGCTATCAACGGAGCAGACGAGGTTGATGACATGATCAGTATAACAAGTAAATAAAAACCTTCTCTAACGAGAAAGTTGGTGGGCATATAGGATTGACAATGTTGGTGTAAAAAGCACGGAAACAAGTGTGACAGAAATGTTACTGGAAAATTGAAATAGGCCTATATTTAGCCCATTTTCTCAGGCGTGCGCTGCCTAAATGTGACTGGGCTTAATATATAGGCCTATTCCAATTTTCCAGTAACATTTCTGTCACACTTGTTTCCGTGCTTTTTACACCAACATTGTCAATCCTATATGCCCACCAACTTTCTCGTTAGAGAAGGTTTTTATTTACTTGTTTCATAAGTTTTTTTTTCTCCGTGTCAACGAAGCTTCATAACTGTAATGTGATGAGGAACGATGTGCAATGGACAAAATGTCTATACCTTACGAACGCTTTGTGCATTGCCCCGACCACAAGTTACTATATAACTTTAATAAATACGTATGTATTTATTGTAGCTCTCGCGTACAGAGGCCTTCTTTTTTTCAGGATCGGCCTTGTAGCTCTCGCGTACAGAGGCCTTCTTTTTTTCAGGATCGGCCTTGTAGCTCTCGCGTACAGAGGCCTTCTTTTTTTCAGGGTCGGCCTTGTAGCGCTCTCGGGCTTTAGCCTTGTTCTCTTCTTGCTTTTGGAGGTATTCCGCTCGTTGCTTCGTTCTCTTCTTTCGATTACGCGAAGGCATTTTTAGAAAAACAACTTCACTAGCCAAAATAAGTAACGACTAAACTGACACCAAAATAAATTTTGTGCCTGTTGGAGTATTTATACTGCCTAAAATTATCCATACTCCTGTATTTAGAACAAAGTAATATACCCATACCGTATATAGTACTTTTTCGTTGTAGCTTCTTTATTACCTTAAGGGGCACCGCGCCGGTAAATTCTGAAGCGATTGGTACTATCGCCGTTCTTTAAAACCATTCCTAGCGTGAGTTATACTTGACGGAGAAGAAGAAGAAGAAGAAGACGACAATTTTTTTGGGCGTGGGCACGAGAAACAGGTTCTTAGTTGGTCTAGAAGCGCATGGTTTTATGACATGAAACTAGCACCAAAACGTAGAACTTGGTGTTGTCGTTCGATTGCTGCAAAGAGAAAAGCTATCCGTTTCTTCGTTGTCCCTCGCGACGCAACTGAAAATTTTTAATGACATTCATGACTCCTCAATCAATCCTATATTGAACCTGCTGACGCAGGTTCAGATATTTCGTTTCTTTGCCGCTAGAGCCTACTAAACAATATTCCCTGCAGCCTTGCCAACACAGTAGGAGATTGCACCACTGGCAGCCTCTAGCCTACAATGTACACACGTGGATGATGGCCTGCATGTCTTTGTGACAATGTCCCCTAACAGGCCTAACTGCGATGATTACGTCTGTGCATGAACAAGCCACCATCAACTTTTCCCAGTCAATTGTACATATTTTGGTGCATGCATGCATGGTGTTCAGGTGGATTCAGACCACTGGTTATACACAGGGCGGGCACTTCGCCTGAGGTGAATTAATTGACCCGCGGCCAATATCTGCATGGTTGCCATCTTATTTCACTGCTGTCCTTGACGAAAGGGATGGTTGAAAGTCAAAGGGTTACGAAAGCCATGCCGCTGCCAGACAGCTAGCTGCTGGCATGCATGTAGTCGTGATATTAAAAGTCACTGCATGGCTAGCTGCTTTGAATAAGAAGTGAAGGGTGTTGATAAAGTGTGATGCTTGCATGGAGTCAGAAGTATTGCTGAGCAAGTACATATATGAGTTATTGTGGTTGTATGCATTTCTTGTCCATCCTGTCATAAAAATTATAGTCTACAACTATTGTTGTAGTACTTTAAGGCCAATGCTACACCAAAGGAACACGCAGCTGCTTGCTGCGTGATCCCTAGGTGTACCATCTTAGCTTCAAGATCCCTGGTGCACATCTTAGCTGCGTGACCATGGTGTACAGCAGGGGTGACGCGGTTAGCTGGTACACCATGCAGGGCCAGGAGTCACGCAGCTGGCTGGTATGCACCATGCAGGGGTCACACAGCTAGGTGGTATATGCAGCTAGCTTGTATACCACTAGGGCAATTTCTTTTCCAGGTCCTATAGAATATTAGTGCCGGGAGCATATATCGGTTTTCTCCGGCAGAAATAGTTTTGTTTTTTCCCCTCCAATGCATTGCGGAATTTGGTACTCAAAATTTGTTGTCAAAGTGGCTATAATTTAAATATACCTGGTCTGAAATTTTTTGCCGGGGAGTGAAAATTTACAAGCACACATGTACATATATGTTGCCATTATTTGCCTTTCAGTGTGGTTAGCATCTGAAAAATTATCATGATTCAATTAAATGACCAGTTACTATTTAGTTTGGTCATTCATTTAAAACAAGTAGGGAGCTTTAGCTTAAATACATAATCCCGATCAAAATTAAATTATCCATCATAAAGTTATAAGGCACTGAAATTAGCCATACATTTCAATGCGAGTCGTGTGCATGCACGCTTCACGTGCACGTGATTGTGTCATAATATATACTGATTTGTGGGATTTACATGCATATTGATTAGATGAAACTTGATTGATAATCATTTTACTGAAATCCCTAAATCATAAAATCACAGCACCTGCACAACTTCTTTGTGTGTGTTTAGCGTGGTGGTGAGGCTTGACGTCAACCTCTCCGTCTCGCCATTTCCTTTTTTCGTGCCGCAGAGGATGCCCCTGACCTCATAGTGCACGACAAGGGATATGGGAACAACTGCTGAGGCAGCTTGGAGGAGTGACAGTGTCCCGACGTCCGACACATTTGTGTCCTCATTAACGGCCAGTCCCACCATCCTACCAACGTATATCAGTGAATAGAGGAATGGATATATCGCCAAAGGCCAGATCTTCAGTACTGCAGACTGCGACAACCCGTGCATGTTTCGTGTTCGCCTTGCCTTTGCGGTCAAGACAATGATTGAAATTAATAACAGCCCCAACCCCACCAACGTCATCAGTAGTTGTGGTACCACGTTTAGGCCAAGCTTGTACCCTAGGGCTGGATTTACGTCTTCCGGGCAGGTTGCGTCTTTTATTCCGCACCCAACGTCGTCGAATCCGTAAGAGTTCGTGACGAACGGCTCCCATATGAAGAGGGCGGGGCCGAATATGATGATGACGACTCCTAGCGTCTCGTGCCTTTTCTCCCCAAGCCGCTTCGAGAAGACGGCAATAAGGAATATGTAGACACATATCCACACCACCGTGAACGTCTGGACGAATCCCGTGTACTGGGTGAAAACAGCGCCAAAGACACAAAGGCCATTCCAGCCGTTGCCTCCTCTCAGCGCTGCTGTGCTAGAGTCGGGCTGCCCGACGTCAACTGGTATCACGCGAAACATGTTCGCCACGGCTCGAAACAAGCCTCCAATGCTAAGATAGAGGGCGAGTCGGTGGATGAGTTGCTTGTAAATCCTCGTCTTGATTATCAGGTACACAGCAGCGAGGTAGAAAATGGTGGCCACCCCCGAAGACGTTAGGTACACTGTCAGTATTATCCTCGCAGTACTAACGCTGGTACAGTTACTCTGGTTGTCCGCCATGACGCACCGTTCTTACAGCAGATATCATTTATATGGACGTAATTAGGTGGTTCATGTGGGTGTTATATATTATATAGCGATTGAAATAACTAGTCACCTCCTACACGCTACTATAGCTGCATATATGGCACGGGGGCATGCATGGACTGCCTTGCAATACATAATGGCATGATTGGGCATCATTGCCGATTTTGATTTGCATGCATCTATATAGATACCTCGTGCAGTCCTGCGTTGTACACAGACTGACCTTTACTCTGTTTTGCCACATCTCATGTGTGCGCGAATTGAATTACACAAATTAAAGCCGATCGATGACCCAAGAGTCTTATGAATGAAACCTATCAGGATCGCATTACTCTCATGCATTGTATCAGTATGGAATATAGTGTCCAGCAATCGACCTTCTGAAGTTATCATTGTTCCCACATCATTTTTCTTTATGCATGCAAACCGATTTTTGTGCCGTATAGATATTTTCGCAGCCGTGAGCTAGTACAACTGAAGTTCATGCACCAACCATTTCGATTAGAATTCCACGTATCTCCAGGTACGAGTGTCGCAAGCACGTCAATTTTGATACGTTTATTGAGGAGCTATTTAATTACTCAGATCGGTGACTTGAAAATAATGTTATCCGTTACTGACGAGGATGTATACGGCTGTGTAAAGTAATTGAACATTTTCCCGCTCGATCCACACCAACGATCTAGACACACGCCTCCCTTACATTAACGCTATAAACTTCCTGTTTCCAACATTACATACGCCGGACACTATTTCTGTATGTGTGGAAAGTACATTTTGGTGCGGAGTACCGTCGCTACGAGGTCCAATACCCCATCATGCATGGGGTTCAAAACCGCCACATCTTCAGGTAGGAGCCGCGTTCAAATCGATTTACATTCGGTATATAAAGCTCTAATTGAATTGTTCTATCATTAATTTTTTTACTCATCCATTAGGAAGTGCAAAGTGAAGGCACGGTTTCCCGCTCGATTTGCGCTGACACCCGCCTCCCATACATTGAATGTCTAAATCACTGGCGTTAATCGAACAAGAAACTGTGCTCTCACTTTGCACAGCTATAGGCGTTGCATTGACGTCATGCGCTTCTTGTATTGTTTTGTTACGTAATAATTAGTTACTATAAATAGCCGTACGTTGGAAGTTGCTCTAGATCCCCCCGTTGTTCGCTCGCGTCCGTTTATTGGCAAAAATGCACACATGCAACACCTCTATAAATATCTCCGTAGCGGATGCTGGGGACAAATTCACAACGGGCCGCGCCCGATCGACCAGTTACGTAACTGGCTACACTGAGCCAACAGGTTACGTAACCGGCAGTGCTGCGTGATTACGTATCTGGCCGTAATCGTCTAATCGCGATATATAGGTCCTATAATCGCGATTAAAATCTCATAATTTTCAATGTCTTATATCTTACAAGTAAATAAAAACATTCTCTAACGAGAGAGTTGTTGGTATATAGGATTGACCAATGGTGGTGTAACTTGAAAAGCACGGAAACAAGAGTGACAGAAATTTTACTGGAAAATTGAAATAGGCCTATATTTAGCCCATTACTGAGGCATGCGCTGTTATTTTGTGAGCGTGCTAAATTCCACATATTTCTTTACTTTCTATTTCTTTTAGTTGTAGTGACTGGTCATTAAATCGTATATCCGCACAAAAATGGTATAGTGCGGTGTCTTTTCAGGTCTCTCATGTCTCATATAGCTTCCATTAATGCACCCATGACCTCCACTGTATGCTCATATCCCATGGTCTCCTCTACATGGTCATGTCCAATGGCCTCCATGTCACTGCTGTGTTTTTCACATGTAACTGGACTGGTATTGGACTGGTGTCAGTGGCGTAGGATGCACAGGGACCGTGGGGGCAATTGCCCCCAGGCTTTCGTCACAGGGAGGGCATTGCATGCTCCCTCCACACACACACACACACACACACACACACACACACACACACACACACACACACACACACACACACACACACATACACACACACACACACACACACGCACACGCACACGCACACACACACGCCCTAGTTGTATGTACTGGACCCATGTCATTCACTATATATGCTCGAATTCAGAGTGTGCACCATTAAGAGGTTTAAAATGACTTAGGACTTACTATTTATTACCTTCTCAGTCTGTTAATTGTTATGGCACATGGAATGTTGATATACGTGAGGTGGTAGGCCAGCTAATAGCTATAATGCCTTAATTTGTGTAGGACTCAGCAACTAATGAGACATATACGGTCACATACCCAACAGAGATCAGAGCACTTGATGTCATTTTAAGTACGATTAACGTTTTTGGACCATATAGAGGTCTGGGCAGTGCTGCTTCCAAACATGTTACGGGTGACTTCCATAGACTTTGCGTTTTGTCTTGACAACCATCCTCACCAGAACCACTAATCCTAAATCCTAGATGAGTCAATGTTCACCGGCACCACTTCGAACCAGAGCGATAGTGCGCGGAACAAGCCGGAGAAGCACTAGTACAGGCTGAGGTGATGGATGAACTGTTGGTAGGCCTCGTCCTAGTTATCAAGAGTATGGCAGCCATGTACATTAGCGTTGCCATGGCCGCAAAGGATGAGTGCGATTTTTTTTGGCCGTTCCTACTGTGGTCGAACAGTTGCTAGCATTGTAGTCCAAGTGTGTGCGCGTGCATGACGCCATGATGTGCAATCTTTTGCACGCGCGTCGAAAAAGGTGTGTTTGTGCGGACGAATCACATCCGATTCCCATACGAATCACATTCCATACTCCCACCAGTATTAATAGCGGTCGAGGCATAGCATGATTATTACAGGGTGTTACACAATGACCACTGAACGGAAACATGCAGTACCATTGCAGTGATGAATACACATGGTTACCGCCGACGTCACAAATTAATTAACTATGTTTGACAAAACTATAGAAACGCTTCCAAAATGAAGTACCTACGCCAGTTACGGTGCAGATGTTACAGCGCTCAAAAGTTACCGGAAGTTGATCCCTTAAAATTGAAAAATACTATTACGCAGTATAGCATGTAGGAGCTGTGATGGTGAAGTGATACCATTTCAAAAGTTGCGGACCGCCCTAATTCACGTGTGACGTCATGCAGCGGTAAAAGGTCCATGTATATAAATCCGTTAATATTATAATATTAAATCTGAGGAAGCATTTTGTCTCCGCGATGGAAGCCAGCAATGCTACAGTGGCTTCAAACTGCTCAGTACCCACAGTGGGGAGCGAGAAGACCGTACTGGAGTTGTATGGGATCTTTGCAGCGATACATGTCCAGCAATTTCGGACATCCATAGACGTCTGTACATTGTAAACTCATGTAAAGTGTTTGATTTTTTTAAAACATGAATGCAGTAGGATTATTTTTCAAAATATAAATCATGCATTCTTTTATTTTTCACTTTCATCTTGCGAGCAGAAGAATCAACAACAAAATTAATTACTTTTGCCAATTACGTAATAATCTTATTTTGAGCCAATAATGATTAATAACATGCCAATGGTGGGCGCGTCCTTATGGAGCAAGTTATAGCAAGGATTATTAACAATTACAGGTTAATAATCCTTGGTTATAGGTGCTGGTGAGTGTGAGTGGGAGGAGCGTGTCGCTTTCTAAATGCTCGTAATGTGCGTCTGGTTCAAAACGTTTGAAAATTTCTTTCATCGGCGTACCTAAATCGACGAACATGCACTCGGCGTGTATCAACCGGTTTTTCTACGACTGCGTAAGTTAACGGTCCGTTGCTATATATCGCGCATGACAAGTACACCACGCGCGCGCACACGAACATTCACACATACGACCAGATCTTTTTCCTGGGTGTATATTAGGAAGAATCTCTTTTCTTTAGCTGATGCAGATTAACCGGTTGGATTGGTCTGTATCTCTAGCCGCTAGTCATTTATGTCATCTGGGTGTGGTCTATAGCCTGGGCAGAAATGTGTGTATTGTGTGTGTGTGTGTGTGTGTGTGTGTGTGTGTTTGTGTGTGTGTTTGCGTGTGTGTTTGTGTGTGTGTGTTTGTGTGTATGTGTGTGTGTATGTGTGTGTGTGTGTTTGTGTGTATATATGTGTGTGTGCACTTTTTCCTAGGATGTATTAGGAGAATCTCTTTATGTAACCGGTTGGGTTGGTCTATGCAGACTATGCCCTGGGCAAGAAGGAGTTTAAAAAATACTACCGTAAAGTACCACGAATAAGCTCCCCCCCCTCCGCCCCCAACCCGAGAACTTACAAAAAGTTGTGTCATCTGGGCGTGGTCTGTACCCTACGCAAGAATTTGTGTGTGTGTGTGTGTGTGTGTGTGTGTGTGTGTGTGCATGTGTGGTTTGTGTGTATGTGTGTGTGCTCTTTTTCCTGGGATGTATATTAGGAGAATCTCTTTATGTAACCGGTTGGGTTGGTCTGTGCCCTGGGCAAGAATGTGTGTGTGTGTGTGTGTGTGGGGTGTGTGTGTGTGTGTGCTGTTTTTCCTGGATGCATGTTAGGAGAATCTCTTTATATAACCGGTTGATTTGGTCTGTGCCCTGAGCAAGAAGGAATTAAATATCTCTAGACGCCAGTCAGTTGTGTCATCTTGTGGTCTGTACCCTGGGCAAGAATGTGTGTGTGTGTGTGTGTGTGTGTGTGTGTTTCAGTGTATACACACACACACACACACACACACACACACACACGCACACACACTCCCAGCTCTTTTTCCTAGGGTGTATATTAATCTTTTTAGCTGAAACCTGTTGGGTTGATCTGTACCCTGAGCAAGAATGGATTAAATATCTCTAGCTGCTAGTCAGTTGTGTCATGTGGGTGTGGCCTTTTACCTGGGCAAGAATGGGTTAATGTTTAAATCTCTCAAGCTGCATGCTAGGCGTTGGTCTGGGCAAGAATGATTCTCTAGTCGTTTTAATGTCTGGGTGTGGCCTGTACCCCAGAAAGGGCCGCTGGTCATTGTAATGCCTGGGTGTGGTTTGTACACACACACACACACTCACACACACATGCTCTCCCAGCTATGGGGTGTTTTGTTCATATCCAAAGCCTATGTACGTATGTACATATGTGGTTGTGTCTTTGTCTGTTCCAGCTGCCTTTATCTGATTGTGGATACATGTACTTTTATTTTTAACCACCCAATATCATACTGAACCTGTGCTCTCTTAAGGATGGTGAATGGCTAGTAACAAGGTTGCTCTGGTTGTGAGTTCCATCTTTAAGCACAGTGTATGTGTATGTCCCAATCCCCTCCTCCCCTTTGAAGGGCTTAGTGTAGGAGAGGTTCACCGAACCCACAGGGCTCTTTTTTATCGGCTATGTTACACGTAACCCCTCACAATCCTGGAAAATTCACCACACCCACAGGGCTCTTTTTAGTCCGTTCTATAACCAGAAAGTTCACCATAA
>OY811976.1:8972628-9005128 GCA_963681505.1 Eunapius fragilis | reverse complement strand
AATACAAAGCACCGCCCTTTGTTACATTATTGATGGCGTGTTGCCCAGCTCAGTATATACCTTGAAAGCGCTGCGCGCCTTTTGTTACATAGGAGAAATTCAAAGCGATGCGTATTACCTTTTATCGTTATCGGACTTATCCAGCTCAGTACATACCTTTTAAAGCGCTGCGCACCCTTTGTTAAATACAAAGTGCTGTGTGGCTCACCCTTTGTTAAATTATCGGAGGCAGGTTATGCAGGTGTAAATTGTTTTGTTGACAGAGTAGAAAAGTAGTCCATCAACTGTGTAAACTGCACTAAGTAAACACACTTAGGAAGGGAGGATTAAACATGGCTGCCTGTCCTTTGAAGGGATGTCCCAGCCCAGGACATACTTCACCCTTAAAGGTGATCAGTACAATATGTGAGGAGTGATAGTAACTACCTATGGTAAAAGTTTGGTTTGCTTTGAAATTTAATATTTTTAGCAATTACTACTTTAGTCATTAAATTGTGCCAAACATGAAGCCCAATAATATCATGTTATGAAATTCATAGGGTACAGGTTCAACTCCATAGCAAGTACTCTTTTGTGCAAAATGTATCCATATACCTCAGACCTAGATAAAGTTATATCTTACTAAAATGACTAAGTTAGAGAAAATGATTAAAAATTAATAAGCTTGTACTTTTAAAACCATACAACATGGGATATACAAATGTATAGCAATTTGGTGCATTTCCATGGGGACAATGTAAATAAGAAATGGTGCTTCAATACTAGACAGTGATGTTATTAGGGTGGCTCAATTGAATATGGAATGACCCGTTAATGAACACAGCGGACAAAAAGAGCCCTGTGGGTGTGGTGAGGAGTGTGTGAGTTGTTAGCTGTATTTATTAACCCCTCACATCCTTGAAAGTACACCACACCCACAGGGCTCTTTTTTGTTGCCTATGTTACTTAACCCTTCACACTCGTCGAAAGTACATATGTTACTTAACCCCTCACACTCCTGGAAAGTACACCACACCCATTTTGTGGGTGTGGTAAACATTCCAATAGTGCAAAGGGTCAAGGCAGATCCAGCCCTGAGTTGTATGTACTTTTTAAAATGTTTTTTGAGCTTCTGTTTTGTTAATATTATATTCATATCCCAAGCTACATGTATGTACATATGTGGTCATGTATTTGTCTGTTGCAGCTGCCTTTGAGGATACTTGTATGTGTGCTGAGGTCTCTATTTATTATTACAAAGTAGTGGTATCCAGGTGATGAAGAGAGGCTTATTGTGACCACCCAAATATTCTACTGACACCTGCTGTGTTCTGGTGAGTTCCATCTCTAAGCACTGGTGTATGTCCCAATCCCCTCCTCCCCTCTGACGGGCTTAGTGCAGGAGACAACATGTGAGGCACTCTCTGCCTTTCATAGGGGAGGAGGGGGTGGGACTAAGCCCTTGTGAGTGTAGGAGGGGGTTGGAACATATAATAATGGTAATGAATAGAATGAGGTTATGTTAGTTAGCATGTACAATGCTGACATGCTGATGTGTTGTGAGGACCTAAAAGAGAGTCCATTCTGCACTATACACATCACCATTATTTTACCTTCTCCCAGATGTCCGCGCACACACACACACACACCCGTTTTCCTACTTACGCCAACCTTCTCCCCAACCCTTTAGCCCTGCAAGGGAAGAGCAGTGACCATTTTGCAATCTTGTTGACCCCCCCCCCCCCTCCAATACTTGCCTATTAGTACTCTGCACTGACAGGAAGAATATGCATTCCAGCATGATGCATTGGTTTGTACTGGACCAACTTGGGGTTGCCTTGTGTGTGTGTGTGTGTGTGTGTGTGTGTGTGTGTGTGTGTGTGTGTGTGTGTGTGTGTGTGTGTGTGTGTGTGTGTGTGTGTGTGTTGTGTGTGTGTGTGATGTGTGTGTGTGTGTGTGTGTGTGTGTGTGTGTGTGTGTGTGTGTGTGTGTGTGTGTGTGTGACATATTGCCCTGCCACTCGGAACCAACCATTGACAATGCGCATGTTATATGCCCAGCCATTCGATTTACCCTCTTCTCATTAAATAGATTATCGTCCACTATGGCAATGAAGAAATGAGAAATCCTGTGCAGCTGTCATTATAGGAACGTTTTCATTGTGAAACTGTACCTCCATTCTTATTGCCTTGCTAACACATTTATTTATACATTTGTATGGTTATTGATTAAAGTTGTTATTGATATCTTAAAGGCACACCTACTGATAAGTTACAGTGCCGTAGAGGCATGACACAGGCAGAACTTTTCTGGCACCCTCAGTGACTCTGTTGTTTTTGGCAATGTGCCTTCGGGGTTGTGGCACATACCAACTAACAACTGTACCACTAAGAATTAACAACCCATATTTGGTGTTGGCTGTAGGGGGTGGGGCACACAACTGTACATGTGTTACTGAAAATTTATTTCAACCATGGACAGTGAATGGTTTCACCTACTGTGGGACATTCTCTGATGTTTAGGCAGCATAGGTCATGTGGTATGGAGGGGGGGGGGGGGGGGTGAGGTTGAGGTGCATGCCAACTGACCTTTGTGTAACCTATAATTGCTATTACCTGACTCCAGTAATGGACAAAAAGACAGTTAATATTTCCCCCTACCCTGCAGGAACATGGATAGAACACTCTCTGATGCAATTTAATTATGCTGGGGAGGGGGGGGGGGGGGGGGGGAGGGTGCATGCCACCTGTCACTTGTGTAATTGCTATTAGCTGCATGCTGACTCAAGTGATGGACAATTAATATTTCCCCTTAGTCAGGAACATGGATAGAACAGTCTCGGATGGTTAGATAGCATGGCAATATATGGACGAGGAGGTGGGTTTGGGGGGGGGGGGGGGTTCATGCCAACAGACATTTGTGTAAACTTTAAATTGCAATTACCCGCAATGTCTCTGAGTAGTGGTTCACTGTTCATTTCTAGAGGCAGGTAATAGCAATTTTATGTACACAAGGCATGTACCCCTCCCCCCTCCTCTTCCGGTATATATTGCCATTCTATCTAAATATCAGAGGCTGTTCCTGGAAAATTGCGCTGTACATTGCTAGTCAGTTTAAGTTACATAAAAGTCAGTGACATGTACCCACGCCCCCTCCCCCTCCCCTGCCACATATTGCCATGGTTCCATATGAATTGGTGGAAATGTTTAGGTAGCATGGCAATATGCATTAGGGGAGGAGGGGGGGGTGGGGGGTACATGCCTTGTGTAACTTAAAATTGCTATTACCTGACAATGGACAGTGAATAATCTGACATGGATAAGAACTGGTGATACTATAGCATGCATACATGTATTGGGGGGGGGGTGGGGAGGGGGGGGACTCCTGGGTGTGGGTGTGGGTGGGGGTGGGGATGTATTTGCTAAAGGGACAGTGTGTCAGGGATCAGGGGTTAAGCATCATACGCATAAGCTCAATTACTATCTATAGCCCTAATTAATAAATCTAAATAACTGGGGGAGTGTAATTTACTGCCATACCTCTCACTATAACACGCCACTATTTTGCGAGGGGGCAAAGAGGAGGGGCTTAAAACACTCATGCTTTGGGCGTGGCTACCTCGTAAAAGCGGAGGAGCTATACAGGGGCGGATACAGGATTTTCCAAATTGGGGGGTTGAAACCCACGATACGAAAAGCGGGGGGTGGGGGGGGGGTTTCTGTACGCTTCAGGCCCGATACGAAATGGGGGAGGGGGGGTGCTGTACACTACAGAATGTGGGGGGAGGCTCCTTAGCGAAGATGCGTGAGGTACCTTCTATGAAAGGGGGGGGGGGGGGGGGGGGGGGGGGTTGCAACCCCCCCCCCCCCCCCCCCCCCGCTTGGAGCGACAGGGCAGGCATAGTGTAAATTATGCACAAATGACGCCCCCCAACTCTTGCGCTGCGCTATTCGTACCAGAGGCGGATACAGGATTTTCAGTTCGCGAATAGTAGGTGGGGAGGGGGGGAGGAAGGGTGCTGTCTGCTTCTGGCCCGATACAAAATGCGTTCATGGGTTCGATCGCGCTGGGGCGACAATTAATAACCTCTCTTCTATTTTGGCCACCCCTCAAACCCCCCTCGCTACGCCACTGCCCCAAGCAGCCGCTCATTACAGTTATCAATTCACGTGTTCGTTGCGTTCGCGATCGCTTATTGTTCATAACATCATCGATCGTGACTTACAGTTACCGGGGACGAAACTCAGTTGCCCACCCCCTGTATCCGCACCTGCCACTGTCTCTGTTACGGTACCTTAAGGGCCTGCAGGGCCCTGCCAACCGAGGTCGGCTTAACAGTAACACTCACCCCCGCAGTAAAGTTTGCCTCTTGCAGATATAAATATATATGATCTCTGTCTCTTGCATCTATTTATCTTTCGATCTCACACTTGTATAGAGTTCTTCAGCCAAACGTAGCTTTAGAAAGTAGCTGACATGCATTCACAACGTCGGGCCTTGTCGATCGGCTTTATACAGTAGGGTACTAACAGTCATTGTACACATGACACAGCGAAGGGCGCTCGTGTTCGCTAACATACTGCCCTACTGCACGGTCACAAACCACATGGCTTTGGTATTTAGATCCAACGCCAGTCGAGAATGTACGTCGTTATAAGTATGTTAGTTTATGGTGTACGCACAAGCTCCACTTAAATTTAAAAAACCCCGCCGGGAGAAGTTATAACTACATGCATCCACGTAGGCCTACCAGAGACAGAATGCGTTCGCTTGCAAAACTGGTACAATAACATATCCCTTATTTCATACCGAACACCCATCTTGCGAGTACGGAACTATGCCAGATAAGGCTATGGTGTTTATGAAGACTATTAGGCTAGGCACGGTCGGCTATACCAAGCACCGATAATTAGCTCATGTGACGTCGGATGACAATTAATAATTTCATATATTTGTCCCAGATTTTGAAGTGCGGTTCATAAAAGTGCCTAGGGAATGTTGTGTGTAAGGGTTTAAAATACACCACTTGCTCCGACTAATGACTCAGTAGTTCAGCCTTCATATTCCAGGACGTAGACTTGAGATTTATGGCGGAGTGATAGGAAAAAAAGTTGAAGAAACATGACAATATCATGTTTCACGTACAAATGTACGTAGTAGCACAAAAATGCCTATGGAATTAGTACTGAACACTTTTCTACAGAGACCAGAATATAGAAAAGATGATTCATCAGTATCCCTATCATAAACCGTTACGTAATGTTGTATTGTAGCTAATGTACAAGAACCGTGAGTGTTTTTACACATCTCTCCATACACTTCCCGTTCAATTAATTTTTATCGCGTGACGCGGGTATTCAATTATTCATGTCCGCTATTGCTGGACATGATCGGTACTATTCTACCTGGCTGCCATCGTCATCATTGTCAAAGCCAGAGCCTATCGCCTCTTCCTCCACCGCCTTACGATCTACGTGGCCGTTAGCGGCATACTTAGGTCGATAGCGTACATGCTCCAGGTCCTACCAGTGGACATCGACCAACCAGATAATCACGCCGTGGCTCTGAGAAATGGGTGGGAGGGTGCCTGCGTATTCAGCGGTTTCATTGTCCAGTATGCGAGTTTCATCCAAGGGTTCGCGGTGTCCTGGATCTGTTGCTACCTCTTCGGTCTGGTTGTGTATCAAAAGCAGTGGAAACAACTCAAGCACGAGCTGGCTGGGTTGGCAATAGTTTCTCTGGCTCCGTTTCTCTTCACATGGGAACCGTTCATAACAGACTCATATGGGCTATTGGGTACGCGATGTTGGCTTAAAGACAAAGATTGTCTTAGTTCCTACGATCTAGCGTTTATCTACCAGATGACCGTCAATGTGGTTCCGAACTTTCTTCTGTCGGTGTTGAGTCTGGCATTGTTGGCGATTGCAGTTGTACAACTTTCGAAGAAAGCTGCTAAGAAAGTCTTGCAACACCAGCACTGGATGGCAATAAAAGAGATCCTACCGCTGGCAATATATCCCATTGCGTACCTGCTCATCGTCGTAGGAAGATTGTTTGCTTTGGTTGGCGGTGTTTACTCTGCTGATGCGGCCAACGCCTTCATGGGTCTGAGCCAGCTGTGCTCTATCGTTCTCCCTATGTCACTTATCTTACACTCAAGTGTGCGGCAAAACCTGCGTCAAAGGAGGAAGACAGAGAAATTGCCATTGCCCACTACAGTATACGAGGTGGAGAATGAAAACGCATCCCTGGTTTCTTAAATAATGCTGGTGTGCATGCGCGGGTTTGTTAAGTCTTAATTTTAATAGTTAGTTGTATCATAGATATTAGAGCAATGGATTGGAAACAGGTCAATGAATCTAAATTTCTTACGTACTGACCGCGTTTCGCCGGAAGTGCCGGAATCGTGTGGTTCAAATCCTACGGCACATGTTGTTGTACTCCAGGTTCTCGTGTCTTTTTGTTATAAAGAACCTCATTTCCTCTTTCCCATTCTAAACTTCGAGCGCACCAAACGTTTTAGTAACAAAATGCCCTGTGTTGGCAATGATTTCCTAGCACTACATTACCGAGCCGTCTATATCGGCATAGATATCTACTCTAATATCTATGATATCGGTAATAAAAATACTACATTGGAGTGCACTGTATACAAGACCTCCATGCATGCACGTCACTTAATAAACTGATGTTCTATCTCTACTATGCGATGTTCAAACCATAAAAATACAAATTACCTACTAGTCGATGCGATCCAGTCCCACAAGTTCAGCCATTTTATACACAGTACCCGCCCGTGTTTCACGCTACCGATGTACTAATGATACTCAACCTAACGCGGCGTCGTACGGACTACCAGAAAACGTACAGAAGGCTCTCCCGTAGCTTACCGTACTCAGCGCACAGTCCCACAAAGCTTTTAAAGCCGATAGCAGGGTAACACTAAATAGATAGAAGGTTAATAAACGTTAAGCTTATTGTAAGCTACATTTCTCACCAATCAAACACGACTAAATCGTATGGATAAGGGTCAAACTCTCTTACAGTATGTACGCCCGCGCCTCATTTTAGCGAATCACGGAGTGCACGTAGAAGTTCTATTGAACGTGAATGGATCATGTGAGATATTTCCAATCCATTATGACAATCATTATTGCGATGGAAAGCTAGTTTAACCTAGCGTTTTTACCAGCACATACGCAATAAGGCATTCATTTTACATTCCCCCCTCCAAACACTTGAGCTTGGTCTTCACTGGGAGGATGGCGGTACAAAGGAGGTAGCAAAAGGGAGAGGAAATAGCTGACGGAGAGGAGGTTACCCCTTCTGCTAACCAACCTCTCCTTACTCCCACCCACATGTGTTAACTCCACCACACCAGGTGGACTACACTTATGAAGAGCTCAAGTCCTTTGCCAGTCTTTGAAGACGTTGCAGCCATAGCTGGTAAGCAGGGCAAAGGCAATGACTGTAGAAAAATCAGGAGTAAATCTGAAAGGTTGCCCAACACACACCCTCACCCACTCCACCCACACACATTCACATAATGAGTAGATGTTACATCGGCAAATCAAATGCAGTGTATGTGCACCACATGTACCATCACATACTTGCACTATCACACGACACCACACCATTAATATCGCATACCGTCACATTCTCACAAATGTTACACACATACACTATGCTTAACACATGCACCATATCATACAATTGTACTCTTCATCCCTCCACAATAGGGTGTTCACATTCAATCACAGAGAAGGATGCAGTGTGCAGCCTAGAATTAAGAGCTGGTCCAGCAGAAGTCTGATCAACTGCATGACCTCTGAGGGGAAGTGGAGGTGGGGGGCTGAGGGGACCCCAGAGGAACCAAGTGCCTCAAGCGGCGTGAAGAGATGGCAGGACAGAGAGAGAGATGCCCCCCAACCCATAGGATGAGATGACATGAAGATAGGGACTTCATCGGATTCTATCTCATCATCATCAAATCCAGTTTTGAAGTGGCTCCCAGAGGTGGCCAGGAGTGGGGCATGTGAGTACCAATTTAATGAGAGTAGATGTATGTGGTGGGAACGTAGGTGGAGACACACCACACACACATACACATGGGAGCATAATGGGCGGGGTCATGTGCTATGAGTACATGTGGCGGATGTGTCATAGACATAACAGTACTATGTACTATGGCTGTAGAAATGTTATCGTCAAAATTTTAAACGCCTCGGAGTTTTCTAACGGTAGCCATATTGGAAGAACCGATATGTATATACTTACGGGGGGGGGGAGATTCACAACAACGAAAAAGTAACAACGAACAATAAATGAGAATCATTGGGCCTTAAACTAGCTATTAGCGGTCATATCACATCCCACCATCAAAGCCATCTTTGATCTTTCCCCCTCTATATATGTATATACATGTAGATACATTGATGGTGGGATGTGCTAACAGCTAGTTTAAGGCCCATTGATTCTCATTTGTTGTTGGTTGTTCCGAGTGTTACTTTTCAGTTGTTGTGAACCCCCTGTAATGCCCATGCGAAACAGCCGTGTCTTTCAAGAAACAAATGCTATTACGTAGTTGGAACCATTATACTGTTATCAGACCATGTATCTAGTTAATAATTATTAAGGCAGACTACATCTTTCATGCATGGCCTGATACTTTTCGATGGCTATGAAACACCGAATTGAATTGCCACAACCAGCTTCAAACTATGTGTACGTATATGATTTGTTATGATGCACCGCCCCTTCCTTGATACACGCCTTTAACTCAGAGATAGTGTATGAACTCAGCGATGCTCTGCACTGCAGCTATTAGCTAGTTTGTGGTGTTCGTATGCATGCAGGTTATGCGTTTGTCAACAACATATCCACTTATTCGATTATTAAAATTATAGAGGACAGATCAACAATTTCTGCAATCAGTTTGATCTCCAGGTATATTTTTCCTGATGTGCGAATGTTGCTAACGTTCTGACGTGCGAACCACTGCTGTACATGTACCGCCTACTGCCGTTGGGAAAACCCCTGGTAAAGTCCCTACACTAAATTTCTGCCCCGCCCATTCTCCAGTATTTTTATTTATTTTTCCTTTTACGTATACTAGACATGGATATTAGTAAAGAAATAGATAGCATCTGTAAGAAATATAAGGAACTTCGTCTCAAAAAAATTCAGGTTTTTCGTCTTATAAAACTTGTAAAAGACCCTCTCCTCTGGCTGCAACTACTCGCAAAAGACGTGGTCACGTGCACCACACACTTCGGTGATAACGCCAAAGACGACGTCGCAGTGCATCGGAAAGCTTTAGAGCAGCGACTAGACTTGCTAAGCCGTACTTTAGGTGATCCAGAAACCACCTCGGCTTTTAAAAATGCGACTGAGATCGATGACATAAGAAAGGTTGTATTTTCAAACTGGCTAAACACGACCATATCCTCCTGTGTGTACACAGATGCGTGTCGCAGCAACACTCCTTGCAGCGACGTTTTCAATTATTCCCTTAAAGGTGTGATCACAGAGCTACGTGGTACGCAGGAGGGGCGTTTACTTGAAGGCTACGTGACCAGCTATACCTCGGAGGATCAGCCGGCTTCGTACGGGTACCGGTTTGACTCGACGTCGCCCGCAGAGGTGGACCCACAATTCGGCGCCTATCCCCTCCATATCGGCGATGAAGTCACTTTCAGTCCGGCGCCCGGCCAGTACATGGCTTCCGACCAGAATGTTGTACCCGGTACACTGCTGGTGTCGAAGTATAACACACATCTGAAGGACAGCTTTATAACACGATACTTTAATTGGATCTTAAAAAATGACACTGCAGAAAGCAAACCTCTGGAGTGCCTCACAAAGTTGGTCGACTCTTCGCTTCCAATATGGGTTTGTGTACTGGATGACAAAGAAGAGACGCACAGCCGTTTCTTCAATGAGGTCCTTAAAGTGTGCAATATCTGCATTACAGCACCTGAGCTAATCATTGCACCGAAGGAGAAGCATCAAGTACTGGTGACGTTCTCTGATTCATGTTTTGTTCAAAATGTTGCCCGCCTTCTTAGCTTAGAAAAGGAGGATGACCTGTCGCTGCTCATTGTAGTGGAACTGTTATGTGCCCTTGTCAGAGCCAATGTAGACAAATGCATTCTGGCAAAGCCTCTCAGAGACATGACTCAGCTGTTGGATACGAAGAATAGAACTGACCTGCTGAAGCCACTTATGCTCTCCCTGCTGGACTCCCAATTCACCCCCGCCGTGTCTCCCATGACGATGATCCAAGGGGCGTGGCAAAGTATTTCCATCATTCCCAGCAGCGATGAGGTGCAGGCTATTGTTAAAAAATTTACTGAATCAAAATCACCAAAGTTTGACCTACCAGAGGTGAAACTTACCTACAGCTCAGCAGTGGAGTATGGTCACACCTACTTCTCTCTGCTGAGGGCAGACTGCTATTATCCACTGTGCGAGAAAATAGCTGGCTTCAAAGCAGGCAAAGGCATTTCCAAGGGTTGCTACAGACTGAGGTTGACTGGGCTAATATCGGTGGCGCCAAGACCTGTTCTGTTTGGATTTAGCTTCGAATGCCTCCACCACAATGACGAAGGAGACGACACTCCTTACCTGAAGAAGGGAAACCTTCTGTGCATAAGTAAGGATGGGACATTTGGTAGAGAATTGATCTGGGCTACCATCGAGGACACCTGCAGAGTCAGCTATGAGGAGCAGGAAGACAATGTTATAAAGAAGGTTAGTGACAGAGACGTAACTCAGAAAAATGATATGTTCACCCTTGTGGGTATAAGTTATTCAGGTTTTTATTTTCTGGGAACTGCAAAGCGTCTCTATAAAATGATCATTTGCACCAGGGATTGGTCTATCCATAGCAGAGTTATAAAGCACTGAATTTCTGTTAACCGTACATTTAGTTTCAATGTGAGTGTTTATTTTCTTTTGCTTGTCTTGAAAAATTTGGAAATAATTACCACAAGGGTGATTTTAGTTATATTGTACCTCTATCCTATAAGTTTACCATTAAGCTACGTGTGTTGGGGTTTGGCATAAATATTTATTTCACACTGGCAAGTGACGTCCACCGCCCTGTTGTGCCACAGGGGACGGTGCACGTACAGCTGTGCTCAGACTTCAACGCCTTGCCCGACGAGGAATGCATGGAGGAGCTTGGGCAGTCCTGCGACGTTGTGGCCGTCGAAAGCCCTGCCTACTTCAGGGCATACCAGCCGGTCCTCGAAGCCTTGAAGGGGCTGGACTTGGAACGCATCTTCTTTCTGTATGCAGGCATGGCTGCGGCTTTATGACACACTGTGTAGTTACCCTCTCCCTTCCTTTGGGGTTTAGGGACATCCTTCTAGACCCTGCCAGAATTTCAACAAGCACTAGTGACCTGCTTACATCGGAGGTCACTACGGATTCCCTCTTCAAGCCCGGCATGAGCGATGGACTGGGGAGGTGTACTAGTGTGCAAGAGTTGCTCACTCATATCAGAAAACCTGACAACCAGTCACTGTCTGGACCCAAACCAAATAAAGGCCATTTGTCAGAGCCTGGAGTATCCCATATCAGTGATACAAGTATGGTTATTTAATGTTTATTTGCGTTAGCCATTTTTGTGCTTAACCCCTTAGGGCCCTCCGGGGACAGGAAAGACACATGTATTGGTTAAACTGATGCAGCTGTTTTTATCACTGAGCAGCCAGCCAAAAGACAAGCCAATTCTAATTATGGCCCACAAGAACAGGGCCCTGGACAACTTTCTGGAAAAGTGCCTGACATTCTGCCCAGACATAATACGCATTGGGCACTGCTCTGGGGGATATGAAAAGCTGCAGCGCTTTCTTCTGCACAGGGTAACCACAGAGTCAGAGAGGGAAAAGAACTTGAGGGGTCATATGAAACTGCTAAACCGAAGGTTTGAAAAATTATTATTATAATTCCACACCTTTGCAGCACTGGTTGCATGCCACTGTTGTGACGTGGATGAGGTCAATACCTGTTTCGTCTTAGGATCAAAGGTGCAAATGAGGAACTGCGTACGAAGCACAAGCTGACATTTGATAACAGCAGAGAATATTTAACGGCAGATTGGCTGAAATCCATTTTGCTAAAAAATTGTCACCATCAGCTCTCTGAAGATGCTGCCAAAAGTCTTAATCGCGATCCTGAGAAATGGTTTTACCTGCTTCTGAAGGTGTGTGTGTGTGTGTGTTCCCTCTGTCTCCACAAAACATCCCTCTGTCTCCACAAAACTGTGTGTGTGTGTGTGTGTGTGTGTGTGTGTGTGTGTGTGTGTGTGTGTGTGTGTGTGTGTGTGTGTGTGTGTGTGTGTGTGTGTGTGTGTGTGGTATGTATCTATATCACTACCTCCTGACTTTGCAGAACAGGGGAGGAGCTAGCAGTAACTCAGTGGGAGGAGCTACCAGTAAGTCAGTGGGAGGAGCTGGAGATCCAACAGAAGCTGAACTGAGGGATGCACTGAAGCGTGGGTGGGCAGAGTGGGCCAAAGACATCCCCACCTTCCCTGAGCAAGAAACAAATCAAGCTCCAGAGGGAGGGGGGGCCTTTGATGAGCAGGATGATGGCGACGACACCCGGGATTGGGTGGAAGAGAGGAAGGTGTTCGATAATGAAGAAACAAGCGCAGATGCGGTCAATGCCATTCACATATACCCAGATGGCACCCATGGAGGTGTGGGTATGTTGGTTAGCAGTGTCTCTGTGCCATTGACGTTTGTATTTCTGTCAAAAGATCCTCCGGAGAACGTGGTCAATGATGATGAAGTTTGGAACCTTCCCGTCAATCAGAGGTTGATGCTGATCATGAGTGCTGTAAAGAAAGGTTACAACGCTGCCATGAAGACTTTAAGGAATTATTTAAAGAAGTATGAAGAAATACGGAGGAAATATGAGGTCAACAATAATGTAAACCAAATGTTATATGTGTACCTTATTGCTCATCCTGCAGTTTGAACAGCAAAAGTCACAGCTTCGTGTATTGCAACGTGCCAGGATCGTTGGCGTGACAACCAATGGGGCGGCCATTCATCAGCAGCTGCTGAACCTGCTGCAGGCACCAGTAGTGTTTGTGGAAGAGGCAGCAGAGGTGCTGGAGTCTAATCTTCTGGCAGTCCTTACCCCTCATGTCAAACACTTGATTCTAATTGGAGACCATGTGCAGCTGAGGCCATGGGTATGTGCAAAGTGGATATGTCCAAATATGTTTTTTTACGCCCTGTGTGTGCTTTGTGTGTGTGTGTGTATGTGTGTGTGTGTGTGTGTGTGTGTGTGTGTGTGTGTGTGTGTGTGTGTGTGTGTGTGTGTGGGTGTGTGTGTGTGCATGCATAATTAGGTTGCCTTCTCTGGATCCAAACAACATCACTTTGACAAATCACTATTTCAAAGATTGGTTGAGAATGGACATGACTTCAAATACACAATGCTGAGATTACAGAGCAGAATGAGACCTGAATTTGTGCCCCTTTTCTCCAGACACTATGAAGAACAGCAGGGAGCTGAAGAAAGCATCCTTTCTAATGATGAGGTAATGGGACAATGGAATATAATTATGGCAGAAAGATTATATAACTGCTTCAGCACAGAACTTTCCTATCATTGGTTTGTAGGTGATTCTATTTAACCCCTTACCTTCCAGGTTGTTGGGAGTTACAGGCCCCTTTGTTGCATGGCAACGACACTGTTCTGGTGGAGCCATACCAGCGATGAAAGGAAGCAGGGCACTGGAAGGATCAATGACCTCGAAGTCAAGATGGTGGTCTCCCTGTGTCTGTGGATACTGAGTGGCAGAGCTACAGATAAAGAAGAGGAGGGGCACAGTGACCTTGTGATACTAACTCCATATAGAGCACAGGTAAGCTGTGATTAAAGATTGGCACTAATTTGAGCTTTTTTTTCCTTCTCTTGTGTATGTAGGTTACTGCTATTAGTGAAGCCTTGAAGAGCAAGGATAACATGTTATTACAATCTAAAAATTCACTTTCAGAACTGTCGCAGCTGAAGGTGTACACTGTTGATGAGTTTCAGGCACGCGAGCATGCACACATGCACACACTGAACATTATCCGGCCTTTGTCTTCCTTATAGGGTCATGAAGCCAGCATAATCATTCTGAGCCTGGTCAGAGGCAACAAGAAGAACCAAGTTGGCTTTCTGAAGGAGAAGTGTCGACAGGTTGTGGCTTTGTCCCGCCAGAGGCGTGGGTTGTATATCATCGGACACGCAGATTTTTTCTGCTCTGCAGCTCCCAAAGTCTGGAAAGTGAGACACTGTGTCCATTTTATTTCTTCCCCTCCAACCCCCCCCCCCCCCCTCTCCCCACTGTGTTGATAACCAATCCAATTGCAGCCGATAATTGAAGTCTGTAGGAAAAAAGATATTGTTGGAAGTTCTATTGCGATCAGAAGAGGGACTGTGGGCAGCCATCAGTGCAGCTCTCCAGAGGAACTTGAAGCCCTCGCGTAAGCAAACTTAAAATGGTTGAATGTGCATGACTGAATTTCAAACTGGATGGCATTATTTAGAATACATGATGGATTCAAGGCACCCCGTAGACAGGAGTCGAGTCCTGCATCGCTAGGCAGGGCTCCGTCAGCTGTCTTTAGCGCAGAGCTATTAGACATGAAAGTTGAAGACCAATGTCTACGAGACCTTGTGCAGTCAGTCGCAATCAAAAAATGGAAGGAGATAGGCCGACACCTTGGCATAGATGAATTCATTATTGTGAGAATAGACGAAAACGACAAAGACGACGTTAGCGAGAGGTTCTACCAGATGGGGCTTGAATGGAAGAAGCGAGTAAAAGTGGCCACATATGGAGACCTGATTGAGGCACTGGACAGTTGTGGCTTTGACCATGTGGTTAATGAGGTTGTCGCAAAGTATGTATCGTCACTATAACCTCTGCCATGTGCACACTCATCACTACAAGTATAAGGTGGACCTCTGCCATGTACACACTCATCACTACAAGTATAAGGTGGACCTCTGCCATGTACACACTCATCACTACAAGTATAAGGTGGACCTCTGCCATGTACACACTCATCACTACAAGTATAAGGTGGACCTCTGCCATGTGCACACTCATCACTACAAGTATAAGGTGGACCTCTGCCATGTACACACTCATCACTACAAGTATAAGGTGGACCTCTGCCGTGTACACACTCATCACTACAAGTATAAGGTGGACCTCTGCCATGTACACACTCATCACTACAAGTATAAGGTGGACCCCTGCCATGTACACACTCATCACTACTAGTATAAGGTGGACCTCTGCCGTGTACACACTCATCACTACAAGTATCAGGTGGACCTCTGACACTCATCACTACAAGTATAAGGTGGACCTCTGCCATGTACACACTCATCACTACAAGTATCAGGTGGACCTCTGACACTCATCACTACAAGTATAAGGTGGACCTCTGCCGTGTACACACTCATCACTACAAGTATAAGGTGGACCTCTGCCATGTACACACTCATCACTACAAGTATAAGGTGGACCCCTGCCATGTACACACTCATCACTACAAATATAAGGTGGACCTCTGCCATGTACACACTCATCACTACAAGTATTGGACTGGTGTATTAAATTATGTTGGATATTAAAGAAGACATTGTTGCAGATATTTCACATCGTCCACACAAAACAGCACTTGAATAATTTGTTAACTAATTGTTGTTTAGATGCTTCTAGACCCTCATAGCCTAGCCTAACAGGCTGTTTATCATGTCCAGCTGCTCAAACATTTCTTTTAAGTCCTTTTCCTGGACAGTAGTAGGCTGTGGCGCCCTTTGCATTGAATGGTCTTCAGCAAATGGGTGCTCCAGGTACTGACACAAGGCACCCAGGGTACTCATCCCTGCCTCCTTTTGGTACTCTGGCTCCCATTGGGTGCTACACAGCTGTTGGTGATGGGGGGGGGGGGGGGGTGGGAAATGGAACCATAGTTATTCTCATTGACACATTAAACACAGCCCACGCATGTGGAGAATGGCACTACTTAGTGGGTGTGGCAACTAGTTTTCCTGCATGACAACACAAGGATAACAGGGGAGCTACTCCATTTTGTACCATACCATCGTACTCCAATGAACTCTTTCTCCCCCCTCCCCTCTGAATAGTACCTCCACTTCCCAGTGACCACTTTTAATTTCATTCAAGTCTACTGTTTGTAGTTCATACAGCCGGCATCTCTCATTCACACCAATTTCCGTAATGTGTGAGATGGTTGCCATGTAGAGGTCTTCGAGGATATATGTGGTCTTCTTCTTGTGACGTATGGAGTGAACCGTCCACTGATCGGTGTAGGGGACGAAGCTTAGCTTTCCCGGGGCTTCGGCGGACACCATCCTCACCATCTCCTGGATGACTCCAAAGCAAGGGTCGCCTCTATGCACCGTCTCCTGCAGACCCAGCTCCAGTCTGATGTCATGGTGCCTGCACACAAGCAATAATCAGGCCCTTTATCTCCCCCATCCTCTCCCCTCCCCTCCTCCCCTTCCCATCCCCTCCCTCCCTTCCCTTCCCCATCCCCTCTCCTCCCCTTCCTCCCCTCCCCTCCCCTCCTCCCCTTCCCATCCCCTCCCTCCCTTCCCTTCCCCATCCCCTCTCCTCCCCTTCCTCCTCTCCCCTCCCCTCCCCTCCTCTCCCCTCCCCTCCTTCCCCTCCCTCCCCTCCCCTTCCTACCCTCCCCTCCCCTCCCTCCCACCTCCCCCTCCCTCCCTCTCCTCTCCCTCTCCTCCCCTCCCCCTCCCTCCCTTCCCTTCCCTCCCTTCCCTCCCCTCCCTCCCTCTATCCCTCTCCCTCCCTTTCCCCTCCTCTTCCCTCCCCTTTCCCATCCCTCCCCACCCCTCCCCCTCCTCCCACCTTCCCTTCCCCATCCCCCCTCCCCTCCCCTCCATTCAGCATGGGTTAACACACCTCTGTGGGCACAGTATGTCAAATATGGCTACCCTATCCGCGCCCTTGTTAATTCCCAGGATTTTTGCCTTCCCTCCTGTAGTAAGCATGATTCGGACGTCCAATTTATTCTTCTTCTCCCTTCCTCCACCACCATCAACGGTGACATCGAAGGTGGTCCCCAGATGGTACGTCTCAACCGTGTGGCTTGCGTCGTCGGCTTCATCACTCAGCGTCTGCAACAGGTCTACACTGGGGCTCTCCACGCTGCAAAAAAATGATATGCAAGCGACTCTCACTAAATCGCTCGGGGGGTGTGTCTACACGGGCTCGCTGACCAATGGCATCTAGACCTAACGTGCGGTGTCTAGCTATGTGGTGTGACCTGCCTTGTGTTCAGCGAACACCTGTAATTGGGATTGGAGTAAAAAAAGTCTTCCAGGTCGTGGAGACTCAAGCCTTCAGAGATGTAATCTGCCGGTACATTGCTCCAGATTTTCCTTCCAAACCTGCAAGGAATGTTTAATCCCTTTACCTTAAATATAATAAGCAGATCTTGTTGATTTTATGTACCGCTGCACAAGATACTCAACTGGTCACGTTACCACCTCACGTGTATCCACTCTCAAGTTCCCAGGCCATCTCTACACACACTTACACATTCCCCCCTCCTTTCATATTCTTGTTATCTCACCAAGATAAAGTTCCTTCACCCTCACCTCCTCCTGCCCCCCTCACCCTCTCTACGGCACCCTCTTCCCCACCCCTACATAGTGTATCACACAGTACCTGGCCTCGAGCTTCTCTTCTTGTGTGTCTTTCATGTTTGCCCTCGTCCACTCCAGACCTTCCTGCAGCTTCTTAACTATTTCACCATAATCACTTATCACACTGCAGCGAATGTGAAAAGCGACAGCTTCTCGCCATGGCAACATTACCACGCCCATGGCAACATTACCACGCCCATGGCAACATTACCACACCCACAGCAACATTACCACACCCATGGCAACATTATGTATATTCTCTCGTATGTTGTGTATGTATGCAGTGTATATTCATTTCTATATTATTACGTATTATGCTTCTTTCCATGTTAAACATTACCACACTTAAGTTACACCCAAAAACAAACCAAAGTGATTTCTCAAACTTGTGTTCAGGGTTCTGCGCTATGCCAAATCCATTGGCATCCAGGTGCAGGGGGACATAGGGTCCCTTCGCAGCTGCATCATGTCCTTTCTGAACGCAAAGTATGGGGACGTAGCATTTGTGCAAAGGTGTATGTGCGTGTATGGTGTGCATGTGTGCAGGTGTGTGTGTGTGGTGTATGTGCATGTGTGCAGGTGTGTATGTATGGTGTGTGTGTGTATGTATGGTGTGAGTAACATTTTAACCAGCCAGCAGCACTAAACTGACCACATTACGTATGACTACTATACAACAAGCTCCAGAGCTGCATAAACGCCATTTAAAAGTGCAAATGGCTTTTAATGTTGCTCTCTCTCTCTCTCTCTCTCTCTCTCTCTCTCTCTCTCTCTCTCTCCCCTCTCTCTCTCTCTCTCTCTCTTTCTCTCTCTCTCCCTCCCTCTCTCTCTCTCTCTCTCTCTCTCTCTCTCTCTCTCTCTCTCTCTCTCTCTCTCTCTCTCTCTCTCACTCTCTCTCTCCTCCTTTCCTCTCACACACATGTAATGAGCAATTCAAATACTAAATGATTTTTTAATTCAAACTTTACCAGTTAGCAAAAGGGCCAGTTACAAGATGCACAAAACAGCAAATTATCAATCGTCATTGAACACTGCGGATATCAACACACACACACACACACACACACACACACACATGCACACACACATACACACACACACACACACACACACACACACGCACACACACACACAACACGCCGGTCCTGCACACAGCAACACACATTCATACAGGTTTGCCATTTTCCAACTGCAGTACATAGAAATCCTCTGGCGAATTTGTAGAATAATGTTTGAGTAAGCGACCGTCGTACCTGCTGAATTTAAACTGAGTACTACATAGGACACTGATCCCATCACGATGAAGGTAGGTCCATATCGGTGCTAGAGAATACTGAAACAATACAATTTGCATAAAATAGCGGGGCGATTGTACAGCCACACCTACAAAATGAGCGAAGAGATGTTCCAGTTTCCTTTTCACCTCCAAGTACTGTTCCTGATCAGCTGCGATCACTTTGATCTTACATGCAAACAAATCGAGTGGAGGGTGGGGGGAGGTGCAGTATATCGTGACAACGTACGCACACGCGCGCGCACACACACACATACACACACACATACACACACACACACACACACACACACACACACACACACACACACACACACACACACACACACACACACACACATGACGTAATCGTACCTTTAAAAATAAATAATACCTCTCGTGTTTCCCTGTCAGAAGGTTGGAGGGGTACCCTAAGCTCCAGCGCTTTGACGATTCGACGGATGTTATTGCCGTTCTTACCCACCACTAGCCCGACAGGAAGGTCTCTCGGTATCGGCACGTAGCCAATGTACTCTCTGGACGGGTGCGATGGTGCTCTTGGTGTGGGCACGTACCGGTGAGTCAGAGCAGGCATATTGCTATCAAGGTGGAGATTGTGGCACCTGGAACCATAGCTACATTTCCCCTGTTTGTAATACCAGCACACCTTCCGATGCGCCATTTTTCTAAAAAAAAAAAGAGTGTATAGTCCCAAGAGATGATCGGATAGCAGCTACCAGTATAAATCACGACTTCTAGTGAACCGCCCTATCTGCGGGGAATTACCTAAAACACGTTTGGAGGGCGGAGTGGATGAAAAAAAAAAATGCGTCGAATCTAGAACCATGGTTTTATAGATGATTGAGTACACTTTAGTAAGCTGGCGTTATAATTCTGTTCCATCATATCATGCGGTGATTTGCAAGTGATTATTGTTTATGAAATCAAGAATTAATAAACACAATATACTTATACTATTTCTTGCAATGCGCAGCCACACACGCACACACCAACACCACACACACACGCACGCACGCACACCACACACACACCACACACACACATACACACACGTACACTTACACACACACACACACACACACACGCACGCACGCACGCACACCACACACACACCACACACACACACATACACACACGTACACTTACACACACACACACACACACACACGCACGCACGCACGCACGCACACCACACACGCACACCACACACACACACACACACGTACACTTACACACACACACACACACACACACACACACACACACACACACACACACACACACCGGCACACATACAGGCCTTAAAGCCGGTTTCGACAAGTTACATGCTTAACCGATCAAGCATGCGATAAGCATGCATGTATAATTAGTTGCGTTGACGCCCTTATATTTTAACATCCATCGAGGTTCCAAATTTTACTTCGTGGGACTGATCAGAGATAATCTTATCTCTGGACTAGGGCTCGTCCTACCTAATATGGTAATCTTCTAGGCAGCCACGCCCCTTTGCTGGAGATGGCACAGCAGGACGTTAGCGGTGCAAGGAAGCAGAAGAGAAAGAGAAGTCTTCCTTGGCCTGCCGCTCGGCAGAAAGCGGCGGTCGAAGTGGCTTACGAGACGGCCGGGACGTTGCCAGACGATGGCGCTGCAGACCCCGTTCGCGTGCTGGTTAAGCCAAGGGCGTCTTCCGGCGGGGATGCTTCTGCACCGCCCCCGAGCAGGGTTATGTCTTCTACTACCGCGACGGCTCAAACCGATCCGAGCAGCAACGTGAGTATTAATATAATGAACTTATCTGAATGAAATTTTTGTATCCGACGTTATAGAGAGGTTGCAGTGTCATCCCGGGAAGAGCGGCGGCCATGTTTTTTTGGTGTCCCGAGTTCTGTTACAGGTTGTAAACAATCTGTTACAGATTGGAAACATTCTGTAACAGACTGGAGACACCAAAAAACATGGCCGCCGCTCTTCCCGGGATAACACTGCAACCTCTCTATAACCGCGATAGCTTAACTTTTTGCTTCAGGATTGTCGCTAGAAGGGGCAGTGCATTACTCAGTGATGCATCTAAAGTCTCTAGGGCCTTCTGCTAAAGTGCGATCTTAACTGACTTGGACAATCAGAGCGAATAAAAGCTGCATGCATTCTAAATCGCTGTTATCATTTTGATCAAAACGTAGACTTAAGAAACAAACAAGTGCACGCTGAATAGAGGTTGTAGGGAAATACATTATTATCCAAGGCCATCTTTATACTTCTTCTTTGCGCAAACTGCATGCTATCTGGGAAATTATCCGGATTCAAACACTCAGTATACCTCAATCCCCTAAACAAGCAGCCAATCACTAGAATGATTCATACACTCCCTTTCTCGATTGTATTGGTTGATAATAACTAATGACGACTCCATTGAAAGCGAGCGCATTGCTAAATGTATCCTCGTTCGCAGAACCTGAGGCAGTACTGGATACCCGACAGCGCCTGCAAGGAGTGCTCGGAGTGCGGCATTCGCTTCAGCCTCGTCATCCGACGTCACCACTGTCGCGTGTGCGGCCGCATCTACTGCAGCACGTGCTGCGGCTACGCAGTCCCGAGCCGCCAAGTGGTTCCCGGTCAAAGCGGGAGCGTGAAAGCCTGCCTTCGGTGCGTCGAACTGAGCAATGCCCACAGGATCTCACAAGAGCGCTCTTTCCAGCGAGACCAACAACATCTGTCGTCAAATCCCTTCCTGGACGTTCGACGTCAGGTATTCGAAGAGGAGGCGGCCGCTCTGGTGGGCGTGGCTCCATTTGGTAACGAACCCCATCCGGACCTCGAGGTTGGTCTTGCCGGGCCGGCTGGTGTACATGTCGAGGGAAACGATAAGCTGCTAACTCTTTACGAGGTAAGAGAGAGAACAGCTGGCTAGGCGATACTTAGCATATATCCGGGGGGAAAAGGCAGTGCGGGATAATAACCAAACCAGTTGACATCTGTGGTTACATGTAATGCCTAGAGAAATTCATTCCTGTATATATTGTATTTAATTTCGCTTATGCATTAGGATGAAGTGGAGTTCAACCTTCAGAAGATCTGGAGCGACCTGTGTCAGGAGATGGTACCACGAACACACAGGTTGCGCCTTCGCAGTTATCCTCGGAGCTTCAACGCGCAGGACATCATCGATTGGTTGGCAAAACGTCACACAAAGACTAGGTAGGTATGCTTAACTGTGGATTTGGTAGGTTGACATTTGTAAACGTGCTCATTCAATTGAAAGTGAAACATGTGTGCACAAACATGTGTAGCACCATGTTAGGACTGTTACATTTACATCAATACTTTGAATCTTCTTCCTAAGGGACAAGGCTCTTCAGATTGGTCAGGCTTTGGTGGATTACAGGCACCTCAACATCATCAATTCTGCAGCAGGGATATTCAGGGATGACCCAAACCTTCTCCTTCAGGTGGGAGAGGTTCCCACAGTTGATGTGCAGTACACACAACGACCTGACGCTGGTCAAGATGACCCTGTCTGGTTGCGCAACACCAGCGGGGGCAACAACACAGAAAACAATTGCCTCCTTCAGCCAAGCATAGAAGACTTAAGTCGCGACCCTCAACCAAACATTTTTGAGTCTGTTAGTGGCAAATTTGTGACCAGTCAAGCATCAACACTGAGTGAGTCACCAACAGAGATGTTTACTTCTAGCGAACCCACTGATGGCACAATGCAGCAGCAGCAGCACATATATGACACGATTCCAAATTTTGACTTGCCAGCCAATGATAACACATCCAGGGAAATGGCCCTGCCATCCATACAGCAGCTCCATGACAACCACTTTGATGCACTCTTAGTCCAGCTGGTCCAGTCCCTGGGACTCTCTCTCAGCTGGATAGGAGTGATAAAGCCGCTGGTGATCGAGACCTGTCAGCAGGTGAGAACCAACCTCTTCCCCGATGATGTCATGAATATTGAAAAGTATATCAAAGTGAAAAAGATTCCCGGTGGAATGAAGGCAAACTCCTCCTTTGTCTACGGCGTGGTGTGCTCGAAGAACGTGACCCACAAGAAGATGAGGACAAGCATCGAAAACCCCACCATCATGCTGCTGAGGTGTGCATTTGAGTTTCAAAGAGATGAGGATGCACTCTCTGCTCTGGACACCCTCCAACTCCAGGAGCATGAGTACCTCAAGAACGTGGTGGCAAAGATCAAGAAATTCCATCCCAGCATCATCCTGGTACAGAAGTCAGTTTCCAGGATAGCCCTTGATATGCTCCATGACCTTGGAGTGGTGGTAGCTGTCAATGTCAAGCCTATGGTCATGAATAAAGTGGCTAGGAGCACCAACGCTACCCTGCTTCACTCGCTCGACCAGCTCTCCTTTGACGTTCGCCTGGGCACCTGTGGCCAGTTCTACATCCGCAGCTATACCCTCCCAGATGGGTGTAAGAAGACACTGATGTACTTTGACAGGTGTGATCCAGCCTCTGGCTGTGTCATCACTCTTCGTGGGGGTGAACTGAGGGAGCTGAAGAAGGTGAAGAGGGTGGCCCAATTTGCTCTCCACATGGCTTACAACTCCTTCCTGGAGTCCTCCTTTCTAGCCGATGGATTAGCTTTGCTTCCTGATGCACAACTAAAGTCAATAATGGCAAGCACAGTTGGGTACCATTCTATTCCTAGTACACCAGAGTGTCCTCTGTACCAAATTGACTACCCAGCTATACCTCATTCAGAACTCAAACTCCCAGTATTAGAGGGGGAGGAATCTTGCAGGATCAATCACCAGAGTCCTTCTCCTCCAAAGGCTGATAATCTAGACGGAGCCAATGTTGTAACTGCCATACCAGTCGACAGCTCAGGGTCAACTACTTTAGGATGCCAACACCTTGAGCATTTCTCTGACGCCACCCTCACACCAACGCGAGCCTTCACAGCAGCGATACAGAGCACCATACTCACAATCTCACCCAACGTTAGCTTCACAGTACCGTACCTTATGACAGGAGCAACAATGGACTCAAATGTGGGTCAATACCTCTCTAAGGATTCGTACTCGTATTGGTCAAAGGTTTTTAAACCTGCAGATACCTGTAAGCGACCCGATAGCACAGTGGATGGGAGCCACACCAGTACTACTTCTGAACGTCTGCTTACCAAAAGCGCGCCAACAGCGATTAGCTACGTCGGCCAACGCAAGTACAAGAGTATGTCGGAGCATGCTTTCACCTCTTCCATCTTTACAACAAAGGCGACCTCCAATTACATGAAGGCGGCATTGGCAGATTACAGGGCGCGGGCGGGGCACTTCGGAGAAGGCAACGCCTTCTTTTTTCGCTCTGCCAAACGATCGTCCGAGTACCAACGCTGGGTAAACAAGTTGTTCAAGAAATACAGGCATTTTGAGAACGCTGCGAAGGAAGCAGGCTTGTGTTGTGTGGCTGCTGACGATGTGCCTGCAAAAGCCTCGCCAATGGACACCAAGCAGCACACTACGAACGCTACCGTTGAAGAGAGATATCAAGAATGCCACGGGGAATTACCCTATAGTACTGAGGAATGCAAAAAGTTTAAGCCTAGTAGGAAAAACCCGAAAAAGATACACCTAAGTGAAGAGAAGGGAGAGGTAGAGGGGGTTGAGGAAGAGGAGGAAGAGGAAGAGGAGGAGGAGGAAGACGAGGAGGAGGAGTTGGAGGAGGAGGAAAATGAGGTTCGTAAGGAAAGAGCAGCAGAAAACAAAGGTGATTGCATTCAGGGAGGGCAGCTGACTCATGAAGTTGTGGAAGTGGTTAATGACAAAGAAAGACTGGCAGACGAAGACAAAGGCAGACTAGTGTGTGAAGGAAGCAATGCACCAAATGTCAGAGCTATGATTCCACACAAGGTAAGGCGTTGCATTGACTTTCACGCGCATCTTGAATAAAAAAGTGGTATAACCTTTTTTTGGGGAGGGGGGGGGGGGGGGGGGGATTAAGAGGCGTTGCCCGTATTAACATGACGTAATTCTGTCAATGCTGTAGGCTTTTGCTTTGCATCTAAAATCCAGTTCAGTGCATGCAATATTAATTATTGAATATTGATTATTTGGACGGGGCAACCATGGTTACCTCAGTTGCCCATGTTGCCTCCAGTCACACCTCTTCCATCACCTATGCTTGCATGTTGGTTTGAATAGATTTTTTTTTTTAAATCCAGTTTATTCTCCAGATTCTGTGTATAATAGCAGCAAAACATTTTCTTTGTTGCATCCATCCATGCACAGCAGTCACCAATGGACTGCATGGACCCAACCGTTCATCAGTGCATAAGTATTGTACATAGTACTCTATGCACTGTCCCAGAGAAGTGTGGCAGTTATTGCACAGGACCCCGGTAAGTTATTTGCATTCAATCTGAAATTGAAAGTGTGAATAAAACTATTGCAGTGTCATACGTATGCAATATTATGGAAATGGTGATGTCACTTTGGGAGACTTTCTACAGCGCATCTGCTTCAGGTATTTTTTTTTTCACTTCTTTTACTCTTCCATTTCTTGTTGCCTCCTATGATCCATATTTTATCGAAAATCTGTTATTCTTCAGATACCAAGTTTGCAGAGTTTGTCATGAAAATATGCTGGTTCACCGCCACAGAATAGTTCACAATTTGTGTGCTCTAGACATACACATCGAGAGTTACGTTAGTAACTCTCATATAGGATTTGACCCCGATTATGAATGTCATTAAAAAAACGCGACCCGCTTCTAACAAGACTCCCGACGAGCGGATGGCTTACCTTGTTATCGTCGTCGTACAAGAAGGCAACAACAAGCAGTTTCGTGTTTGTTTGATGTCACAAAACCGCGTGGTTGTAGAGAACAAAACAATTTTTGAAACTCGTACCCAGTCCCACGTATTTCTCGTTCTTCTTCTTCTTCTTCTTGTTCTTGTTCTTGACCACGCATAACTCGGGATAGGAACACTTTTAAGAAATGAAAATCACACCAATGGCTTCAGAATTTACTGGCATTTTCGCTTCTGTGGTCAAAACGTCTCGAGGCTACATGACATTTATCGGTGGTTGTGTTAGCAAATCACGTATAGCTTACTGCACTGACACGACTCGGATAGGTCCTACGTCGCTCTTTATACGAAGTACTAGCAGTATACATCAAATGTGTACGGTCTGGGCACTACACGTAGTGGTAATTAACTTTGGCGGTTATGTATTTTTAATAACGTGCACGTGCGTACTATAATCATTCTTGTTATTCGATCGTTTAGGTTTGACGCTCTTTGTAACTTAGTGAAGTTTTTTTTTCTCAAAATGCCTTCATGCACGTCAGGATAAGGAGAAAGCCAAACGACGAGCATAGTACCTCAAAACTAGAGACGACGTATTAGATTCAGCCCGAGCGGAACTACAAAGCAGAGCCTGAAAAGAAGCGGGCCTCTCAAACGTGAAAACTATCGAGCAGAGCCTGAAAAGAAACGGATCTCTCGACGCGCAAGGTATCGAGATGCGATTAGTGGGGGAGAGGGTGCTGTCTGCTTCTGGCCCGATACAAAATGCGTTTGTGGGTTCGATCGCGCTGGGGCGACAATTAATAACCTCTCTTCTATTTCGGCCGCCCCTTAAAAGCCCCCTCAGATCCTGAAAAGGAACGGACCTCTCGACGTGCAAGGTATCGAGCAGATCCTGAAAAAAGACAGCGATATTGCCATAGTCCTGAACGTGCATCTCGCTCGGCGAAAAAAGTTAAGGTCACTCAATGGTATGTCGTACCTTTACAACCTCCCTCTCATATCAAGATGGATTACTTAACATGCTATACGGCTCATAATCGGGTATGAATAAAAATCAATGAAACAAGTAAATAAAAACATTCTCTATGAGAAAGTTGGTGGCATATAGGATTTGAAGGCAATGGTGGTGTAAAAAGGAAGGAAACAAGGGTCTAGTAATAAGGAAAAATGGAATAGTCCTATATTTAGCACATTTCTATATGTAGGATATAGTATGTTGTTCGTGTGCTAAATATAGGACTATTCCATTTTTCCTTATTACTAGACCCTTGTTTCCTTCCTTTTTACACCACCATTGCCTTCAAATCCTATATGCCACCAACTTTCTCATAGAGAATGTTTTTATTTACTTGTGTACTCAGTGACCAGCAAAACGAAGACTATATCGACATGGTTCAAATGCACTAAATGTGACGAGGTAGGAATAGCATTATTTAAAGGTTCCTTCAACATGCCTGTCTTAACGTTTTTGTACCTATGAAAATTTGCACATCGTTTTCATACTAAATCCCTGTTTTTCTTCCATATGCTAATGTACACATGGTTTCCATAACTTTATCCTTCCATCCATATTCACCCTCAGCCCTCAATTCTCATTCTCACCCCTACTCTGTCTTTTGTTTTCTCCCTATAATTTTCCCACCTTATCTGAAGGTGACTTCCTCGATTGAGATGAACGAGAAATCTCTATTGCTCTCCTTTGCTAAATTCCTTGAGCTCAAGTTTTATGGGAGTGGCTACACAGCCAGCTGCTTTGATGCAAGCAAAGGCACTGGCTGCACTCACTCTGCCTTGAGGGACTTTGCACAGTACTTCTGCTATAATGGCCTGCTGGCTGAATTCTGGTGAGGAGAGCACACGTAGTGTAGTTCATTGTGGTGATTCAGCTCCACCCCACCCCACCCCCCATCCCAAAGCCCCACCAGCATTGGTGTCCTGGACATTAGACTTCCTCCACACCTTTTGGTTTCATCAGTGAAGGCAAAGGATATGTATGACTGCCTTATGCTGGAAATAAAGAATGTGCAAGGAAGGTGAGCTGGTGTTAATTACCATGCTTAGTAACTAGTCCCCTGATTTTATGCTTCTGTACTACTGCCATGCAACGTGCCCATTTGACTGATTGGCAAGTAAGGGGCCTGGGCGAAACATGCCACGAACCATGACCGTGCATCCCCAGACCTGTTGACCCAGGCAATGCTCCCGTGAGGTGACGCTGGTCACTCGTTGGGAGTGGTCCGGTCGTGTGGGGGAGACTCGGGGAGACAGGCACCAGATGGTGATGCTGATCACCAAGTGGGTGACCTGCGTACCAAGCCAGGACGCTGCCCAGGCTTGGGTCCCCGAGATAGGTCAGGCCCGTAGGGTTCCGCCCTGGCTGTATTTAATGCACCAAATAGCAAATAGCATAACAAGTGAATGAGAGCAGTACAAATACAGAAGGTGAAGCAGGGGTGGAGGGAGGGAGATGCAAGAGCAGACCTATGCGTCAGCTTCCTGAAGCACTGAGTGTGCTGGGAAGCTGTTAGTGCGTGCATATACCCCCACAAGCCGGCCATCGCGCAGTAAGGGACAAAGGACCCCGCTCGCGCGCGCCCTTACCCCATGCCCCAGCACAAAGGGACAAAGGAAAAGGGCACCACTTGCACACTCCCCACTCCCATGCACCGCCTAACCACAAGCTCTGATAAGTAATTGCTAGGCACCCATTAAAACTGTGTATCCAACCACAAGTACATGCAGTTACCAAGCAACCATTAAACCCTGTTTAGCACCCTAAACAGAACCTTAATTACCATGCTTAGTAACTAGTCCCCTGATTTTATGCTTCTGTACTACTGCCATGCAACGTGCCCATTTGACTGATTGGCAAGTAAGGGGCCTGGGCGAAACATGCCACGAACCATGACCGTGCATCCCCAGACCTGTTGACCCAGGCAATGCTCCCGTGAGGTGACGCTGGTCACTCGTTGGGAGTGGTCCGGTCGTGTGGGGGAGACTCGGGGAGACAGGCACCAGATGGTGATGCTGATCACCAAGTGGGTGACCTGCGTACCAAGCCAGGACGCTGCCCAGGCTTGGGTCCCCGAGATAGGTCAGGCCCGTAGGGTTCCGCCCAAGGTTTACCCCCCACACTAACGCAAGCACTTTCTTTACTGGCCAGATTGTGAGGATATATGGATGTATATAATGCACATACATAACAAAAAAGGGGGAAAATGAAAAAAGAAGCAGTTATTAGACCTTCGCCATCATTGCTGCAGCTGAACTGTGCTTGGGAGTATATCTCACGTAAGTCTCAAAAGCTTTGCTACGCCACCGACCCAGTTCCATTATCTTCTTCTCCGGCAAACCGGCCTTAGCTGCCGCTGTGGCTGCCCCTATCCTAAAACTGTGGGTGTTGAACAGCCTGGGGTTGAGGCCTATCCTCGCTAGGTGTCGGTGGAGCCAGCTTCGAAAGGCTCTTGCTGTCAAAGCAGTGCCGTTGGTATCCTGGAAAAGGGGTGCTGAGGTTGGCCTTCGATCCTGCTTCAGATATTGCTCCATGGCCTGGACCGGGCAGCAACTGTCTCTTGAGCAACCAATTTTAACAAATGCCCCTCTTCCCCACTGGTCTGTTTTTGAGTGTCGCAATCCGACTTGCATCTCGTGATTGCTCAGCAGGATATCACCTTTGGACAGCGGGACAGGGCGGTGGGGTGTGACCGTGAACTCCCCAATCCTTAGAAAACCAAAGAAGGCGAGTGTTGCTGCTGCTCGGAACATCTGCTTATCCCGGCTCCGAAGCGACCTGCTATCTCTTGAAGACCTGAGCAATTTGCACAGCATTCTGGGCATAATCGGGCGTCTGCGACTCTTTGGTGGGCTATCAAGATTCGAGCGCCGGATCCCTCTCAAAGTCAGCCTTAGAATCGGGTTGCCTCTAACAGGACTCCGACAGCCTTCTGATTCGTGCAAGAATGACACCGCTGCCAAGTACACCCTGATGGTCGGTAGGGTCACCAATGATGAGAGGTGGGATGCGAATGCTGCCACCAGACGCTTGCTAGCAGGGACAGGCTGGACGTGGAGGTTGGTACAGAAGGTGAGGTAACGCCGGATACCCACTCGATAGGTTGAGGCAGTGGAGGGTGCCAGGGACCTATCAATCAACCTTCTAAGTTGGGCCTCTAGAACGTCGCCAAGCTCGGGGGCATTGCTGAAGGGAGAGGATCGGCCTGTGGAGCGAGGGTAAAGAATGTGAGCATCCTATCCCTAGACAAGGCATCTGCTAATGCATTATGAGCCCCTGGTACATGCACCATTTTGATAGTAAAATTGCCCTGGGCAGCAATGAAGAATAGCTCACGAAACAACACCATGAGAGAAGGGTCCCGTGAAGACTGGCCGGTCCAAGCGTGGACTACCGCCAAGTTATCACAGTGGAAGATAACGCGACGACCCATCAACCTCTTGTGCCAGGTGCTGGTTGCTGCAAGGATGGCAAATAACTCCTGCCACTGGATTGACCGGTGCGGCTGCTTTTGGTGGGGGAGCCAGGGACCTCTGAACCACGACCCTTCAAAGAACGCCCCAAAGCCTAGAGCACCTGAGGCATCCGTGAAAAGGTTCAGGCTATCTGCATCAGCCCATTGTGTGTCTAAGAACATTGCACGACCGTTCCATGTGGGCAAGAAGCGAGCCCACCAGTCGAGGTCAGCCCTGGCTTCTGCTGAGAGCCGGACATGATGGTGCAACCTCTCAACTGTTGTAGACAGGTCTATAAGGCGACGCAGGAACAGCCGACCGGCATGGACAACCTTTGTGGCGAAGGACAAAGTGCCAATCAAGGACAGCAGCTCACGTTTGGTGGCACTGCGGCGCCCCAACCATGAGAGGACCTTGGACTGGATTTCCTCCAGCTTCCCCTGAGGAAGGGACATCACCCGGGCCTCCGTGTCGAGCATGATGCCCAGAAAGGTGATGCGCGTGGAAGGCCCCTCCAGTTTGTCAAAAGCCACGGGTATGCCCAAGCTTTCGCATGCGCTCAGGGTCAGCTGGACTGCGGATGAGCATTGATCTGTGCCTGGGGCTCCCGCTACCAGGAAGTCGTCCAAGTAGTGGACAGCGTCCACCTGGTAGTTGTTGTCCAGGATCCAATGCAGTGCCTCTACAAATTGGTTAAAGAGATAAGGCGCAGACCGGAGTCCAAATGGCAGACATGTGTCCAGATAGAAGCCTCCCTGCCATTGCATACCGAGGAGGTCCCAGTCCTTCGGGTCAATGGGCACCATCCTGAAGGCAGACTTCAAGTCGATCTTTGCCAGGATAGCGCCCGTGCCATACCTGGAGATCATCTCGACTGCATCGTCCACTGTGGAGTACTGGACTGGGAATTGGTCATTGTCGATCCCATCGTTCACACTGGATCCAAATGGAGCAGAGAGGTGCAGGATCATCCTCCATTTGCCATTCTTCTTTGGGATGACCCCCAGACCGGAAGACCTGAAAGTGTTCATGGGGATGGTAGCAAATGGGCCCAGTACTCTGCCTGCTTCTACTTCCTTAGCTAGTTCAGCTGTAATGATGTGCGGGTGCTGAGCGGCAGAAGGTAAATTACTTGATATATAAGGGGTGTGGGGACCAGAAAAACCTATAGAGACGCCGTACGTAATGCTATTTAGCAGCCAGTTAACCCAGGCTTTGTCGTTGTGTGATGCTAACTCACTCTCGAATTGAGAGCGTCGTAACGGGGTGCATACCCGCTTCTCAGCCAGGCGGAGCTGGGGCAGCCCGGGGGCAGGATTTTCCAGGATGGTCCCCACCGCACCCAACTGTCCAGCACTTGTGGGCAAACTTGCAATCTGCCCTAGTACAGGTGGCAAAGTTGTATCTTCTGCAGATTTCTTGGCCTGAGGTGATCTGGAGGGTGCGTCCTCCAGACTGGGTGGGTCCTGCAGCCGAGGGTGTTTGGCGGGCGGTGTTGAGGCCCTGACCAGATGGTTTGAAGGCCCGAAATGGCTGCCTGGTCGCACACCAAACCAGCAAATCCTCCTTGAGGTGGTCCCACGGGATGCTGCGGGCCTTGTCCCTGGCTACTGCCTGCCGGAAACAGTAGTCGTATTTTATGCACACATTCACTGCATAGGAGGAAAAAAGCTGGGTAACTATGACTTGGTATTTGATAAGCTGTTGTGCCAAGCGGGGAGCCGATTGTACACGTATGGCCAAATAAACATTCCATGCCTCCATCCAAGAAGCGAAGTCACCTACGCACCGCTTGCTTGCCTTCTTCTTGCCCTCGCGTTTCCCCTGCAACTGGAGGGCACCCCACCCCTCCTCGTTCCCCGGACCCAACAGATCATCAAAATTCGTGAATTTACCTTTTTTGATTCTCTTTACGATGTGTTTTGACGGCGTAAACACGCAGGTGGGCAGCGGGGACACGAGGAATTCCTCCAGGCTACTGGAACGGCGGTGGCGGTGATGGCGGTGCCTCCGGTGACGACTGCCTCTCGAACGCGACGACGACGGCGATGAGGAGGAGGAGGAGGAGGAGGAGGAGCTCGAGCTGTCTGACTCGTCCCTTTTTCGGTAGCGTTTCCGCGGACGGTGGCCCTCCTGCGAGCTCGATCGGCGCGATCTACGCTTCGGAGCCCTTGCGCGATTGGATGGTGAGCGCGCGACGTCCGCTTGATTTAGCCATGACCGCGACCTACGTCGGTGACGCCTCTGTGCCTGATCAAGGCGGGGA
>OY811976.1:8920128-8970128 GCA_963681505.1 Eunapius fragilis | reverse complement strand
CAGGGACAATCCCAAGCCTTTCTGGGAACAGAAGCAACCCAACGAGCAGGAAGGGCGTAAGGGTGAGCAGGCATCGTCATCATCGTCGTCGTCTGCAGCTCCGACCGAGGGCTTGACGCCAAAAGTCGATGACATTACCGGGGAGCCACCAAAGACCCTTGACACTGGCTCTGGGCCAAAGTGGAGCGATGGAAGCTCCACTGAGCTGAGGGTGGAGAAGGAGCTTGAAGGCATCACCAGCGCAGGAGACTTTGAGGGACCCTTGGTCCTTGACGACAATGCAGATTATGCTGAGATAGACACACTGACGGATGCAGCCCCCAGCCGCCAAGATGAGTGGATTGTGCTGCAAAGGACCAATGAGAGAGACCAGGGTCAGCTTGCTATTGGACAACAAGGTGATGTCTTATGTCTGGGTGCTTCCTATGATCTCTCTGTTTATAAATTTGTGCCTTTCCTCCTTGATACTTCTCCCTTTCGTATGTACTTCTCTACCATCCATTCTTCCTAACAACTTTGATGACTGCTGATTGATGATTGTCTTATTCAACAACAAAACAATGAAATCAAACAAAAAACAGAAAAACCAAGAAAACCCTTTCGGAAGAAGAGAAATTTTCTCAATCGACAGTTCCAACCTATTCAGTCCATTTTCCACCCCAGTGAGCACCACTTTCATGCGTCTATACTCAGACTATCAGTTTCAGTCTATGAGAGTGACCCCACGTCAATCATTGCCTTTACGCTGAGTTCCCATCTGTACAGAGATTCTATATCAAGAGCTTCTTCTAGCAGTCAACTGGTGTAAGTGTGCTACCTGTGAAGTGGTTACCCTGCAAGAAGTTGCATATTCATATTGGGTGGTAGTAGTAATATTGATGAAAATGTTTTAATATATCAGGAGCCAAAATTAGTAGAGTTGCTTTTGAAATCACAGTATTTTTTTCCCCTTCTTAGTTCTTAAAGTATGCCTGCATATGCATCAATTGTGTGTTAGCATTTTGTGTAAGGAATTCAAATCATCTGTCTTCCAGAGTTCAGTCTGTTTCTGCTTTATCACATGTACATCAATCCTTCTTTGCTAGAAAGCACATTATAATACTCTATCCTGTAATCTATTGTAGTCTATCCTGTAATCTATTGTAGTCTATCCTGTAGACTATTGTCTAAAAAAATTGCAACTAAATTTCAATTAAATTGCCACTAGATTAAATTAAATTCGTTGTTGATTGCATATACATGCAGGTGCTATTCTTCATGTAGGATATATCCCCCCCCCCCCCTCCCTCCCCGTTCCCCCATAGGACTCAGCTTGATCACCACTTAGAAGAAGGCCCTACAGCTCCTTTTAAGGATGCAGGAACTGAGCACCTCAGCCTAGGTAAGAAGGAAGGTGCATTCGTTGGGAGTAGGGGTCACAGGGGGAGGGGAGAATGACATTTAATAAGTTACCTCCTCCATATCATTTACCAAAATGGATGGGTCATTGGGACAACCATTCCAAGTCCAACTGGGGTGTTTGGGAGTGATGCCAGTCACCTTTAAACTTTAAATCTGTGCAAATATTTTTTTGTAGCAGAACTGAACCACTGGTTCATGTTGGAAGAGTGATGATAACCAATCCTTTGTTGTATACAGTTGAATCCTACCATGTTATGTGCAAGTTAACTTATATCATAAATGGATCCAAATATATACAAGGGCAATATTAGAAAAGGAATGAGGAAAAAAGGGATGATTTGGGGAGGAGGAGTAGGAGGAGGGATTAGGATGACGGGTCCATAATGCACTATAGAACGAGCTGTAGTGCAAAAACGGGTGTTTGCACCCTGTAGTTAGTAATGGTCCAATGAGGCTTCTTTCGTTAATGTGTGCTCACATCTGATCTGAACTCCATTGTGCAAAGTGTTGTGCAGAGGGATACAAATGTACAAGAAAGTTAATATGCTCTCTTCTTCAGAGTTCAACGAAAAAAACGCAAGGTTCTACTGCAAAGTGTATTTCGCGAAGAGCTTTGAGAAGCTGAGAGAGATGGTCATTCCTTCGGGAGAGGACAGGTACATAAGGCAACTCTCCAGGACCGTCGTGCACAGGCCCAAGGGAGGGAAGACGAGAGCTGAATTCTACAGGACAGTGGGTAAGACACAAGACGACTTCATCAAAGCCATCCTACAGCTCCCTGCACATTGCTAAGTGCCTAATAACCAACATCTTTCGTCTCCATCACTTACTCATGTAACATCAGTGTGTATTCTTTCCCTTTAGATAACTGTCTAATAGTGAAGGAGCTGCAGCCTGTGGAGATGTCCTCGTTTGAAGAGATTGCTCCTAAATACTTTCAGCACGTCACGTTGGCAGTTAACAGAGGGGTGAGTTATAACTTGTAATGGCCCTTTGGTTAGTTAGGTCATTTGGTTTTGGTTGATCGGCTGTCACATTGAACCTTCTATGTGTTTATAATTGAGCTGGATTTGGCCACAGCACGGGGGGGAGGGGGGGGGGGGGGATTGTATGTAATAAATAATTATAATTGAATGAGACTCAGTCACTGATATCACTGTAATGATTGTCTGTGAAGAAGTTATTAAAAAGGATGGTATTGGAGGAAAGTAGCTTGCTTCACTTCATACTTTGCATTGTTCAAAAATACAGCGTCCACTGTTGCTGGCCAAGATCTTGGGCATGTACACGGTTGGGTTTAAGAACACCAAGACCGGTGACTCAAAGAGGATTGATGTAATAGTCATGGAGAATCTACTGTGTGGCTGCAAGTACCAAAAGGTACCTATTGCTGCATGTGTACAATCTTTTAGCTTTAGTAGAGTGCTGGAAATATGTTTGCACATTTCTGTATGATTGGGGCGGGATATAGTGTGTGGGCGGGTTCATCCCTATTGCCTGGAACAGGTCTTCGACTTGAAAGGCTGTACAAGGAATCGCTGTGCTGATGATGCAAGCAGTGTCCTTTTAGATGTGAACTTCATAAAATGTGAGGCACCCAGCAGTTTATAATGAAATCTGATGTGTAGCGCATCTCTGGTCTTCAGTAAAGGCTTAATAGCTTACTCTATCCCACTCCCAGACAGCACCAGTACACCAGTGTATGTGTATCCACACTCCAAACATGTCCTGATGCAAGCGGTATCCATGGATACCCAGTTCCTTGCTGACAACGCAGTTATCGACTACTCTCTCCTCACCTGTGTTGACAGGGTGTCCGGGGAAGTGGTGGTTGGAATTATCGGTGAGTATGAGACAACACTAAGAGAATACTGAGGTAACATCATGAGAATACTGAGGTAACACTAAGGGAATACCGCATGAGATAGTACAAAGAGTGGAACTCTAAGAGAATACTGAGACAACACTAAGAGGATATTGAGGTAACACTAAGAAGATACAAAGAAGACATTGATGAATGATGAGGGACTATTGGCATAGAGCTTACAGTCCAGGATAACAGGCACCTTTGTATGTAAACTTACAGTCATGTCTAAGACCTAATGTAGAAAGCTGAAACATATAAACCAAAACTGCAAAAGAGTTATAAAAGTAAAAATAAAACATGAAATGAGATCAAGAGATTTAGGCAGCAATGGAGGCAGTAATGGAGGCAGTAATGGAGGCAGTAATGGAGGCAGTAATGGGGGCAGTAATGGAGGCAGTAATGGAGGCAGTAATGGAGGCAGTAATGAAGGCAGTAATGGAGGCAGTAATGGAGGCATTAATGGAGGCATTAATGGAGGCAGTAATGGAGGCAGCAATGGATATATTACATGTAAAGAATGCATTTTCATTATGTCAACCTTTGGGGGCCAAGGTAAGGTGTTGAGGGAGTGCAAACCACTCAGGAACAGCCTACCCTTCACCCCCATTCTCTCCACACCCTCCCACCCTCATTCCCCATCATCCATAGACTTCCCGTCCCCAAAGTGATTTCCCTTTTCCCCCATCCCCAGACTTCCTGAGGACCTTCACGTTGGACAAGAGACTTGAAATGCATGTGAAGAAGCTCTCCAGCAAGACGCTGCCCACGGTTGTGTACCCTGAGCTGTACAGACAGCGTTTCTTTGAAGCAATGGAGCGATACTTTATAGCCATCCCCGACAAGTGGACTGGACTTGAGACAGGTTCTAGTATGTGAGCACTATCATTTAATTTATGTGTTAGTTGTGGATACTGAATTACATTTCAAATGCAAAGGAAGTGTGTAAAGAACCATATAACCTTCTAAATGATGACATCATGTGATAACCATCGCATTGCGCACGTGCGTATACGTGTGCACGTGCATATATAGTTTGTGCACAAGCGACATAGAAAGCTTCGATGACGTCATTTGTCTTGTTCATGCACATATATATGGCGTAATTAGTCCGGCTCCTACCCACGCGAAACGTCTTGCATATTCATCAATGAAGTGCGCTTTAACTTGAAGAACGTTATAATGGCCGGCAAGGATGAGGAAATTCCCACCTCGCCCGGACTCACCACTTTTGGAGCGCTTGAAAAGGAAGAGAAGGGTATCTCATGGCTAGGCCAAGGCTTTCCTTGGTCGAAATCGAACAAATCCTCCGAAGAAGCGACGGTCGTTCCCGGAAAGCAAGGCGTGACCGTGTCCTTCAACTCCTCGTCTCGTCCGGGGAGGCGCTTGGCCACCACCGAGCCTAGCTCCCAGCGCAGAGCATCTGCAGCATCTGCCGCGAGTCGGACGAGGGAACAGGTGAGTCTGGGGACACACGTTTTGGTGGAGGAGCATGTGTAGTGTATGTGTTTGGGGGTGGGGGGGGGGGGGTGCGGGAAGCCCACAAAACAATCCCCCCTCCCTCCCTCCCCCCCTCCCTCCCCCTCCCCTGCATAAGTGAGTGTGTGGATCGGGTACTTCACAGTTTTGGCGAATTTTCGATCTCTGGGTTCCGCGACCACAAGATTTATATGCAACCCGAATTCCATCCATCTCGGAATACAGGAGTAGTACTTGTAAAGGGCAAAGGACCTTAGATTATGTAAAGGAGTGAGTGTTGTGCCCTCACCCCCTGTCAGTAGCTACCTGCAGTTATTGATAAGTACTGTAGATGGGGTGACTTTTGTAATTCCGAAGGTCCTTTGCTCCATTAACTACTCCTTTGGGTCCAAGGTGTTGCAGTATTGATGTAAGTGTATATAATATACATGTGCACAATATAGCCCCTCCCCCTCCCTCGTTCCCTTCTTTTTCTATGCTCAATAGACGTCCAATAATTATTGGATGTTTTTAATTAAAATAGTTCAAAATAAAACTTCCCTCCTCGTTCCCCAGCCACGCCCACACGATATGAGGAAGTTCTGGATGCCCGACAGCGCCTGCAAGGAGTGCTCTGAGTGCGGCATCAAGTTCAGCCTGATCGTCAGACGCCACCACTGTCGCGTGTGCGGCCGCATCTTTTGCAGCACCTGCTCCACTCCCGCCATCCCCGGTCACCTCCTGGGACTGGACGTCTACGGCAACATGAGGGCTTGCCGGGAGTGCGTTGAGAGCTTCCAGGCCCACCGCAAGTCTCTGAGGGCGACAGAGGTGGGGGCGTCCCGACAGCTGCAGCAGCAGAGCCTTTTGCAGCAGCGCCAGCAAAAGCTGTCGGACGCCAAGGCAGTCGAGAGCCCTTCCCACTCCCAGGACTCTCAGTCGTCCGAGGTCTCCCTCGATCCCCAGACTGCGGCCGGAGGAGGAGGAGGGGCCGGAGGGAAGGGTCCCATCACCGTGACAACGCCAAGGTTGTCGGTGTCCTCCAACACGTCCCTCCCCCCTCACATGACCTGGGATGAGGGTTCGTCCGAGGACAGCGAGGAGGACGTCCTTAGCACAAAGCAGAGGAGCAACGTGGAATTTGACAACCCCGCCTTCCTCAGAATGTTGTCTGTGGGGGCGCACACCAGCCTGAACTTTGTTACCACGGAGACGGAGGAAAGGCTGCTGGCACTGGATGAGGTGAGTGTGTCAGTCTGTGTGATGGGGGTGGGGGTGGCGGGGGTGTGGGGTGGGGGAGTGAAAGGGTCAAGGAGGTGAATCAGAATGGATGACACTTATCCCAGGAGTGTATGCAAGCGTTTGATCCTTGGAGTAGAAACTACCAATCCTTTTGCTCAAGGAAAGGATTTGTTACTTATACTAAGGACAGTGTTGTTTGCTAAAAGTAATTCTGTGTTGCAAAACCCTCACTTTCCTCCTCCTCCTCCTCCTCCTCCTCCTCCTCCTCCTCCTCCTCCTCCTCCTCCTCCTCCTCCTCCTCCTCCTCCTCCTCCTCCTCCTCCTCCTCCTCCTCCTCCTCCTCCTCCTCCTCCTCCTCCTCCTCCTCCTCCTCCTCCTCCTCCTCCTCCTCCTCCTCCTCCTCCTCCTCCTCCTCCTCCTCCTCCTCCTCCTCCTCCTCCTCCTCCTCCTCCTCCTCCTCCTCCTCCTCCTCCTCCTCCTCCTCCTCCTCCTCCCCTCCTCCTCCTCCTCCTCCTCCTCCTCCTCCTCCTCCTCCTCCTCCTCCTCCTCCTCCTCCTCCTCCTCCTCCTCCTCCTCCTCCTCCTCCTCCTCCTCCTCCTCCTCCTCCTCCTCCCTCCTCCTCCTCCTCCTCCTCCTCCTCCTCCCTCCTCCTCCTCCTCCTCCTCCTCCTCCTCCTCCTCCTCCTCCTCCTCCTCCTCCTCCTCCTCCTCCTCCTCCTCCTCCTCCTCCTCCTCCTCCTCCTCCTCCTCCTCCTCCTCCTCCTCCTCCTCCTCCTCCTCCTCCTCCTCCTCCTCCTCCTCCTCCTCCTCCTCCTCCCCTCCTCCTCCTCCTCCTCCTCCTCCTCCTCCTCCTCCCCTCCTCCTCCTCCTCCTCCTCCTCCTCCCTCCTCCTCCTCCTCCTCCTCCTCCTCCTCCTCCTCCTCCTCCTCCTCCTCCTCCTCCTCCTCCTCCTCCTCCTCCTCCTCCTCCTCCTCCTCCTCCTCCTCCTCCTCCTCCTCCTCCTCCTCCTCCTCCTCCTCCTCCTCCTCCTCCTCCTCCTCCTCCTCCTCCTCCTCCTCCTCCTCCTCCTCCTCCTCCTCCTCCTCCTCCTCCACCTCCTCCTCCTCCTCCTCCTCCTCCTCCTCCTCCTCCTCCTCCTCCTCCTCCTCCTCCTCCTCCTCCTCCTCCTCCTCCTCCTCCTCCTCCTCCTCCTCCTCCTCCTCCACCTCCTCCTCCTCCTCCTCCTCCTCCTCCTCCTCCTCCTCCTCCTCCTCCTCCTCCTCCTCCTCCTCCTCCTCCTCCTCCTCCTCCTCCTCCTCCTCCTCCTCCTCCTCCTCCTCCTCCTCCTCCTCCTCCTCCTCCTCCTCCTCCTCCTCCTCCTCCTCCTCCTCCTCCTCCTCCTCCTCCTCCTCCTCCTCCTCCTCCTCCTCCTCCTCCTCCTCCTCCTCCTCCTCCTCCTCCTCCTCCTCCTCCTCCTCCTCCTCCTCCTCCTCCTCCTCCTCCTCCTCCTCCTCCTCCTCCTCCTCCTCCTCCTCCTCCTCCTCCTCCTCCTCCTCCTCCTCCTCCTCCTCCTCCTCCTCCTCCTCCTCCTCCTCCTCCTCCTCCTCCTCCTCCTCCTCCTCCTCCTCCTCCTCCTCCTCCTCCTCCTCCTCCTCCTCCTCCTCCTCCTCCTCCTCCTCCTCCTCCTCCTCCTCCTCCTCCTCCTCCTCCTCCTCCTCCTCCTCCTCCTCCTCCTCCTCCTCCTCCTCCTCCTCCTCCTCCTCCTCCTCCTCCTCCTCCTCCTCCTCCTCCTCCTCCTCCTCCTCCTCCTCCTCCTCCTCCTCCTCCTCCTCCTCCTCCTCCTCCTCCTCCTCCTCCTCCTCCTCCTCCTCCTCCTCCTCCTCTCCTCCTCCTCCTCCTCCTCCTCCTCCTCCTCCTCCTCCTCCTCCTCCTCCTCCTCCTCCTCCTCCTCCTCCTCCTCCTCCTCCTCCTCCTCCTCCTCCTCCTCCTCCTCCTCCTCCTCCTCCTCCTCCTCCTCCTCCTCCTCCTCCTCCTCCTCCTCCTCCTCCTCCTCCTCCTCCTCCTCCTCCTCCTCCTCCTCCTCCTCCTCCTCCTCCTCCTCCTCCTCCTCCTCCTCCTCCTCCTCCTCCTCCTCCTCCTCCTCCTCCTCCTCCTCCTCCTCCTCCTCCTCCTCCTCCTCCTCCTCCTCCTCCTCCTCCTCCTCCTCCTCCTCCTCCTCCTCCTCCTCCTCCTCCTCCTCCTCCTCCTCCTCCTCCTCCTCCTCCTCCTCCTCCTCCTCCTCCTCCTCCTCCTCCTCCTCCTCCTCCTCCTCCTCCTCCTCCTCCTCCTCCTCCTCCTCCTCCTCCTCCTCCTCCTCCTCCTCCTCCTCCTCCTCCTCCTCCTCCTCCTCCTCCTCCTCCTCCTCCTCCTCCTCCTCCTCCTCCTCCTCCTCCCTGATGTTCTTAAGACACAGCTATGTCATAACAAACTAGACATTCCAGTTCTAAGTGATGCAAGGTGTATTGTGATTCATGTGTAATTCATGATCCGCACATACATGTTTCCAAGCCGGAGTGAGTACTGCAGAGATGCATGGAGTAGGGACCTCTTGCATGGAGTAGGGACCCCTTGCGTGGAGTAGGGACCCCTTGCGTGGAGTAGGGACCCCTTGCATGGAGTAGGGACCCCTTGCATGGAGTAGGGACCCCTTGCATGGAGTAGGGACCCCTTGCATGGAGTAGGGACCCCTTGCATGGAGTAGGGACCCCTTGCATGGAGTAGGGACCCCTTGCATGGAGTAGGGACCCCTTGCATGGAGTAGGGACCCCTTGCATGGAGTAGGGACCCCTTGCATGGAGTAGGGACCCCTTGCGTGGAGTAGGGACCCCTTGCGTGGAGTAGGGACCCCTTGCATGGAGTAGGGACCCCCTTGCATGGAGTAGGGACCCCTTGCATGGAGTAGGGACCCCTTGCATGGAGTAGGGACCCCTTGCATGGAGTAGGGACCCCTTGCATGGAGTAGGGACCCCTTGCATGGAGTAGGGACCCCTTGCATGGAGTAGGGACCCCTTGCGTGGAGTAGGGACCCCTTGCATGGAGTAGGGACCCCTTGCGTGGAGTAGGGACCCCTTGCGTGGAGTAGGGACCCCTTGCGTGGAGTAGGGACCCCTTGCATGGAGTAGGGACCTCTTGCATGGAGTAGGGACCTCTTGCATGGAGTAGGGACCCCTTGCATGGAGTAGGGACCTCTTGCATGGAGTAGGGACCCCTTGCATGGAGTAGGGACTCCTTGCATGGAGTAGGGACCCCTTGCATGGAGTAGGGACCTCTTGCATGGAGTAGGGACCCCTTTCATGGAGTAGGGACCCCTTGCATGGAGTAGGGACCTCTTGCATGGCCACACACCATTACTGTACAAGTCATGTGGTGACTGTGTCAACTGGGGAGGTCTGGTGACCTCTATGAATTCATAAGCACATTGTTTTAAAAAAAAATACATGTACACTCTGGCATGTACATCTTTTTTTTCCTTTGGTGCACAGGTGAATACCTTCTTTTGTTGTGTTGTATTAATGGTCAATATGTGTAATATTCAAGCATAGACTACTATTGATGCCTTCAGTGAATGAGGTGTACATGTATTTCCCATCTCATCTAATTACATCTTTGTGTTTGTGTGTGTGTGTGTGTGTTTGTGTGTGTATGTGTTTGTGTGTGTATGTGTGCGTGTGGACTGTCTGTGTGTGTATATGTGTGTGTGTGTGCGTGCGTGTGGACTGTGTGTGTGTGTGTCTGTGTTTCCAGGATGAAGCCAAGTTCAGCCTCCAGGATATCTGGGCCTCCCTGTTGGAGGGACTTCCCCCACAAAACCACCGCTATCGCCTGCGCACCTACCCCAACAGCTTCATAGCACACGACGTGGTGGAGTGGTTGATGAAGAACCATCACGCCAGTGCAAGGTAACCCCCGAGTGTCAGCTATAGAGCCAGCAGTATAACCTCATATTTGTGTTTAGGGTTTTATAAAGTCATACTAGTGTACTAGATGCATGTATCGTAGGGTAGCAGTTATACCCCTCCCCCCTCCCCAACCAAAAAAAAAAAGTGGCTCGTGTTTAAACTTGTGCATGGCTGTAACTGCAATGCCTCCTCATAGTTGTTCAGCTTTTCAGGAAATAGTACGGTATCTGTACGTAATTATGAAAAAAAGATTTGCAGAAGATTTCGGCGATTACAAGATACGGACATACATGTATAAACCCGAACCGTTTTTTTTTTTCCCCATTGGGGGCGGGGGGGGGGGGGGGGGGGGGGGGCGGCTTATAAATGGTATCTTACGGTATATATGTATGCTGCAATGTATATGTGTTATTTTGTGTTGATACTCCTTACATGTTTGCAGAGATATAGCTGTAAGGATTGGCCAAGCCCTGGTGGACACCAAACGATTCAAGCTCGTGAACTCCGTCAGCATGGTCTTCAGGGATGACTCCACCCTCTTCCTCGAGCTGGGGGAGGCGGCTAGCATCGACGCCTCCAGCCCGGCCACTCGCGTTGCCATGCTGGACGCACCCAAGTGGTTCCAGCGCATCGAGAACGAGTCGGAGAGTGCGGGGGGCAATCTCAGCAACAGCGACTACGGGTCCCTCCCGAACCTGACCAGCGACCTCGAGCAGAGCCTGTACCTGCCCCCCGGGGGGGCACTGCTGCATTCGACCAACCTCTGCGCGGCAGAGCAGGAGGAGGAGGGACAGGTGGACGAGGAGAGGGACGTGGAGTACCGCACCAGTCTCTCCAGGCCTCAGGACGACTATCTCGTGATAGAGGACACGAACGCTGAGGGTAACAACCAGCAGGTCGACCTGGACCCCTCGGACCCCCTGGTGTCCTCCCTCCCACTCCTCCCTCCCGTCCTGTGCGATGTTGTGGCCGGTAAGACGTCGGAAGAGATACTGTCCACCTTCCAGCGTGTGCATGACAACCACTTTGACGCCCTCATGATACAACTGGTCCAGTCCCTGGGACTCTCTCTCACGTGGATAGGAGTGATAAAGCCGCTGGTGATCGAGACCTGTCAGCAGGTGAGAACCAACCTCCTCCCCGATGATGTCATGGACATCAACCACTACATCAAGGTCAAGAAGATACCGGGAGGCAAGATGGCCGACTCGGCTTATATCTACGGCGTGGTGTGCTCGAAGAACGTGACCCACAAGAAGATGAGGACAAGCCTCGACAACCCCACCATCATGCTGCTGAGGTGTGCATTTGAGTTTCAGAGGAAGGAAAACCAGTTCTCCGCTCTGGACACCCTCCAACTCCAGGAGCATGAGTACCTCAAGAACGTGGTGGCAAAGATCAAGAAGTTCCATCCCAGCATCATCCTGGTACAGAAGTCGGTTTCCAGGATAGCCCTTGACATGCTCCATGACCTTGGAGTGGTGGTAGCTGTCAACGTCAAGCCTATGGTCATGAATAAAGTGGCTAGGAGCACCAACGCTACCCTGCTTCACTCGCTCGACCAGCTCTCCTTTGACGTTCGCCTGGGCACCTGTGGCCAGTTCTACATCCGCAGCTTTGCCCTCCCAGATGGGTGTAAGAAGACGCTGATGTACTTTGACAGGTGCGATCCAGCCTCTGGCTGCGTCATCACTCTTCGTGGGGGCGAGCTGAGGGAGCTGAAGAAGGTGAAGAAGGTGGCCCAATTTGCTCTCCACATGGCTTACAACTCCTTCCTGGAGTCCTCCTTTCTAGCCGACGGGTTTGCCTGGCCCCTGGACTGCGAGCCGAAGCCGATACAGGCGAGCACTGTTGGGTACCACTCAACCCCGAGCACACCAGAGTGGCCTCTCTATGCGGTCGAGGTCCCCGCCAATGACCGGGCCCCCGCACACCTCCAGGACCTGAACGACAAACTCACCACCCTCGTCGAGGCAGGCTCCACCCACGATCTCGCCGCATTGCCCGACGATGACCAAGCAACAACAGCAGCAGCAGCAGTGTCAAGGTCCGACGATGATGTCGAGTTGAAGAGGGATCTGTACCATCACATCGATTCAGGACTATCCCCCGAGGATCAATTTCGCTCTGCCCTGGACAGTCTCATTCTCTCAATCTCCCCCAATACCGGGTTCTCCGTCCCTTACCTCCTGACGCAGAGGGGGACTGAGGCTGACCTGACCCAGTACCTCCACTCCACCAAGTACTGGTCGAACCGGTTTAAACCCCACGGCGGTGGCGGTTGTCAGGAGGGCGACGACAGGGACCCGAAGGTGCTGGGGGCTTCCCCCGATGTTGAGGCCAGATGTAGCCCCCTCGCCACGTCACGTGATCAACCGTCTCCCTCGACGACGACGACGACAACGGCGATGACATGTGCCAGTCCCTGCCACGGTGGCAGTCGCCGTGGCTACAGGAGCGTGTCCGAACACCCGTTCACCAGTTCCATCTTTGTGACCAAGGCCGGTTCCAGTGACATGAAGGCCGTGCTGGCGGACTACAGGGCGCGGGCGGGTCCCTTCTGCGAGGACGGGAGCTTCTTCTTTCCCTCTGCGCGCAAGTCGTCTGACTACAGGCTGCAAGTGTCCAACCTCTTCGCCAAGTACCGGCAGTTTGAGGCTAAGGCTGCGGCCACCGGTGGGCGTGGCTTTCAGGCTCCGCCCCTCAGCCCATCGTCGCCGTCGACGACGATGATGGTGACGGCGGTGGGACCTGATCCCCAGACTGGTCAGTCTGGGGAGGATGGGGGTATTGTGTACGAGAGGGATTGCGAATGGGGCATGTTGGAGTCTCTCAGGGTTGAGGACAGTACGCTCGTTCTCCCAAGGTCGTGTGAGGTCGCCGCATCCACTGAGGTCGTCCCTGCTGAGGTTGTCCCCTGGCCCGTTGGGAACGTTCAGAAGGGCAGGAGGTCAGTGGAACCGCTGGCTATGAAGATGGAATTTGCCTCGCTTGGTGACATTGATGGAAACAGTTCTGCCGGGAAACAGGCGGAGGGTAGGAGGGAGGGGGAGGGGAAGGAAGAGGAGGAGAGAGGAGAAGAGGAAACGACTGGGGAACAGCTGGTGCTGAAAAGAAAGTCCTTCCAGGTGAGAGGGGTGTGTGTATAATATATTGGTGCTTAAGGAACTGGATAAGGGGGGTGGGTGGGTTTGAATTGGTGGAAGAACCCGAGGGAGAGAGGGCAGCAAGAGGAGGAGGAGGGGTTTGGAGGAAGGAGGTTGGATGGTAGGAAAAGTGCCTGTGTGTACATGTGAGTTATGTCCAAATGGACTCTCTGTGTTCCATTTTTTTCAACATACCGATGTACTTGTAAAAGTACATGTTTTTTCATCTTTGTTAGGGTGTCATCTCCCCATATGTCTGTTAGGGTGTCATCACACCATGGTCTCCTCTTATGTCTGTTAGGGTGTCATCACACCATGGTCTCCCCATATGTCTGTTAGGGTGTCATCACACCGTGGTCTCCTCTTATGTCTGTTAGGGTGTCATCACACCATGGTCTCCCCATATGTCTGTTAGGGTGTCATCACACCATGGTCTCCTCATATGTCTGTTCAGTTGCAATAAATTTACTTTTTTTTTCCAATCGAAATGGAAAGGACATTTTTGTTATCCAACCCTTTGAGTGACATTTTGAACCATGTGTATTGTTTACAACTAAGCTCCTTCCCTTTGACTTCTTCAGGACTGCTTGGACCCAATTGGTCACCAGGGCATTCAGATACTGTTCAGTAACACCTGTCATGATGGACAGAAGCACCAGGTCCCTTGCGTTAGCCCATGGTACGTGTGTGTGTGTGTGTGTGTGTGTGTGTGTGTGTGTGTGTGTGTGTGTGTGTGTGTGTGTGTGTGTGTGTGTGTGTGTGTGTGTGTGTGTGTGTGTGTGTGTGTGTGTGTGTGGACTGTGCACTCTTTGGTATAAAGCCATTGCTGGTTTGTGAGACAGCAGCATTTGTACCTGCATGTCATTGTGTGTGTATGTGTTGTGGGTGTGTGTTGTGTGTGTGTTGTGTGTGTGTGCATGTGCCTCTATATGTAGTATGACGTACAGGACCACATACCATGAAAGGCATGTTTAACCATTTCCACTGCACTGTGATCACCACTTATAATGGATGGCAAGGTTGAGCTGAACAGTATTGTGTGTGGGGGATCACGTATGGGAGATCACATATGGGAGATCACCTATGGGAGATCACATATGGGTGATCACATATGGGAGATCACATATGGGTGATCACGTATGGGAGATCACATATGGGTGATCACATATGGGAGATCACATATGGGACATCACATATGGGAGATCACATATGGGAGATCACATATGGGAGATCACATATGGGAGGTGTACAATGTACGGGAGGTGTACACATGTGGGAGACATACATGTATACAGACTTTTCATTTCAATGCCTTTGCCTCCTCCCACCTCTCACTTCCTCCCACCTCTCACTTCCTCCCACCTCTCTCTTCCTCCCACCTCTCTCTTCCTCCCACTTCTCACTTCCTCCCACCTCTCACTTCCTCCCACCTCTCTCTTCCTCCCACTTCTCACTTCCTCCCACCTCTCACTTCCTCCCACTTCTCACTTCCTCCCACCTCTCTCTTCCTCCCACCTCTCTTTCTCCCACCTGTCCCTCCCTCCCACCCTCTCACCCTCACCTCCTCCCTCACTCTTAGCATCATCCCAATGAGTTACTATGGAAGGAACGATATTCCGTTGGGAGAGTTCTTACAGCGATACTGCTTCAGGTACATGATGGAGTGACAGAGGGGAGGGTAGGGAGGGTAGGGAGGGTGGGGGGAAAATATGGAGACTTCAGAAAGGTAATGGTCCTTGTGGCAACTTACTGGTGTGCCCGGTATGGACATAACACAATGAAATGTGGTGTGTGTAACAATGACCATTTGCATGAAAGATCAGAGGTCGCGATAAGCGTCATGTCTAGAGGAAAAACGTTGCCTAGTGATAATGATTTCTAACAGAGTAAATTAACACTTATCTCACTATCATATCATAACGTTACCTGAACGTCTATAACACTTTGTGCTATGTCTGCTGATGACAAATACAAAAGAGGCGCCAACCGCAGAAGGTTTGGCTGAGGGCTGTGGTAGAGGGGGTGGTGCTTGAATCCAATAACGTCGCTCAAAGGAGGTTGACTAAATGCACGGTCAAAGCAGGTGAGTCAACTCTTTGGGTGTGTGGCTGTAACCGTTTACTGGAAGGAGCAGGTCTGCTTATTGGACACGTTATCACTAGGCAACCGCTGTGGTATGGCCATCGCGACTTCTGATCTTTCATGCAAAGGGCCATTGTCAGCTAACACTGATTCCATAATTTGATTCGGGGGGGGGGGGGGGGGGGGGGGGCCCCCGGGGGAGTGGAGGTTCATGTGGTCACCAAGAAATCAAGTGAATGAGTCACATGACCATGATGACGGCGCCTGCGTAATAAGATATGGAGTCATGTGACCTTGCACACGAGTCACATGACCTTGCGCATACTACTTATGTTAGCCTGTTGATTGCTTCTCCTTCTTTGCCCTTCCCTCGTCCCCAGACCAGATTACAAGTGCCAGACATGTGGCGCAGACATGCTGTTCCACCAGCGACACATGGTGCATGGGGACCAGGCAGTCCACATCAGCATTGAGCCGAGGGACCTCTCCCATCTACAGGGCAGTAACAGCTGCATCTTCACATGCGTCAGCTGCAGGAAGTGCGGCAAGGTGGGTGTGGCTTCCTATGTGCTTGACGGTGGGATGGTGATGGCAAGAATGGTGGGGTAGGGATGGGGCTTGGTGGTGAGGTGGATGTGGTGTACCATTAGTAGGAGTTGGCCGTTGAGATGGTACGTCGTCGTGTGAGTATACTTTGTATCTGGACTTGTTACAGTGTGTATAAATGTGCTTGAAGCAAGTGAGTTTACATGTGACCCTGTTACTCCTCCTCCCCATGTGACTATATTGCCCCACCTCCTCCCCATGTGACCCTATTGCTCCTCCTCCCATGTGACCCTCTATTACTCCACCTCCTCCCCATGTGACCTCTATTGTTCTGCCTCCTCCCCATGTGACCCTCTATTACTCCCCATGTGACCCTATTACTCCTCCCCATGTGACCCTCTATTGCTCCTCTTCCCCATGTGACCCTATTACTCCTCCCCATGTGACCCTCTATTGCTCCTCCCCATGTGACCCTATTGCTCCTCCTCCCCATGTGACCCTCTATTGCTCCTCCTCCCCATGTGACCCTATTACTCCTCCCCATGTGACCCTCTATTGCTCCTCCTCCCCATGTGACCCTATTGCTCCTCCTCCCCATGTGACCCTCTATTGCTCCTCCTCCCCATGTGACCCTATTACTCCTCCCCATGTGACCCTCTATTGCTCCTCCTCCCCATGTGACCCTATTACTCCTCCCCATGTGACCCTCTATTGCTCCTCCTCCCCATGTGACCCTATTGCTCCTCCTCCCCATGTGACCCTCTATTGCTCCTCCTCCCCATGTGACCCTCTATTGCTCCTCCTCCCCATGCAGAGGAGTCCCCCATCAAAACTTAACGAAAACTCTATGCTTTTCTCCTTTGCCAAAATGCTTGAGCTCAAATTCTATGGGAGTGGTTACACAAGTCGTTTCCATGGTGACAGACCCACGGACTGCACCCACTCTTTTCTGAAGGACTACGTCCAGTACTTCTTTCATCGTGGAAGGGTAGCTGCTATGCAGTGAGTCCCTTCCCCCCCCCCCCCCCCCCATCAAGTCTGTATTTCATGCATGCATACATGGATGTCGTGGGTATGTTATAGCATTTAATTATTTGAGAGGATACAAAATGCATGAACTCTTACACCAAGGGCTTCTTGAAAATCTTTATAAGGCCCAATACTAACTTCCTTACCACTTTCAGAGCGTTTCCGTTCAAAAAAAATACTTATACTTACAAGCCATACTGTTGAGAGAGAGAGCTTCAAAATGAGTGGAGCATCCATAACTTGGTTATTTGACATACTGGTTTATTAACCACACTGACCAGTCTGGTACAAATGTATAATAAATGGTTAAGTAATTTCATCAGGGAACTAACAAAATAATGTTTATTGTATAAATTAGTAATGGCCATTCATTCATCTTAAAATATTTGGCCATGATTTTAGATGGTCTAGATTACCGTTTTATTTTCCACTCTAAATTTGTGTGTAGATCTTTGACTGCGCGGTGAGTACGGTTTATAACTGATAATTGCTAACTAATTTAAATACTTTGTTTTAAAATGGTTGCACTCATTCACTAGGCATTATGTAAGGGTACGGTTAAGTGGGCATGCTGTGTCATTGGTTATCATGTGTGGTAGAGCATGAAATAAATTCTTCTCACTTACCTGTGTCCCTCCAAAGGCCAGCCTCTATCACGGTGCTTGAGGTTAGGGTCCCTCCTAGAGAGGTTGTCGTCCGTGCTTCAAAGATGGAGTTACTCCTGGACTTCAAGGCTGAGCTGGATAGCCTTTTTAAGAAGTGAGTTGGGGGGAAAAGTGGGAGGGGGAGGGGGGCGGTGGGAAACAGTGAATTGATGCTGTGGGTGTTTGGATGTTGGTGTGTATCATCAATGTGGTTGCGAAAAGTGGGTGTGGTTGACTGCAGAAAGTGGGGAGTTGTGTTATCTCAGTAGGGAGGCCATGCAAACGTGCATATTAACAGTGACAGTCATGTATACCACCACCCTTACCTCCTCCTCCTCCTCTCCTCCTCCTCCTCCCCTCCTCCTCCTCCCCTCCTCCTCCTCCCCTCCTCCTCCTCCTCCTCCCCTCCTCCTCCTCCTCCCCTCCTCCTCCTCCTCCTGCCCTCCTCCTCCTCCTCCCCTCCTCCTCCCCTCCTCCTCCTCCTCCCCTCCTCCTCCTCCCCTCCTCCTCCTCCTCCCCTTCTCCCCTCCTCCCCTTCTCCCCTCCTCCCCTTCTCCCTTCCTCCCCTCCTCCCCTCCTCCCCTCCTCCCCTCCTCCCCTTCTGATGGGCAGGTCTCAAGAGCTGTTTTACAAAATACTGCAGCGCCTTAAACTGTACCAGGTTGAGCCGGTGACTACCAAGGTCACAGGCTGCATTAATGACTGCAAGGTAACTTAACCATTAATGACTGCAAGGTAACTTAACCATTAATGACTGCAAGGTAACTTAACCACTAATGACTGCAAGGTAACTTAACCATTAATGACTGCAAGGTAACTTAAGCATTAATGACTGCAAGGTAACTTAAGCATTAATGACTGCAAGGTAACTTAACCATTGATGAGTGCAAGGTAATTTAACCATGTTAACAAGCTTGCAGGATAGTGGCCCATTAGTACCCTTATGCTACATGTTAACTGCAGAATTTCAAAAGTATTTTTCTTACTTAAAAATAAAATGCATTGCAAAAAGAGGCTTTACACCTGAATAGCCTTGTGCATACAGACATTGCCCATGATCATCACATCACCTTCACACCCTAACCCTCAAGATTAGCACCATCACCTTCACACACAATCACCTTTACATCCCAACCCTTTTACCCACCTGTAGCAAGAGCGAGAGAGATGTCAGGCGTGGATCGGGCGGTTGAGAGCTCTGATGAAAGAAGGAGGGTTTGGTAAGGGTTCAGCAGCGCAGGCGTGTGGGGTCACAGAGGAGCACAAATGGGAGCTCTTTGACAAGTTTCAGGATGGTTTGGTTGCTGTGAAACAGTTCCTCCTCACTCAGGTTTTGGAACCTTGGAATATCAAGTGAGTGTAATGTGAGAAGGTGTGGTGTGAAGTGTTAATGTGGAAGGCGTGGTGTGAGGGGTGTAATGTGGGAGGTGTGGTGTGAGGGTGTAATGTGGGAGGTGTGGTGTGAGGGTTGTAATGTGGGACGTGTGGTGTGAGGGTGTAATGTGGGAAGTGTGGTGTGAGGTGTAATGTGGGAGGTGTGGTGTGAGGGTGTAATGTGTGAGAAGGTGTGGTGTGAAGTGTTAATGTGGGAGGTGTGGTGTGAGGGGTGTAATGTGAGAAGGTGTGGTGTGAGGTTGGGGGTAATGTTGGAAGTGTGGGTGTAATATGAAGGTGTAATGTGTGGTGTGAAGTGTAATGTGGAGGTGTGAAGGTGTAATGTGAGGAGGTGTGGTGTGAAGTGTAATGGGGTGGTGTGAAGGTGTAATGTGAGATGTGGTGTGAAGTGTAATGTGGGAAGTGGGAGGTGTGAAGGTGTGAGGTGTAATACGTGAAGTGATGTAATTGTGAGGAAGTTTAGTATGTGACGAGATTAGGTGTACCATGGTGTGAGTTCTTTCTTTCCTTCTCAACCTGCCACTCCCCCTCCCCCTCCCCTCCCCTCCCCCTCCCCTCCCCTCCCCTCCCCCTCCCCTCCCCTCCCCTCCCCCTCCCCTCCCCTCCCCTCCCCCTCCCCTCCCCTCCCCCTCCCCTCCCCCTCCCCTCCCCCTCACTGAAGGCTTGAACAGCTGGATTCAGTTATCAGGACCCACAGGGCTGGGAAGGAGAAGGAGCAGGCACTGCCTGATGTAACGTCACAAGACCCCAGTGGCACGTCTGGTTTGCAAGGTTGCACAACAGGAACAGTCCCAGCAGGAAATGGTACCGAGGCCCCTTCCCCTGACCCACAGTCCATTCCGAAACATTCTAGAAAGAGGTCGGATGGTGGTGCCCCGATGCTGGGTATCTCTGGTGACGAAGACAAGGGGGAGGAGTCCGGTGGGTTGCAGTTGCAGAACGAAGAAGACACAGATTATGCAGATACGGAAGCAAGCGAGAGGGGGGGCGATAAGTGGAAGGGGGAAGGGGGCAAACCAACGGAGAGGTCACCTGAGACGTCACACGACACATCTCTTCGGTCCCCTACCAATTTCGTGTCTCCAGAGTTGTCTGAGCAAGCCTCGGAAGCGGAGGGTGGTCCCGAAACCGAAACGCAGCCCGGGGAACCCCCCCTGGGGGAGCCCGAGCCAAAAGGAAGCGACGGTGCTGTTCAGGTGCCAGCTGTGGGCGAGAACCAGGTGGACTCTGGAGGGATACTGTCTCGACTGTTAGGTTTGTCATCAACGTGCTGATGTCGCTAGTTTTAATGACATGTGGTAATAGTGTTACCTTTAAATTGTTGTGCTGTTTACGAATGATTTTACACCACCGATGCATGCACATGTGACCTTTGTCTCCTCAAATGTTTCCTGTGTAATTCTTTCATGACCTGGTCTTCTGCTGGGTACCCTGTCTCCCATGGATTGCTTATTGACCTCCCTGTTGTCTTTTTAAGACACCTTTACCCCTCTTCTTTCTGGCCTCCCAGCATTGCAAATCCATGCAATGCCTCCACAATACCATTTTGATTTTGTATGTCCGCCTTCCCCCTTATACCTTCCGTCTTCTTCCTCACTCCCTTCTTCCCTTCCCTCCCTCATTCCCTCCCTCCCTTCTTCTCTCTCTCTTCCCTACCTACCTCCTTCCTTCCATCCTTTCTTCCCTCCTCCTCCCTCCCTCCCTTCTTATCCTTTCCTCCTCCACTCTTTCTTTATCCTTGATTTTCATTCAGGTAAGGAGGAACCTTCTAGAATTAACACGTTGGATTCCGGTGCAACTGAACAGACCCTCCAGCAAGCTGTGGATGGTGACAAGAAACGCACACTTTTGAGAAAGCCACCCACGTCTGATTTGGAGAGTAGTAAGCTTTGATATACTGTACCACATCATCTGCTGAAATGCCACGCACAGTCATTCATTACCATGCGTGGCAATTTTAAAGTCATCTACAATTCAATGTGCATGCGTTACATAAATTGGAGTGCTTGGTGTGGTCTAGTAGTAATAACCATTCGTAAGTGTTGCGTTCATTCAGAAATACCATATTCTGCATGTCTTATAACAGTGGTATTTTTAAATTGTCAACTTACCACTGTGGACACGTACGAGTAGCACCATAGTTACGGCAACATGCACCTTTCCAGCAGTGTTTTCGTGGCAGTGTTACCCTTACCGTAACGTGGCACCTGATCTTCCCCTCCCATTATGCACCCCCCACCCCAGCTGTCAAGTCAAGTGACAAGAAGGCATCCAGAGACAGGTGGTATAAGTCATTCACTCGTCTCCCCCACATCCTTGAGCACAGCGAGCACCACAGTCACAAGACACCTCTGAGCATCCCCGTGTCCATATTCGAGACAGAGCCCACCTCCATCATCGCGTTTGCACTCAGCTCACAGCAGTATGCCATTTTGATGTTGGGAAGGAAGGAGACATCAACTAGCCCAAAGCTGTGAGGACAGAAATGGGGGTGGTGGTAGGTGTGGTGGCTGCAGTGGGGGTGGTGTGTGCTGCTGCCTGTGGTGGGTGTGATATCTGTAATGGATGTGGTGTCTTTGGTGTGTGTGGTGTGTGGTTATTTGCTTGCTTTCATGATGTAGTCTGGTCAGTGCTTAAGCTTCAGATGAAGGTCTATGTACAAAGCCACGTACTGTACACATCTGTCCCTGTAGATGAGTGGGGTCAATGTTTTCTGCACTGAAAAATTAAGTATATGTTTATGCATGTAGCTACTAAATATAATTGCCTCCTATCTTTCACATTTCCCCTCCCTCCTCCCCTCCTCCTCCCTCCCTCCCTCCCTCCCTTCCTCTCTCTCGCTATGCAGCCCCAGGAAAATGGCTGACTCTGATAAATCCTCCACCCTCCCCATGAACAAGAGCTCCTCGCTCAAGGCCACCTTCCAAGGTCTGCGTAAGAAGGCGTTCAGCTCCTCTGTGCAGGGTGTGACTGAGTTCCATGATGGCGATGCATCTCATGGCATCTTTGACGACACCCTAAGGTACGACCAAGATATGCCTGATGGAGGGTTGGATGAGGAGGGCTTCAGGACACCGCTGGCTCCAGGAGGATATGTGAAGAATGAACACATCAGTCTGGGTGAGGGGAAGGAGACAGCAACATGGGAGAACATTGGAATTATTGTGTGTGTGGTGTGTGTGTGTGTGTGTGTGTGTGTGTGTGTGTGTGTGTGTGTGTGTGTGTGTGTGTGTGTGTACATGTCATGATTTGAGTACACCAATTAGTTGCATGGCACATCTGTGACCCTGACCTCCTACAGTTCTGAGAAGTGTTTTACTTCCTTCCTGGTACACTCCCTCATCACTGCAAGAATCCTTTCACATATGCAAATAAAGCTTAGTAATTTTATAATAAAATTTACTTCAATGCTAAAATGCTTCACGTGTTTTCACAGATGGGTCACAGCGATATCCGACCTACCATGCATAGGTTGTGACTATTATTTGTTTACTGTTGTCACAGCGACAATTAAATTTAATATAATTGTCGCTGTGACAACAGTAAACAAATAATAGTCACAACCTATGCATGGTAGGTCGGATATCGCTGTGACCCATCTGTGAAAACACGTGAAGCATTTTAGCATTGAAGTAAATTTTATTATAAAAGTACTATGATAGAAACACTACCCATGTTAACTTGTGCATGCATGTGGATGTGGGCAGGGCACGTGTTAATGGTATTTTTATATATCTTCTCAGAGTTTAGTGAAAGGAATGCCAGCTTCTACTGCAAGGTGTACTTTGCAGAGGACTTCAAAAAGCTGAGGGAGAAGGTGTTCCCGGCCGGAGAGAAGAGGTGCGCACTATAGTTATATTAAGTATTATTAATTATGTTATGTTTGCTTGCAGGTACATGAGGTCACTGGCAAGATGCGTCCAGTTTGACGCCAAAGGTGGAAAATCACGATCAACCTTCTGCAAAACAATCGGTTAGTTTGGAAAGAAGTCTTTGATTGAGAGAGGGAGAGGGGTGGATGAAAGACACTGCCGTACATGTGTGCATTCTGCTGTTGTTTGGTGTTAAATTCATTACTAGTTTAATTACTAGGTGTTGCTTGTACCAATACTGGTATTGAAGCTAAGTGTAAGAGGTTTGAGAGGTTTGAACAAAATATCTTATGTGTACAAGCATACTGTACAAGTACGTGAATTAATTTTATCATTTTAGTTACCAAAGTATACCATACGTTTCTATCCTGATATGCAAGGGAGGGGGGGGGGTATCACACTTTTATACAAGGGGGTATGGACATGCCAAGATGTGCTGTCTGGCCAGTTAGAATCCAAGCAAGGGATCGCAGTGACCCTTGTGGGGAGGAGGGGGCAGTGTGTTTTGTCTGTTCCCGTCAGCTTTGTCGGTCCCCTCCCCCTCCCCCCCCACACACACACATACACAGACGGTCGTCTCATCATGAAGCAGATACAGGCCATAGAGATATCTTCGTTTGAAGAATTTGCTCAGCAATACATCAGACACGTGATGTCGGCTTTGGAGAGCAAGGTGTGGTGGACTGGGGATGGGTCACGTGACATGTGGTGGACTGGGGATGGGTCACGTGACATGTGGTGGACTGGGATGGGTCACGTGACATGTGGTGGACTGGGGATGGGTCATGTGACATGTGGTGGACTGGGGATGGGTCACGTGACATGTGGTGGACTGGAGATGGGTCACGTGACATGTGGTGGACTGGGGGTGGATTACGTGACATGTGGACTGGGGATGGATCACGTGACATGTAGACTGGGGATGGGTCACGTGACATGTGTGATATGCACGTGGGTTAATGGGGTTAGATTGGTTGGGGGTGGATCTAAAAATATAATTGTTTTGTTACTTTTGTTTTCTTTGCAGGGCGGAGTAGGCGGGGCATGACATCAATATTTGTGTGGTGCCTTAAAAATTTGCTGACTTCACTATCCGCAGCGTCCACTGTTGCTGGCCAAGATCTTGGGCATATACACCGTTGGCTTTAAGAACACCAAGACTGGTGACTCAAAGAGGTTGGATGTGGTCATCATGGAGAACCTACTGTACGGCTGCAGATCGCAGAAGGTGCGTGCACGTCAATGGTTCGTACGCGTTAAGCTGATCCATGAAGTGGGTGCCCCTTTTAAGTGTTACACAGTTACGTGTACAGATAAGGGAAGATTTTCAAGTTTTTCCATTGCATGTGGTTGTATGGTTTGCTCATAGTGATCATGCTTCCTTGGTTGAGTCTTATTTTAACTTCCTGTTTGGTCATATCTATGTTTTAAAATTAGCAACCTTAGTTGCCGATAGCATTGTACATCTATGTTGGATGGCCAATGCATCTGATGTTTATATCTCTTTTTTCTTACCTCTCATCCTCCTCCTCCACCTCCACCTCCTCCTCCACCTCTTCCTCCTCCCCTCCTCCTCCCCTCCTCCTCCTCCACTCCTCCTCTTCCCCCACTCACCACAAGGTGTTTGATCTGAAGGGCTCAATGCGAAGTCGCTATGTTGATCCCAGCAAGGACCGTACCGGGAATGTCTTGTTGGACGAGAACTACCTGAACTGTAAGGAACCGCTCTTGATAAGGATATGGGGTCGAAGCAGCGAAAAGGGACCTAGCGCATATTATAAAAATTTCCAGGAGAAGGATTTCCAGGAAGGAGCATCAAAGTCCACGCGTGCAATAAAAATGTACATGTAATTAAAAATTCAGGACCCTGTAACTCCATGATGGACAGGCTAAAATTTCCAGTGTGTAAGAAAGAAGTTGTAAAGGACATAGGTGTCTCTTTTATTTGGAAAAATATGCGCTGGGTCCCTTTTCGCTGCCTCGATCCCATATAGTGCTTGAATGTATTTATATTACGACTAATTTTATTTATCTCTCTGATCTCCTTAATCCCCTTGTACCCTGCCAGACATCTGTAACACACCTGTGTACGTGCACCCCCACTCTAAGCGTGTGCTGATGAGTGCGATATCCATGGACACGCAGTTCCTGGCCGAGAACCGTGTGATGGACTACTCTCTCCTCGCCTGTGTGGAAGATGCCACTGGGGAACTGGTGCTGGGGATCATTGGTGAGGCCTTGCAGGGGGTCGGAGTGGGGGGTGGGGGCCATCCTTAATTTGGTCCGGGGTTTAATGGTATGTGGGTGTAATTATAAGCATGCACAATAGCTATTAGACCTGCTATGCTGCACTTCCATCCGAATAACTAGAAGGAGTAATTAAAAAAAAAAAAAGCATTTATTCTCTCGACTTGGAGCCAGCTGTAACTTGCTTTGAAGACCTATATATCATGAATAGTAATGTACTATGTTTGCACTTCAGCTCCTTGGATGAGGCTTTTATTTTTATTTTTTATTTTAAATGTGTATACAATGGAAGTGAACTTGTCGTGTTGGTTCACAGATTTTGTGAGGACGTTCACCCTTGATAAGAAGTTGGAAATGTATGTGAAGAAGACGACAAATAAGGTCCTGCCCACTGTTGTGTACCCTGAGCTGTACAGGAAACGCTTCTGCGAAGCCATGGAGAGGTACTTTACTGTTGTCCCTGACAAGTGGACAGGACTAGAAGCAGATGCGGATTTTTAGTGCTTGTCATGTATTGTGTTACGTGTGTGAAGTTTTGTGTTAATATATATCGATCATTCCCAAAATCTTGATAAGACTTTAGAACACATGTTTTTTTCAAGTTTTCTAATTTTTATTTTATTTATTAATTTCTGATGCTTAACATTGTACTGTACGAAGCCATTCTAATGCACCTTCGAATGCATATTTCATTCCGGCACAGCTCATGGTCAGTGCTGAATTTATAATTAGCCATGCAGGTGGCAGCTAAGGTCGCTTGTCCTTGTCCTGAGAGACGATTGGTTGGCCCACGTAACGTATGCAGAACAAGAGAGAGGAGTTGCTGCTTGCCGTAGAAATGTACAGCTAATTATAAATTCAGAGCGTATTTGTGCTAGAATGGAATGTGAAATTGTTTAGGGTTAGGGTAATGGCTTTGTAGAGTACAATGTATATATGTATTTAAAAATCTGAAAACTTGAAAAACTGTGTTCCAAATTCTTGCCAAACCACCTTGCCAGGTTTGGTTATTCGCTTTACACATAATAACAGCTTGGTCCTTTGAAATGTGGGTGAATTGATTGCAGTGCTGCACATAGTTCTATGAAACTAGGAACCGACAGCTAATTATGACACTTATGAAGAGGATTCATGTTTGTTGCAAACTTCAGTGGTCAAGCATTGTACAGGTATGCATGCTGGCACATTGTACAGGTATGCATGCTGGCACATTGTACAGGTTTGCATGCTGGTACATTGTACAGGTATGCATGCTGGCACATTGTACAGGTTTGCATGCTGGTACATTGTACAGGTATGCATGCTGGCACATTGTACACGCCAGGCCTTTGCCTTCATGAATAAGTGGTGTGAGTGTTATTATAATTTTCAGAGCATGTACAGTAACGATTGACCAGTAATGATTGGACCAGTAAGATTGGACCAGTAACGATTGGACCAGTAACGATTGGACCAGTAATTGATTCTGTTGATGTGGAGCCAACTGCAACTTGCTTTGAAGTGCATGTTTTAGCTCCTGTGATGAATGGACGAGGCTTTTCTTGTATGCATGCCATCCTTCATCCCTTCCTTCACCGTCATCTTTCCCTCCCCTTACCACCCTCATTCCTTCTCACCCTTATCCTCCATCATTCCTTCCCTCACCCTCATCCCCTTCTCACCCTCATCCCCTCCGTCTGCATGCATATACTATGTGAGTAAGCTTCTCACGATCATTACTGATTAAATTAAAAACACAGAACATATATACATACCATCAACTGCGACGAAAAAACACAATACATCCACAGGATATTGAGTTCATACACAAAATACTAGCAGTCAGTACACGATGATGAAGCGAGGCATTACTGCTGGAGGATGGTACAGCGCTATCATGCTGTGCCCTGTGCCTGTGCCTGGCAATCCCTCCACACTGTCATATCCTGAAGGGGGGCCATCCATATCTGCACTAGCTTGGAACTTCCTTCCAGGACTGACTTCACAAAGAAGCAGTGCTCTGCATCCGTTGGGACCAGGCTTGGTGTACTCATGGCACGTTGAGGAGTGTGGAGCGAGGTAGAAACCACTGCCAAATTTCAGATTTCTTTTAATGCGTGTGGGATCAAGTCCTGCATCCGAAATCCCACATATCCCACACTGAGCATTCCTGCAGAGGCCTCTGCTGCCCAAGATGTCACAGGCAAGGGTTGTACCATGGAAGTGCAACTCCACTTTCTGGGAAGGGAGGCCTGTCTTGTAATCGTCGCACCTTTTCTTAAGCTCTGTGTTGGTGACTTCAAACACTGCCCTGACTGTAGGCATAGGCTTCCTGCTAATCCAAGTACTCTTGAATGTCTCCAGTATGCGTGTATAAAGGTCCATTGCGAGAGACACTTCAGTAATGCGGGTTCCTGCATGTGTGTAAAAAGTATGGAACTTTAGTATTATTTCAGTTGAAATCACAAAATCACGCATGCAAGCTATATAGTCTTTACCTTGGTAACGTATTGTTCGCACCCCTTGTACCACTGTTTCCCCCTCATGTCTCCTTGCTGGCTCCTCCCTCCTCCTCCTCTCTTCGATGACTGGGGTGGAGGTTGTCACGCCTCCCATTGAAGTACTAAAAACGCCGGTACCTTCGTCACGGGAAATTTGCCAGACTTGCGGCCAGGGCACAGTTTTGCTGTACAGCTCATTCCAAGACTGGACGTCTGGAACAATCCCTTCACAGACTCCAGGAATTTCAGGCCTCAGTGGAAGGTTTGGGTCAAGCCCCTTGTACAGCACGTTATAGTCGTCCAAGGTTGCCCTCATGACGCTGATGGTCTTGACGCTGTCAGAGCTGTCGCCCTTGGCCACCACCGTCATGGTCAGGTCCTCACCAGGCACGTGAGTGCCAACTTTGAAGTCCATAGAGACGGAGCCAATCTTTTCGCTAAATTCGCCAAACCTCAGGGAGAGATCCTGTGACTCAGTGTGTGCAGGATCATCTTCGCCGTTTATTCGTTCTGGGAACGGTATTTTCACGCGGTACTGAGTTGCTTCGAGGACCTTCCCGTCAATGCAGATGCGACGCTCGCAGTACGCCTTCAACGACTTTACCTTCGCGTGGGTAGTTCCGTCGGCATTACACTGCACGAATTCTCCATTCCCGACGTCGCAGTAACCGTAAAGCAAGATGGACTTCTCTTTCTTCACCAGGGATAACTTGCGACAGTGTTTGGCCTCCGATTTCTTCACAGCAACGTCCTTGCTAGGTGCATCAAAGTCATCTTTCTGCACTTCCGGCTGGTTGGTTCCAGGATGAGTTGCTGCGGCCCCTTCTTCCCGCGGTTTGCATGGCACTGCTAGCTTCGTCGACGTCGTCGACCTGTTGGAGTGCTCCTCCAACCATCGCCTGCTGATCTTCACGCCCATCTCCACGAGCCGCTCCGCCGCTATGGTGAGCTTCACTATCTCGCCGAACTTCAAGAACAGGGGTTCGTCGTGGTAGGCCACGCTGGGGAGGACTCGGTTGATGTAGCGGGTGTAGGTGAGGCTGGATTCAGCGTTGATGTGGAGGCGGGGCTCGCCGACGAACTCAATCTCGCTGCCGCTCGTTCGGACGGTCACCGGCTCGCAAGACATGATCACGGACCCTCCAGACTTGTCTCTGGGGAACTCCAACGACGTGGCCAAGCCCTTCAGCTGGCTGCTCTTCTCCCAGGCCCAAAACTTAGATTTGGATTCGTCGCTCCTCAGACCTTTCGTTAGGCCTTTCATGGCCCAGTCGGTCTCTGAGAGCGCCTCTCCGATGGACGTTCCTTCGAGCCACTCGGGGAGGTATTGCTTGTACTGCCTTCCGAAGAAAGGGTGAGTCGGTGGAATGGGGATGTAGTAAAACTGTGGCCTCTTCCCTTCATGAGCGAGCCGAAAAGCGACGGCTATGTCCTCTTCGGTAAGAGCTGGAACCTTTGGCGAACGCTCGAATCGAAACTCCGGTACGCCGTTAACGACGGCAAAGGAACGAAGCCTACGCCCCTCTTCTGGTGTAAAACTGAATTCGAATCCGTCATGGTTGTATATGTCAGACATTTTTAGCTTCTTTCTTAGCTTGTAGTTTACACTTGCTCCTGCGGACGCTTTTATAGAGGCACAGTAGAACTAGCACTATTGGGGGAAATCCCTTCACTAGCGAGGGAATTCCCCTCTTTGTGTCAGATCTAGAACTACGCATAATTATATATTTCATCATCTATAAAGGCTAAGTAAGGATGCATGTATGTGCTGCTATAGCCTGCTATAGCGCACGCAGCACATACATATTAAAGCTTTTTAAGCATATTCACCACTGCAGTGACAGCAACAACTGACCAGGCATAGATTTTTAAATCTATGGACCAGGCGATGCAAATGCTTACTATCATGGTAATCCGTGCATTGCTGTAGTAGCCTGTAGTTCACTTTCAAGATGGCTAGACGCACGCCATCTAAACTTCAATTCCTACTACAGCGCTACCGGTAGCTGCTAGCACGTACCAACATAAAGATCCGTCGATGTTGTATGCAAAATACGTGATACTAGTACAGAGGATCGAGAGTGTATGGGCTTCGAATACGCCCTCCAAAGTAATCCCAACGGCTCTTTTTTAACCCCTCCCTTTAATAATTTGGGGTCTATATTCGGATCACGCGCTAGAGAGATCTTCCTTGAAAGTTTTATAGTATTCGCATTCGGTTCCTTTTCGCGGCCATTGCCAATTATTATAATTATCAACACCGCTTGTATAAATATCTATGTATAAACCAATCGAGTAGCTTTCTGGAAAATATACAGAATTATAAAACACACAACATACTAGCGACGCTAACACGCATGCATACAAATTACAAATATATAAGCGAGCTGAACAAGTACGTGTATGAGAGAGGGACTGCATGAAAAGGAGAGGTGTGGGAAAGGGATGGAAGGCTGTTGAAGGGTTTTGGTGGTCATCTCCATAGCAAGAATTCCTTCGATGCCTCCTGATGGATGTGCAGAGGGGGGCATGACATCATGGTGACATCATGGGTAGGTCTCACCTCTGTGCAGAAACCAATGCCTGAGTGCCTATACCTGAGGCGTATCCTGAGGTGTCTCCTCCACACCTTGTTTCTGGAGATGGTGATATGGCCTTCTATGCAGTCTCCCTTGTCCACCAGCAGAGGTGTGTTTAACATCAGGAGGGCCTGCTTCCAGTGTGTGAGGCTAATGCGTATGTGTGTGTGTGTGTGTGTTGTGTGTGTGTGTGTGTGTGTGTGTGTGTGTGTGTGTGCAGGGGGGGAGAGGGGAATGGAGAGGGGAGGGAAGAGAAGGAGGAAGGAGGAGGAGGAGGGGAGGGGAGTGGGAATGGGAGGGAAAGGGAAGTGAGGAGAGGAAAAGGAAGAGGAGATGAGAAGGGAGGGAGAGGGGAAGAAAGAAATGGAGGGAAGAGGAGTGAAGGGAGGGTAAGGGAGGTGAGGAGGAAGAGGGGAAGGGAGGAGAGGAGGAAGAGGGGAAGGGAGGAGAGAGAGAGGAATAATAAAAAAGTACCAATGACAGGAGAACGCACACATATACAAAGTCTTACGGATGGTTAGGTGAGGTAGAGAGAACAACAGGGCTGTACCCACAGTCTTTGGAGATGCTTCCAAAGGTGACGTCGAACCATGAGCCAAATCCGTGCATAACCCCTGTATGTGTGTGAGTGTGTATGTGTGAATGTGATGGGTGATGAAAGGTGCATATGTGAAGCTGCATGTTACATGTTTGATAGGTGTGTGTGTGTGTGATAGGTGCATATGTGAGGTGTGTATGTGGTGGGCGTGGCCTAGATATCAAGTCACACTGGTACCTGACTTGGTGACATCAAATCTGAAGTTGGACTCAATCAGCTACACGTGGGAAAAACAAAAAAGCAATTCAACGGTATGATTCTACGGCAGTTATTAAACCTCTTCCCCAGTCCTCTGCCTAGAACAACTGCCAATGTTTAACCAATCAGATGTAACTATCAAAACTAGCAGAGGTGGGTGTAATTCCCAGTGGTATCACTTACATCTTAGTAGCATATTTCATCATTGGCTGCACACGACTGTACTTACACGTGCATTTTTAAAACAAAAAAATAGAAGTACGTTTGTGGCAAACATCTGTGCAACAGCCATCATATGGGTACTTATTTGGGTTCTGCACTTTACTATCTCAGAAGCAGAAATAGGTTACATAATTCCTTATGATGGTTATGGACTGCCCCAGGGGAATACCCCATCCTTTTATAAGGGACTGGGGAATTCCCCCATAATTATGGGGGCTTCCCCAGGGGCTACCCCTCCCCCCCCCCCACTAAATTTAGTACCTCCAGATTGGCCACCGTGACCATTCTGGTATCAAGGGTGAGGACACAGAGGGGCTTCGAGAGACAGTCTTCCATCGTCATGATGTGGTTGTGTATTGGCCGTCCAAACAGCTCTGACTGTGCCACATCTCTGATGGAGGGAGAGGGGGAAGAGTGAAGATGTGAGTTAAGGGTATAAGAGGTAGAGGTAAGAGATGGTAGGTGGGAGGTGAGAAGGTGGAGGAGGTAAGGGATGGTAGGGTGGGAGGTGAGAAGGTGGAGGAGGTGAGAGATGGTAGGGTGGGAGGTGAGGAGGTGGAGGAGGTAAGGGATGGTAGGGTGGGAGGTGAGGAGGTGGAGGAGGTAAGAGATGGTAGGGTGGGAGGTGAGGAGGTGGAGGAGGTAAGGGATGGTAGGGTGGGAGGTGAGGAGGTGGAGGAGGTAAGAGATGGTAGGGTGGGAGGTGAGGAGGTGGAGGAGGTAAGGGATGGTAGGGTGGGAGGTGAGGAGGTGGAGGAGGTAAGAGATGGTAGGGTGGGAGGTGAGGAGGTGGAGGAGGTAAGGGATGGTAGGGTGGGAGGTGAGGAGGTGGAGGAGGTAAGGGATGGTAGGGTGGGAGGTGAGGAGGTGGAGGAGGTAAGGGATGGTAGGGTGGGAGGTGAGGAGGTGGAGGAGGTAAGGGATGGTAGGGTGGGAGGTGAGGAGGTGGAGGAGGTAATGGATGGTAGGGTGGGAGGTGAGGAGGTGGAGGAGGTAAGGGATGGTAGGGTGGAAGGTGAGGAGGTGGAGGAGGTAAGGGATGGTAGGTGGGAGGTGAGGAGGTGGAGAAGGTAAGGGATGGTAGGAGGTGAGGAGGTGGAGGAGGTAGGTAAGGGATGGTAGGGTGGGAGGTGAGGAGGTGGAGGTAAGAGATGGGGTGGGAGGTGAGGAGGTGGAGGAGGTAAGAAACGGTAGGGTGGGAGGTGAGGAGACACAGAGCTCTGCAAAGTGTGTGTGTGTGTGTGTGTGTGTGTGTGTGTGTGTGTGTGTGTGTGTGTGTGTGTGTGTGACTGACAATTCAATAGCTGGCAAGCTGGCCATGAGATCCACTTACCTTCACACACCCACATGCACAACCGCACTCCTCATACAATACATAGCCCCCACTCATGCAGTGTCGTGTATCATGCATATTATACATTTAAAAATTCAGCGGCAGTCCCCCCCCCCCCCCCCCCATTATGCAAATAAATTGGTCAAAGGAGGTTTCAAAGAAACGTACTGTAAAGTCTTCATCAACCTACTTCAGGGGAGAGAAGTCAAAGCCGTACACGTCCTCCCAGAAGGAAATTTTATCTTTAAAGCACTGGTGAGCGGAACATGGTACAAGGAATAGCCGAGCCCCTGAAGGCCATACCACCCCATCCTGAGAGAAGGGAGGGAGGGAGGGGATGGAGAGGAGGGGAGAAGGGGGAGAGGAGAAGGGGGAGGAGGGCAGAAGGAGAAGGGGGGGAGGAGAAGGGGAGGAGGGGAGAAAGGAAGGGACGCATCAAGATCACAGTACACATGAGAAGGAAGCTGACAAGTGTAGCAGGCTATGTGATTTGCCATCAAATGATAATCCATTCACATGCAGACGTAAATAAGGCTTTCGCACCTTCCAGATATATGACATGCAACGTAGCAACCACCTTTCACTGATCTCTCCTCCCTCCACTCCCATCCTTTCCCCATCCCCTCCCTCCACCATCCCTCCTCCAGCCTCCCTCTTCTTCCCAACATTTTTCACCCCCACCCTCCCCCTCACTAGCTGCATACCTCCTTCAGCCATTTGTCTCTGCTGATGATGACGGCTTCCAACATCAGTTCAAACTGCGCAAGGAAGGCATCGCACAAATGAGCTAGCCACGTGGTGTACACACATCCACCCTCATATGGCCAGCACAACATACCAGTTATAACAATACACAGACACACATCCATCCTCTAAGGCAGCCACCCTGAGCCCACACTACTATAACATCCATCCTCAAGGTAGGAGGTTAAAGTGTGGCGCCGCAGGCGCCCACGCACGGTCAAGATGGCGTTTATTAAGGAAGAGACGAGTTAGTAAGTTTCAATGAAGAGTGTCGGGAGGGAGGGAGGGACGGGTGCAATTTGAGGGCGGATTCGGAGAGGGGGTGAAAAGTTGGGTCGGCGTAGCGGGCCTTCGGCCCCCCCAAAAACCCAAAACCCAAAAACCCAAATTATATCTCCTAACAACGCATCTCTGCTCCTTTTAGCCACACTACCATAACATCCATCCTCAAAGCAGCCACACTACCATAACATCCATCCCCAAGGCAGCCACACTACCATAACATCCATCCTCAAGGTAGCCACACTACCATAACATCCATCCTCAGGGCAGCCACACTACCATAACATCCATCCTCAAGGTAGCCACACTACCATAACATCCATCCTCAAGGTAGCCACACTACCATAACATCCATCCTCAAGGTAGCCACCCTGAGCCTACATTACCATAGATATGCACAAGGAAGGCCTGAAAACAGGGAGCTCATCTCCATCCTCACTCCTCACACACACACACACACACACACACACACACACACACATGTATGCACATACACAGACACTTACACACTTGCACGCACATACATGCACACATATACACCCCCCCCCCCCCCAATTACTTACAATCAGTAGGGTCCCCATCCACTCGGAAACAATCATGTCCACCTTCTCTGGAAGCTCCGCCTCCTCTGCCCTGGCTCTGATCACCTGCACCTTATTGGAGAGGCCATTGTGTTCGACCAGCGCCTTAGCATGATCAGCCATTGGGCTTGCCTCCACAGCATAGACCTAACAGATGGTTGGAATGATGTGTGTGTGCGTGTGTGTGTGTGTGTGTGTGTGTGTGTGTGTCGTGTGTGTGTGTGTGTCGTGTGTGTGTGTGTATGTGTGTGTCGTGTGTGTGTGTGTGTGTGTGTGTATGTCATGTGTGTGTATGTGTGTGTCGTGTGTGTGTGTGTGTGTGTGTATGTCATGTGTGTGTATGTGTGTGTCGTGTGTGTGTGTCGTGTGTGTGTGTGTGTTGTGTGTGTGTCGTGTGTGTGTGTATGTCGTGTGTATGTATGTGTGTGTGTATGTATGTGTGTGTGTCGTGTGTGTCGTGTGTGTGTGTGTCGTGTGTGTGTGTGTCGTGTGTGTGTGTCGTGTGTGTGTGTGTGTCGTGTGTGTGTGTGTCGTGTGTGTGTGTGTGTCGTGTGTGTGTGTGTGTCGTGTGTGTGTGTGTGTCGTGTGTGTGTGTCGTGTGTGTGTGTGTGTGTGTCGTGTGTGTGTCGTGTGTGTGTGTGTCGTGTGTGTGTCGTGTGTGTGTGTATCATGTGTGTGTGTGTCGTGTGTGTGTCGTGTGTGTGTGTGTGTGTGTGTGTACACATGTGAATAAGTGTGATATGTGAGACATGTATGCTAAGGTATCAGAGAATTGCATAAATTAAGGACAACACTATTGCATGGCATTTAAATATATATATAATGCTAGTTAATCCAGACGGAGACTACACACATCGTGTGATGCAATGGTGCTGATTACAAGAAAAGACTTTCCACGGTGTGGTAGTATCATGTGTGATTTATTCAATCCAGTTGTACTAGTAATACACACATTGGCACACACTGTACAATATCAATATACATCACATCAATGTACAGACTTGTGCCATAACATCAAGGAAAATTGTAAGGGGAAGAAGGTATTTATTTTTAGCATTAGACTGTTAGTAATGTGAGAAGAGATGGTGCAGACAAAATCAAATCATTGAATCAAGATTAAGTGACCACTCCTTTCAAGTTAAATGCTAAAGTTGCACATGTGTAAATCCATTGATGCCAGCTGCCATTACCTTCCCACACTAAAAATTAACTACTTTGTGTTGATTTCCAATTCCCACCATTGTGGACCACATGGGTATATGACAATTTTTTGTTCAATTTTAACCAGCACCACAGGTAAATAATCCACAGCAATCACACATCATTAATTGGTCTATTTAATTATTTTACAAGCTAATATCTACCAAGTAGTACCCACCAGGGAGAGCGACAGCGTAAAACCATCTCAACAATAACAGATTAGCTAATCAGATGGTCCATACATAGAAGTGCTACTTGACAACAGTGATAAAATACTTTACATAATAATCAATGTTAGTACATTACAGACAAAATCTTTCAAATAACTTCCACTGAAGTTTTTTTTAATCCAGTCGCACAAGCCGCATGCAGTGAGTGTGAGTGTGAAGAGGTGTGTGAGTGTGAAGAGGTGTGGGAGTGTGTGCATGCATGCAAAGAGCTCTATACATCAGCACCAGATCACTCTCTACACATCACCACCAGATCACTCTCTACACATCAGCACCAGATCACTCTCTACACATCCAGATCACTCTCTCCACATCAGCATCAGATCACTCCCCTACATATTAGCACCAGATCACTCTCTACACATCACCACCAGATCACTCTCTACACATCACCACCAGAACACTCACCACCAGATCACACTCTCACACATCACATCATCACCAGATCACTCCCTCAATACACATCAGCACCATTTCACTCTTTCTACACACATCAGCACTAAACCACACGATACACAACTTGGCAGACTTGTATCACTCTACCCAGTTTAACCTTCAGGGTTGACATGAGTGTTTTTAAATGTATGATCGGGGTTTAAAGGTTAAAAATTAAATACCTTCAAAACAGTTTACAGCAGTTTTATAGCAGCTTTGGCACACCGTGCTGCCAAACTGATAGGCAAGTTGATATCTCAGATGAGGGCAAATATTTACGCACACACACCACAATCTCCCTGTGCATGACCTCAGACATTCCAGCTGCACTTTGAAAAGGGAATCTGACCCCACGCAGCAAAGGCTGGTATGCAAGTGTTATGGGCCAGTGTATTAGCACAATGCCAAATTCATGTCATATTTAAAAGGTTGGCATTCACACATCATCGCACCGGTATTCCCACTTCTGATTTATGCTCACTGTACTAAACATCAATAACCCCGGCACCACCCTTTTACCTTCTTTGCTCCACCAAGCCGGGCGCAGAACATACTGAGCACACCTGTTCCACAGCCAATGTCCAGCACCACCTGAAAGAGCATCCATTGGGTGGAAAAGATGGTAGCAATAATATAGGTGACGTGTTACATAATCCCTCCTTAAATTGGGCCCCTATCTTTACTACCAAGTGAACGTCAGGCAAGTTACTAGTGTACAAACAAAGCCACCATAGTACCTTAGGACCATAGGACCATGGGACCATAGTACCTTAGGACCATAGTACCTTAGGACCATAGTACCTTAGGACCATAGGACCATAGGACCATAGTACCTTAGGACCATAGGACCATGGGACCATAGGACCATAGTACCTTAGGACCATAGTACCTTAGGACCATAGTACCTTAGGACCATAGTACCTTAGGACCATAGTACCATAGGACCATGGGACCATAGGACCATAGTACCTTAGGACCATAGTACCTTAGGACCATAGGACCATAGGACCTTAGGACCATAGGACCATAGGACCATAGTACCTTAGGACCATAGGACCATAGGACCATAGGACCATAGTACCTTAGGACCATAGGACCATAGGACCATAGGACCATGGGACCTTAGGACCATAGGACCATAGGACCATAGTACCTTAGGACCATAGGACCATAGGACCATAGGACCATGGGACCATAGGACCATAGGACCATAGGACCATAGTACCTTAGGACCATAGGACGATAGGACCATAGGACCATAGGACCATAGAACCATAATAACTTAGGACCATAGGACCATAGTAACTTAGGACCATAGTACCTTAGGACCATAGTACCTTAGGACCATAGTACCTTAGAACCATGGGACCATAGGACCATGGGACCATAGGACCATAGGACCATAGGACCATGGGACCATAGTACCTTAGAACCAAAGGACCATAGGACCATAGGACCATGGGACCATGGGACCATAGGACCATAGGACCATAGGACCATGACACCATGGGACCATAGTACCTTAGGACCATAGGACCATAGGACCATAGTACCTTAGGACCAAAGGACCATAGGACCGTAGGACCATGGGACCATGGAACTATGGGACCATAGGACCATGGGACCATAGGACCATAGGACCATAGGACCATAGTACCTTAGGACCATAGGAACATAGGACCATAGGACCTTAGGACCTTAGGACCTAAGGACCATAGGACCATAGGACCATAGGACCATAAAAGACCTTAGGACCTTAGGATGATATGTACCAGTTAGTCATCACCCCTCATGATAGTCATCACCCCTCATGGTAGTCATCATCCCTCATGATAATCATCACCCCATTTCATATTAGCTATTAACACCATGTCATGGCCATACTACCATCAGATGCTTCCGTGAATAAAATAAAACACTGCCTCCCAGTGTAATCAGGAAACAAGCCAAACATACCTTTCCTTCAATGAAAGCTCTTGAATTCTCTATTGCACTCTTGTAGGCTTCAGTCCTTGGCCTGTCTGTGAGCATTTCATGATGCAGCTTCTGTTGTTGAAAGAGGAAAAAAACATGAAAGTTATTAATACATTGGCTCACCCAAATATGAATCAAGTAAGAGATTCAAACCCACAATCGAGACCAATACTACAGGCCCAATCGGGAAAAAAAAAAAAAGTTTGCCCCTGGTGGGACTCGAACCCACAATCGAGACATAAGCCTTCCACAATCTGCCAATGGGGCAGGCAAAAAAAAAAAAAAATTGCCACATATACCCCTGGTGGGACTCGAACCCACAATCCCTGGTTTAGGAGACCAATGCCATATCCATTAGGCCACAGGGGCATCTACGAGTAGTACACAACTCCAAAAGGTCATGAAGTAGTACCGATGCTTCGTATCTGTTTAGGAGATGGTGTGTGCATGTTCAGGTGTACGTGAAAATGTACACATAGATGTATGCACACGTTGTGTGTGCATGTCTGCGTGTGTGTGTGTGTGTGTGTGTGTGTGTGTGTGTGTGTGTGTGTGTGTGTATGTGTGTGTGTGTGTGTGTGTGTGTGTGTGTGTGTGTGTGTATGTGTGTGTGTGTGTGTGTGTGTGTGTGTGTGCACATGGGTATCTCGTTTTGTGCATGATGATGGATGGATGCTGCTTTAGACAATGTAAAGTACAAGCCTTTTTATTCTTTAGATGATCGCAGCAACACCCCAATATGGCAAGCAAATGGTTTAACATGATGCCAATGCTGCCAAAACTCTCCTGGTTAAACATATAAGACTGTATTGGAAATATAGGATAATTTAACTGTTCTAATTACCATGGTCAAGATGCCTATGCACATGGTTAACAAATGGGTAGCCACATGACGTTGTGTCACAATATTTGTCATTTACAAAACAACTAAAAAGACTTATACAAACAAAATCAATAAAATCAGCCTAATGAAATTTAAAAAATAGAAAATCAGCCTAATGTGATTTTTTAAAATTTATCCCTCTGAATGGCAACTGAAAACTTTTGCATGAGGTATGCTAGAGAGCTTTTGTCACCTGTGGTGTTCGCAATGCGAATCAAAAAAATCAGCCTAATGAAGTTTTTTAAAAATTAACAATAGAATCAGCCAAATGAAATTAAATAAAATCAGCATAATGAAACTGAAACAAATTTTTGTTTTTTAAAAAAAGAAAGGGGAAACCACACCCCTGGTGGGACTCGAACCCACAGTCCCTGGTTTAGGAGACCAGTGCCTTATCCATTAGGCCACAGGGGCATCTATAAAAACGGATCGTATTTTAACCAAATTGATCATTTACCAGTGATCCATAGCTCGAAAAGTATTCGCTGTCTTGCCAAGTGTCGTCTGTTTCTTCCGCGCCGATCGGGTTCTCCACAGAGAGATGGTTTGCGGGTACGTACCCTGTCCGGCCTCCAATCTCCACCCACCACCATGTGTTATTGACTTTTTCCAGAACCTCAACCTTCTCTCCTAGCTGCAGGTCCAGCTATTATGTAAGAAGTCGGGGGTGGAGGGGGGAGGGGGAGAGGGGGGGGGGTGATTCGTTGTTCAGCGAGTGAAGTAACACAACTAATTAGCACCAAGACAACAACCATCATTGTCGAGACAGGTGATCAATTAAAACAGACGGCGGCATACATACGCTCGATCTGTCACGCACGTATATTTGCATACAACAGTACACCCAAATGAAGCGCACTATAACGATCCCACTCAAAACACCTAGGATAAACGTAAACTGACTTGGGTGTTGTCGGACGCGGTGTAGTCACTGAGACTATAGTACACGTCGACAGCGGGTTGCGTCTCACTCTTCGAAAGGTTTGGTGCGGCCTCGCAGGACGCTAAGAATACGATCCCGTCGTCCGATTCCATCGACTCCAGCTCCATGGCCATAGCATGCACCTATTAATATTTTGTAATGACATTGTGTTACTATTAAATAATTATTGACGCGCCCGTCGTTGCCCTGGTTACCAGCATTTTCCAAACAAGAAAAAGATGTCGGAGTTGGGTGAAGGGGAGGAGCAGGTGGGGTCGTATGCCATTTATTTTGCCGAGGGAGAAACTCTGGCGAAGCAGAAGGAATTCAAAAAGGCTGCCGAGTCGTTTACTAAGGTGTTCGATTGCACTGTTCGTAGCAATATAAAATCAATTGCAGCTGCTCTTACAGGCCCTAGACTTCCAGCCAGAGGATAAGCCTTGCTTTGTAGCCCGCTCTAAATGTTACCTGCAGCTAGGAGACTCTGCTATGGCCTTGCAGGATGCAGAAGCGTCTTTGAAAGAGGACAAAAATTACCACCGAGTGAGCGCCATCAAGGCATAATGCCTTCCGCACCGCAGGTCACAATGGAATTGTCTATCTCGCAGGGGCTCCTACAAAAGGCAGAGGCACTCTACGCAATGGGGAACTTTGAGTACTCGTTAATGTTCTTCCATCGTGGCCACAAAATTAGACCCGACCTCCACGAATTCACCTTAGGGATAGAGAAATGCCAAGAGGCTATCAACAACTCCATTGGAAGTAAAAAAAAAAATTGAAAATCAGCGCGCCAAAAATGAGACCTTTTTAATGTACATACACACATGTACATGCACACATACAACACGTACACACACACACACACACACACACACACACACACACACACACACACACACACACACTCACACACACACACACACAACACATGCATCAACATCAATTACAGCTCCTGATGCCTGTACCCTTGAAAAAATTGGAGACCTCTCCTATTTTCACCAGCAAGACATCATGGTATGTGTCCGAAAACCGCACTGTTTTCTGCGACCATGTTACCCATCTTCTCTGATAATTCCAGAACAAGAAGAAGGCAACAAAGCTTCAAAAGCCAGCTTTGAAGGCTGCTGCTCAAACAAAGACCAAGGTGGAACGGAAGCCAGTGGCATCTGAAAAGACAGTAAAAGAGGTAAGGGGCTTGTGAGGCTAGAAGCATGTGACAGCAGTATAAGGCTAGGGGCATGTGACAGCAGTATAAGGCTAGGGGCATCTATGGGATAGCATAAGGCTAGGGGCATGTGACAGCAGTATAAGGCTAGGAGCATGTAACAGCATCTGTAAAGTAGGTACATAGGAGGCCATGACAGCACAGCATACATATATGCATACAGAAGGCATAAAGTTGTGGCATTAAATGTATATGTGTGTGTATGTGTGTGTGTGTGTGTGTGTGTGTGTGTGTGTGTGTTTGTGTGTGTGTGTATGTGTGAACTATTAAGCTTGGATATGTGAAATGTACATAACCATTATGAAACTGAATAAATGCGTTTGGAAATGTATATGGAAGGTAAGTGGAAGATAGCATTTTATTAATGCTTTGTCCGTATCTTTGACATGCTCAGCTGTTGGGGGAACTTTATGCAGATAAGGAGTACTTGGAAAAATTGCTTAAAGACCCCGGTAAGGAGGGCCTTGTATTGGGATATATACATGTACACGCACACACACACACACACACACACACACACACACACACACACACACACACACACACACACATGCACACACACACACACTCCTACTGCATGCACACAATCATACCTTTAGTCAGGAACCTTTTTCAAAACACATATACGTATACCAGCCATGGAAGCTCCAGTTAACCTTAAAATGAATGACTACACATGTCTCCACCCTGCAACTCCTCCACTCTATTCATCCACCTCCCCCTCTCCCTCCCTCCCCCTTCCCCATCCACATAACAAACGAGACCTGGTTTTCAACTTATCTCACATAAAAAGTAACGCATTATTGTAGGTGGGCTTTGCAAATCTCCCAAGACGCACCACATAGCTATAATGATCAAACGCATGAAAGCTCTTGGGTTTGAGGCCTAACGTTGCAGGTCTTGCAATGAAGCAGAAGGACAGGTCCATCCAGGAGACGGTGGAGGGTGCCCTTACCTACCTGGATCAGAGGACAGAGTTCTGGAGGCAGCAGAAGCCCATGTACGCGCGCAAGAGGGAAAAGGAGCTGAAGCGCTACAAGCCATCCCCGACGAGATTCATCACTATAAGATATCCTTTGTGCCTTGTTGTAGGGGGGTGAAGGGTGAAAGGTGGTAGGCGGGTGGAGGAGGAATATTATTCTAGTGAATAATTTGTTTATATAAGGGAAGGAGCATCTACAGTGAGTAGTATATCACTCCATCAAGCTTTCAGATGCATGACATCAGCTCTGAATGATGCTACAGGCCCCTCCTCTTTATAATCACCCGAATTGCCCCCCCCCCAATCCTTCCCTGTCCCACCCTTTTTCAATTCCAGTGTGCTCTTCAACAACTCCACTTGTCGTTGATCCTTAACACATCTTCCCCAAGTCACGGGACAGCGGGCAAGACCTGGTGAAACACATCATGAGAACATTAGAAGAGATCGATGCAGGTAGGTGTGGTTTTACTGGCCTCTGATTCCCGCCAACATAGTTGGCTCATGCCTTTTTCTCCCACAAACCTTGGCACTTCCACTTTGTTGCCTTTTGGCCAAAGTAGTTTGTTCTCTTACATACTAATACTAATGCATTCAAAAAGCGCGCACAATATGTATGCACACACACACACACACACACACACACACACACACATATACAGTGAACGTATCCACACACATGTACACACACACCACATATGGGCACAAACACATTTAACATAACACACATGCATCACGAACACACAATCACATACACGCATGCACAAACATGCGTGTATGTACACATAAATAAACACATACACACACATACATATACCACATGAACCTCCCCCTCCCCCCTCCCCCCTCCCCCCCACATAACCCTTCCCCTCATTAAACCCTCCTCCCCCAGCCTTACAGGGTGGGGATGCAGAGGGAAGCCTTACTCAGGCAGAGAAGGTGTTGGAGATGGTGCTGGCCTCATCCGACAAAGACCTCCCAAATAAAGCCGAGTTTGTGTCCAGCCTGCACGCATGCATAGGCAACGCCCAGCTGGAGCTTGGCAACTCTGAGGTGGCTATCCAGAACTTCCAGGACGACCTCAAGATAACCCAACAATGGTGGGTTGGGTGGGACTATAGCACTAACAGTGGGTGGGGTTTGTCACTGTAAAACCAACAGTGGGTGGGGTCATTGTAACACCAATAGTTGGGGGGGGGGGGGGGGGGGGTATGTCACTATAGCACCAACAGTGGGCGGGGTTTGTCACTGTAACACCAGCTGTGGGTGGGGTATATCAGAACACCTACAGTGGGTGGGGTCACTGTAACACCAATAGTGGGTGGGGATGTCACTATAGTTACCAATAGTGGGTGTGGTATAAGTGCATGTCAGAACAGCAACACCCCTCCTTAGCATGACAAAACTTAAACCAACAGACATGGCTTTTGAATTGTCCGCTATCCCCTCTACTGGAACAGCCATTTCCTTGTATTAAGCATTACCTCATTGCAACTCGTTTTGCTGTACCCTGCCTGGGTTGTAATAATTATTGTCCATATGCTTTCCTTACAACAGCAACCTTGTTATCGCCAAGTCTCGTGCTCTGGACAACCTTGCCAAAGCATACACAGTTCTGGGAGACTTTGAGAAGGCCATACCTTAGTGCGTTGGTCCCCCTTTTGTGTGTGTGCATGTGATGTGTGTGTGCATGCACGTTGCATGTGATGTGTGATCACGTGTACAATGCACATATGTTTGTACTTTGATTTATGTGGTGCATAGATTCATGCATATCATCCAGTATGGCTTCAAATTTTTGCAGCCATACATTAGGCAACACCACTGCGAGCTGGCTATGGTTATACAAGCTATAACTGCTGGTATAACTTTGGCATAAATTGAATCTTTAAAAATATTTGTACCAACGTTGTGCCTTAGTTATGCCAGCAGTTATCGTTTGGAAAACAATCATCTGCTCGCAGGGTATGTGGCTTGCAGCTCAGCTGAATATGATCCAAATTTTTTTTGGTTTCCTTTACTCGTATTCATTGAGTTGCAGGGCACATGTACATGTATGCACTGTGAGCCAACTATGGTAATGCAAACTATATGACCACTGGTATAATTAACACATTTATGCATTAAGTTATACAAGCAGTAATAGTTTGCATACCCACAACCAGCTCACACAAAAAAAAACATGTAACACACGCACACACACACACACACACACACACACACACACATGTGTATATATGCATACATAATATGTATGTGGGTTATATATATTGATTTGCATGCATATGTTTACAAGCCTCCAGGAGAAGGTTACTATGGCAACTACACCAGATGAGATCTCCTGGTTGTTTCATGAACTTGGACGCTGCCACTTGGAGCTTGGGAACTACGACCATGCCAAGGTCCATGGGGCCAAATCACTGGCAGCAGCCCAAGAGGGCTGTGACTTTGCATGGCAACTCAATGCCTGTGTCCTGGTTGCCCAGGCTGAAGGTGTGTAGTAGAGGGGGGGGGGGGGGATTAGTGGTGAGAGGGGGGTGAGTAGTGATGAGAGGGGGGAGTAATGGTGAGAGGGTGGAGTAGTGGTGAGAGGTGGAGTAGTGGTAAGAGGTGGAGTAGTGGTGAGAGGTGGAGTAGTGGTGAGAGGTGGAGTAGTGGTGAGAGGTGAGTAGTGGTGAGAGGTGAGTAGTGGTGAGAGGTGGAGTAGTGGTGAGAGGGTGGAGTAATGGTGAGAGGGTGGAGTAGTGATGAGAGGTGGAGTAGTGGTGAGAGGTGGAGTAGTGGTGAGAGGTGGAGTAGTGGTGAGAGGTGGAGTAGTGGTGAGAGGTGGAGTAGTGGTGAGAGGTGGAGTAGTGGTGAGGGGGAGTAGTGGTGAGAGGTGGAGTAGTGGTGAGAGGTGGAGTAGTGGTGAGAGGTGGAGTAGTGGTGAGAGGTGGAGTAGTGGTGAGAGGTGAGAGGTGGAGTAGTGGTGAGAGGGGGAGTAGTGGTGAGAGGTGGAGAGTGGTGAGAGGGGGAGTAGTGGTGAGAGGTGGAGTAGTGGTGAAAGGTGGAGTAGTGGTGAGATGTGGAGTAATGGTGAGATGGAATGGTGGGAAGATGGTGGAGTGGAGAGATAGAGCGATGGGGATGGAGATGGTGATTATGGAAGGGGAAACTCGGCACAGATAACTGAATGTAGTTCAGCCTAGCCCCTTGGCCATGGGGGAAAAAAACACCCAAAATTTTATGCATGGACTGTGGCTCTGTTATAGATGCATGGACTGTGGCTCTGTTATAGATGCATGGACTGTGGCTCTGTTATAGATGCATGGACTGTGGCTCTGTTATAGATGCATGGACTGTGGCTCTGTTATAGATGCATGGACTGTGGCTCTGTTAGATGCATGGACTGTGGCTCTGTTATAGATGCATGGACTGTGGCTCTGTTATAGATGCATGGACTGTGGCTCTGTTAGATGCATGGACTATGGCTCTGTTATAGATGCATGGACTGTGGCTCTGTTATAGATAATAGTTCACCATTTACGTACACAACTGCTCACTTGTGGGCATTAAGTGAGCACACGCATAAATCATATTCTGCTGCACTGCCCCCCCCCCCCCCTCTCTGGCAGCCAAGATGGGGGACATGGCAGGAGCAGAGAAGTCCTTTACCACAGCACTGGGCCTAGCTGAGGTGCTCAATGATGAGCCATCCCAGGAGGCAATCAGAAAGGCACTCCAAGACGTCAGTGGCACCCCCATGAAGGAAGACAGCAAAGACCATTAACAACACACCAGCTGTACTGTTATGTCGTTATGATACTTTTAAAGTTTACTCTAAAAAAAAGTGCTGGCACTGGGTGCCATATTGGAGGGGGGGTTGCTGAAGCATGAGTAACATGATGCAGGCGTGCAAAGAGCTGACTAATGATGGATGTGGAGAATGTCAAAGTGCAGCTGTCAGTTACCTTGGTTATGTGAAATGCAATCCTGAGGAAGTTAGTTAATCAATGTTTAGAATGCCTTAAAATCTTTCTGCCATCCCATGTCACTGTTGTTCCTTTCAGGCTGCTTATCTGCATGCACTCAGGCAGGTAGGAAGTGGGCATGCGTGGAACAGGAAGTGGGCATGCATGTGGGCAGGAAGAGGGCTTGCATGTGGGCAGGAAGTGGGTATGCGTGGAGTAGCTGTAACTATGCAAGTAAGTATATTGATGGGCTGGGAACACAAATACAACATCATCAACAGCGCCCAAAGTCAAGGATGAGGATTGGACTAATGCACACATTCACAAATACTAGTTTTATAACAACTTGAAACTGTAGGTAAGGTTAAGCACAAGTATTCAAGTGACCTTGATGAAATTCTTCGATCAAGTTAGTTGTGCAACCAAAAAACTCAGCAAACCACACATTACACACACAGTATACTATACAACACCCACACACATGTACATGAAGTACATGCCATTCACTGCATAATTCATCTTTTCCACACAAGAGTTATTTAATGAGCTACCCACCATAGATGAATGTATGATATCAACCAGGACCTCATAATAGATGCAGCACACATGTATAATTTAACTAGCTTTACAAGAAGAATGCCCCTTAAATACACAACCACAGTGTTAACACTTCCTAACCTCTATTAACCTGGTGTCTTGCATAAAGGATGAATGTCCTTGCATATAAGGAACAAACGCAAGACCCACAGTTTTAGGAGTTAATGTCTGAAAACTGTGTTGATTAATCTGTAATATGCTGAAGCTAATTGACATAGTATATTAAATCATAATTGAGAAAATTTAACAGAGATTCTGAAAAAAAAAAAGAAAAATATCAATATCTGTATTTTATTAACTAAAAATATTTATAAACATAAAATTAATATTTTCTGAATGCTTGATGATTGAGATTAATCTGATTCCTATGCATTATAAATATGATTATCTATTTTGAAGCTATTATTGAACTTTTTTGAAAATCTGGTCTTTTATTACTCCTTTAATATAGATTTTGTATATCCACTTGAAATGGTTGCCTTAGAAACTACACTCCATAGCCAACAGATAACTATTAATGAATTCACATGACCATGTTTCCTAGAGATGTATCAAGTGAAACACTTTGTCCCTTAATCCATGTCCTGTCTGTATACAGGACAAAAAAATCAGGTGAATAGGGGTTAATTGCTGTGTCCTCACATTCAGTCAAGGTTCCTACTTCCAGGTAGGCAAGAGGCAGGTATTTTCATTCTGTTGGTCCACATAGGCTTGAATGAGCTGCAACAGTGTGCAATTAAACCGTTCCACCATACCTCCTCCTTGTGGGTGGTAGGGCAGTGGTACCGTGCATTTCTTAACTCTGAATGCCGCTAATGTCTGTTACTATCAAAGGTTCTCGAATAGATTATTTCAGGTCTGCCATATCCCACAAACAGGCGTACCATTTCTCTTGTTATTTGCACCGTTGTGTCTGGTCTGGATTGGCCTAGTCTCTGCCCACGTTGTGAAGCCTTGGACGAATATGCTTGTTTGGGTACTGTTAGGTTTGGTCCATTGACAAATGGTGCACTCTTTGGCCACTGTGACTCACTGCTGTTTGTGCAATGTCTTATACCAACCTTGGTGACCTCCTGTAGCACTGTCATGACACAGGGTCAGGAACTCTTTGTGTAAACAGGCGCACCAATACTGTAACGGCCTCTGATTGGGTACAGGGATGTATGTTCTGCAAACAACACCTTCTCTACAGCGGCATTGTAAAGCTACCAGCACCTGGGTATAATTCCTTTTAATTTAGTATGATTAAGAATGTCTCACTGAGAATGCAGAGACTTCCCTTAATACTGCTGGAGTACTGGGAGTATGGATTGCTTGACCAAAGTTTGGTGTATCACAAACTGGTTATACATGTTGCAACCTCCCTCCTCCTACCTCCTTCTCCCGCTCCCACTTCCCCTCCCCTTCCCCTCCCCTTCCCCTCCCCTTCCCCTCCCCTTCCCCTCCCCTTCCCCTCCCCTTCCCCTCCCCTTCCCCTCCCCTTCCCCTCCCCTTCCCCTCCCCTTCCCCTCCCCTTCCCCTCCCTTTCCCCTCCCCTTCCCCTCCCCTTCCCCTCCCCTTCCCCTCCCCTTCCCCTCCCCTTCCCCTCCCCTTCCCCTCTCCTTCCCCTCCCTCCCCTCCCCTCCGGGCCTCCCTTCCCCTTCCCTCCCCTTCCCCTTCCCTCCCCCACCCCTTCCCCTTCCCTCCCCACCTTCCCCTTCCCTTCCCTTCCCTCCCCCACCCCTTCCCCTTCCCTTCCCCACCCCTTCCCCTTCCCTCCCCCACCCCTTCCCCTTCCCTCCCCCACCCCTTCCCCTTCCCTCCCCAACCCCTTCCCCTTCCCTCCCCCACCCCTTCCCCTTCCCTCCCCACCCCTTCCCCTTCCCTCCCCCACCCCTTCCCCTTCCCTCCCCCACCCCTTCCCCTTCCCTCCCCCACTCTTTCCCCTTCCCTCCCCCACCCCTTCCCCTTCCCTCCCCCACCCTTCCCCTTCTCTCCCCCACCCCTTCCCCTTCCCTCCCCCACCCCTTCCCCTCCCCTCCCCCTCCCCTTCCCCTTCTCTCCCATGCTTTTACTTCATCATGGGACATTGAAGTTGAGGTTGTTTAATTATAATGCACAATGACATACTAGAGACATAGTCTAGGGAATTGGGCATGCAACAATTGCAGGGTGTGTGGCAACTAGCTGACTGCTGCTAAAGGTCAAATGAAGGTACTATACAAGCAAGGTTAATGTCCTATTATTTATGTTCCTGGATCAGTGAGTTAGAGGACCAAGCCATATCTGTGCACAATGCACTTCGGAAGAATATCTGTTGCACGTTGGTGGCTCTGACTAATAATACGGTTCGTGTAAGAAAATGCCATTCAATAAATAACTTCTTTGACATGTGATTGCTGATTTTTGATGACATCAGTTGAATTTTAGTCATTCAACTAATGAAACTGCTGTCAGTTTTCCATTCCCTCCTCCTCTAGTCCCTACTCCTCTAGCCCCTCCTCCTCTAGCCCCTCCTCCTCTAGTCCCTACTCCTCTAGTCCCTACTCCTCTAGTCCCTACTCCTCTAGCCCCTCCTCCTCTAGTCCCTACTCCTCTAGTCCCTACTCCTCTAGCCCCTCCTCCTCTGACCCCCTCTTCCTCTAGTCTCTCCTCTTCTAGCTAGCCCCTCATTCATGAGGAGGGGCTAGAGGGGAGGGGCCAGAGGAGGAGGGGCTAGAGGAGAGGGGGCGAGAGGAGGGGGGCCAGAGGAGGAGGGGTTAGAGGAGGAGGGGCTAGAGGAGGAGGGACTGGAGGAGGGGGGGGGGGTCAGAGGAGGGACTAGAGGAGGAGTTGGCCAGAGAAGGAGGGACTAGAGGGACTAGAGGAGAGGGGGCGATAGGAGGGGGGCCAGAGGAGGAGGGGTTAGAGGAGGAGGGGGCCAGAGGAGGAGGGGCTAGAGGAGGAGGGGTCAGAGGAGGAGGGGCCAGGGGAGGAGGGGCTAGAAGAGGAGAGACTAGAGGAGAGGGGGTCAGAGGAGGAGGGGCTAGAGGAGTAGGGGCTAGAGGAGGAGGGAATGGAAAACTGACAGCAGTTTCATTAGTTGAATGACTAAAATTCAACTGATGTCATCAAAAATCAGCAATCACATGTCAAAGTAAGTTATTTATTGAATGGCATTTTCTTACACGAACCATATTTGGGGTGATCCCATCAAAAGATAATGACTCAGCACACTCTTATTGGCCACTTGTCAACACACTGTAGGAGCCAAAGAAGCAGGAAGAGACATACATGCTTCCTTCCATGGAAGATCCTCATATGTGAGCCCCCCCCCCCCCCCCCCAAAAAAAAACCTGCTCATTCAGTGTTCCATATCTCTCACATCCTCCTTCATATGGCACCCTGCTGTGCCCCCCCCCCCCCCCCCCCCCCCCCCCAATCATGTTGGCCCAGCTGCATATCCTGTCTACGGTATTGGATCATGTAGGGAAAGCCCCTCTCTCAACAGTAGTCTCCAGGGTTCATAGTTCAGGGTGCTGGATAAAGTTGCCGTGGTTACTTGGAGGTGCGAAATGATAGGGAAGGTGAGGCCAGTTAAAAATGGTATTGCCCCATGTTAAGCTAGTTTCCATATTCAGCCATTTTACGCATGCTTGACTTGAAAATGAGCATATCAACAAACAGATTGCTCTCATTTTTGGCAAGCCGACACTGAAAACACACTTCACTTTCAACATTTCCCTCACTCTCCCCCACCCTACCAACCCCTGCTATTGAATTGGAGT